>OY992889.1:35027271-35561859 GCA_963921405.1 Cepaea hortensis
ACTTTATCTGTCTTGCACATTCACCGAGAACAGTTACTTTGTCTTACAGATTTACCGAGAACAGTTACTTTACCTGTTTACAGGTTCACCGAGAACAGTTACTTTATCTGTGTTGCAGATTCACCGAGAACAGCTACTTTATCTGTCTTGCACATTCACCGAGAACAGTTACTTTGTCTTACAGATTTACCGAGAACAGTTACTTTACCTGTTTACAGGTTCACCGGGAACGTTTGACTTCTCCTTGTGCAGCTGTGACGTGAGGTTAGGACAGTGTCTCCAATCCGCCATTTACAACCAAGGATACAAAGGCTGGGACGAGAATAGATGCAGGTATTATACATAGAGGAGAACCGAGTTCCAATGACAGGCGTGGTACAGCCTCTATAGTCTTATAACTGTTGATGAAACAGAGTTTCTTTACCCACCAGTGAAAGACTATATAACAATATGTTACTTTTATTTTCTTTTATGTCTTGTGGTTTTGTTCCTCAATAGTTCCAAAACGCTTGTCTTATTTGCTGTATTTTTGAATTGTAAAGCTAGGCCCATATTTTCAGTTTAATTAATAAGTCTATATAGTTTATAACTATTGATGAACCAGTATTTCCCTACCAGCCAATGTAAGATTATATCATATCCTTACTGTCTACAATGCTTTATGTCAGCAGGCCTGATTGTATTTTACTCTCTTTTATTTTTTAGCGCTTTTTAAACGTTTATTTTCTCCGCCGTACCTTTGAATAGAAAAGCTGTAGCTATGTCCATGTTTTCTTTTTAATTGATAAGAAATGAATTTACAACCACACACATCTTCAAACTCTTTACCAACAGTGTCAATAAATTCTGGATGGCAATTTATTCCTTCATGCTTACTACGTACTATTTGCCACGTACATGTCACGTCATACTAAGAACGACCGTTAACCGTCGGGTGATGCAAAGGTGGTGGGTGGAACTGTAGAGCAGCTGACAGAGGCAGAGGATCCTTTTATAGAGACGATGGCAATGGTCATGGACCGGTATGGTCACTGCCAGGAAGGAAAGCGATGGGAAACTACCTTTTTTACATATGTCTAGAATTTCACGAGGAATCGCTATGGCAAAGGTATCCTTCTGCAAGATGGAAAACATACTCGCTAATAAAGTTGTCAAATAGAAAAAAAGTTTTTTGAAATGCTATATAGAACCCATTCTGTTATATGCATGTGAAACATTGACAATAAGCAGATAAGCTGAGAAACATCTATTGCCAGTGGAAATGGGTTTCTATGGAAAATGCAAAAGATTTCATATATGGACAAGGGAAAAAACATTGAGCATGAGAAGTCCTACAAGAAATAAATGAAAACCCTATAATAAACGCTGCTTATCTTTGTTGATGTTTTACAACTAGTGCTCTTTACAACCGCAATTCTTACTTTTATAAATTACTAGCTGACCCTGCCCGGCTTCGCCCAGTCCCTGGTGGGAAGCATCTCATTTAATTCATATAAGTAGTCATATAAGTTCCCGTTCCCGTTACCGACTATCTGTCTGTCTGTCTGTCTGTCTGTCTGACCCGGCCCGACATCGCCCAGCTCCTGGTGTGAAGCATCTCATTTAATTTATATAAGTAGTCATATAAGTTCCTGTTCCCGACTGTCTATCTGTCTGTCTGTCTGTCTATCTGTCTGCCTGACCCTGTCCGGCTTCATTAAATTCATACAACAAAAAAAAATGTAACTTAAAAGAACGTTCTACCACACACCATCCATTATTTTTAATGAAAACTCTTTCTAATCACCTGCATGACTACAGTAACTTCTTAAGAAAAAAAAGATGAGTTACAATGTTATGCATTGTGCATCATTTTTATGAAAACTTTGAAAATGCCTTACAGATTGTATCATTATTTATTATAACTCATATGCCGGTACATAACTATGGACAAAGAGTTTATAAATCTTTGAAAACGATGCCACAATATGACTATAAGTTATACAGAAAAGTTATGCCCCTTGAAATAACTTTTACAGAGTTAGGTCCCCTGAGATATATGAAATTATGATGAAAAATGAAAAATGAAATAATACTGAGTAAGCAGGCGATTTCACACTAACAAAATATCACAGTTGACAGCTCTGGAATGAAAGGAAGGCGTGTAGAAAATTTCATCTCAATCGGATGGGCCGTTCGCGAACAAATAAAGGACATACATACATACATACAGAGATACATAAATACGGACGCACATCCTAATTTATATATAAGACTAGCTGACCCTGCCCGGCTTCGCCAGACCCTGGTGGGGAGCATCTCATTTAATTCATATAAGTAGTCATATAAGTTCCCGTTCCCGTTACCGACTATCTGTCTGTCTGTCTTGGGTAAATGGAGGAGCGAGGAGGAAGAGGGAGATGGAGGAGGGAGGAGGAGGGCGGAGACAGGAGGAGTAGGGAGGATAGGAGGGAGGAGGAGGGATTAGGAGGAGAGGGGAGGAGGAGGAGGAGGAGGAGGAGGAGAAGGAGGGAGGATGAGGGAGGAGGAGGGAGCAGGAGGAGGAGAGGGAGGAGGAGAAAGAGGGAGGAGGAGGAATGTGAAGGGAGGAGGAGGTAGAGGGAGGAGGAGGAGGAGGATGAGGAGAAGGAGGGGGAGGAGTAGGAGGGAAGAGGAGGTAGAGGGAGGAGGAGGAGGAGGGAGGAGGAGGGAGGAGAGAAGAAGAGGAGGGAGGAGGAGGGAGGAGGAGGAGGAGGGAGGAGGAGAGGGAGAAGGAGGGAGATAGAGGAGAAGGGAGGAGGAGGGAGGAGGAGGGAGGAGGGAGGAGGAGGAGGAAGGAGGAGGGGAGGAGGAAGGAGGAGGAGGGAGGAAGAGGGAGAAGGAAGAGGGAGGAGGGAGAGGGAGGAGGAAGTGGAGGAGGGTGGAGGGAGGAGGTAGAGGAGGAGGTAGAGGAGGAGGAAGAGGAGGGAGAGAGAGGAAGAGGGAGGAGGAGGAAGCGGGAGGAGGAGGATGGAGGAGGGAGAGGGAGGAGGAGGAAGGAGGAGGAGGGAGGATGAGGGAGGAGGAGGGAGCAGGAGGAGGAGAGGGAGGAGGAGAAAGAGGGAGGAGGAGGAATGTGAAGGGAGGAGGAGGTAGAGGGAGGAGGAGGGAGGAGGAAGAGGGAGAAGGAGGGGGAGGAGTAGGAGGGAAGAGGAGGTAGAGGGAGGAGGAGGAGGACGGAGGAGGAGGGAGGAGGAGAGAAGAAGAGGAGGGAGGAGGAGGAGGAGGAGGGAGGAGGAGGAGGAGGGAGGAGGAGAGGGAGAAGGAGGGAGATAGAGGAGAAGGGAGGAGGAGGGAGGAGGTAGAGGGAGGAGGAGGAGGAAGGAGGAGGGGGAGGAGGAAGGAGGAGGAGGGAGGAAGAGGGAGAAGGAAGAGGGAGGAGGGAGAGGAGGAGGAAGTGGAGGAGGGTGGAGGGAGGAGGTAGAGGGAGGAGGTAGAGGAGGAGGAAGAGGAGGGAGAGGGAGGAAGAGGGAGGAGGAGGAAGCGGGAGGAGGAGGATGGAGGAGGGAGAGGGAGGAGGAGGAAGGAGGAGGAGGGAGGATGAGGGAGGAGGAGGGAGCAGGAGGAGGAGAGGGAGGAGGAGAAAGAGGGAGGAGGAGGAATGTGAAGGGAGGAGGAGGTAGAGGGAGGAGGAGGGAGGAGGAGGAGGAGAAGGAGGGGGAGGAGTAGGAGGGAAGAGGAGGTAGAGGGAGGAGGAGGAGGACGGAGGAGGAGGGAGGAGGAGAGAAGAAGAGGAGGGAGGAGGAGGAGGGAGGAGGAGGAGGAGGAGGAGGAGGAGGAGGGAGGAGGAGGGAGGAGGTAGAGGGAGGAGGAGGAGGAAGGAGGAGGGGGAGGAGGAAGGAGGAGGAGGGAGGAGAGGGAGAAGGAAGAGGGAGGAGGAGAGGGAGGAGGAAGTGGAGGAGGGTGAGGGAGGAGGTAGAGGGAGGAGGAAGAGGAGGGAGAGGGAGGAAGAGGGAGGAGGAAGAAGCGGGAGGAGGAGGATGGAGGAGGGAGAGGGAGGAGGAGGAGGGAGGAGGAGGGAGGAGGAGGGAGGAGGCAGAGGGAGAAGAAGGAAGGAGGAGGAGGAAGGAGGGAGAGGAAGGAGGGAGAATGAGGAGGGAGGAAGGAAAGGGAGGTGGAGAGGAGGAGGAGGGAGGAAGAAAGAGGTAGGGGGAGGAGGAGGTAAAGGGAGGAGGAGGAGGAAGGAAAGGGAGGAGGAAGAGGAGGAGAAGGGAGGAGGTAGGAGGAGGAGGGAGAAGGAGGGGGAGGAGTAGGAGGGAAGAGGAGGTAGAGGGAGGAGGAGGAGGACGGAGGAGGAGGGAGGAGGAGAGAAGAAGAGGAGGGAGGAGGAGGAGGGAGGAGGAGGAGGAGGGAGGAGGAGGAGGAGGAGGGAGGAGGAGGAGAGGGAGAAGGAGGGAGATAGAGGAGAAGGGAGGAGGAGGAGGAGGTAGAGGGAGGAGGAGGAGGAAGGAGGAGGGGGAGGAGGAAGGAGGAGGAGGGAGGAAGAGGGAGAAGGAAGAGGGAGGAGGGAGAGGGAGGAGGAAGTGGAGGAGGGTGGAGGGAGGAGGTAGAGGGAGGAGGTAGAGGGAGGAGGAAGAGGAGGGAGAGGGAGGAAGAGGGAGAGGAGGAAGCGGGAGGAGGAGGATGGAGGAGGAGAGGGAGGAGGAGAAGGAGGAGGAGGGAGGAGGCAGAGGGAGAAGGAGGAAGGAGGAGGAAGGAGGAAAGGAAGGAGGAGGAGGAGGAGGGAGGAGGTAGAGGGAGGAGGAGGGAGGAGGAAAGAGGTAGGGGAGGAGGAGGTAGAGGGAGGAGGAGGAGGAAGGAAGAGGAGGAGGGAGAGGAGGAGGAAGAGGAGGAGGGTGGAGGGAGGAGGTAGAGGGAGGAGGTAGAGGGAGGAGGAAGAGGAGGGAGAGGGAGGAAGAGGGAGGAGGAAGAAGCGGGAGGAGGAGGATCGGAGGAGGGAGAGGGAGGAGGAGGAGGAGGAGGAGGGGAGAGGAGGAGGAGGAGGCAGAGGGAGAAGAAGGAAGGAGGAGGAGGAAGGAGGGAGAGGAAGGAGGGAGAATGAGGAGGGGAGGAAGGAAAGGGAGGTGGAAGAGGAGGAGGAGGGAGGAAGAAAGAGGTAGGGGGAGGAGGAGGTAAAGGGAGGAGGAGGAGGAAGGAAAGGGAGGAGGAAGAGGAGGAGAAGGGAGGAGGGAGGAGGAGGAGGTAAGAGAGGAGGAGGGAGGAGCGAGGAAGAAAGAGGTAGGGGGAGGAGGAGGTAAAGGGAGGAGGAGGAGGAAGGAAAGGGAGGAGGAAGAGGAGGAGAAGGGAGGAGGGAGGAGGAGGAGGTAGAGGGAGGAGGAGGGAGGAGGTAGAAGGAGGAGGAAGAGGAGGAGAAGGGAGGAGGAGGGAGGAGGAGGAGGTAGAGGAGGAGGAGGTAGGAGGAGGAGGAAGAGGGATGAGGAGAAGAAGGGAGAAGGAGGAGGGAGGATGATTGCCGTGTGAAGATTCTGTGTAGTCACGTCATTTTCTTCCCTTTCCCTAGCGTTTTGGTTCGGGGATTCTTATTTTGGGAGGGGGAGGAGGGAGGAGGAGGAAGAAGAAAAAAAAATACGACAGTTGGCTGCTCTGGAATGAAAGGAAGACGTGTAGAAAATTTCATCTCAATCGGATGGGCCGTTCGCGAGCGTATAAAGGACATACATACATACATACAGAGATACATAAATACGCACATCCTAATTTATATATAAGATTAAAAACATAATTTGCAACAATTTATTCCTTTAGTGGATTTTAACACAGAAGCCACAAACAATAGATTGCACAGTTTTTCCTGGCATATTTCGCTGCATCTTGTCAGGTGCATACTTCAGGGTTAATTTCATAACCAATATGAATTGATGAAACACATTTTAGCTGACATGCATAACTTTTCATTGTTAATTGATGTGTGTTAAATGTGTATTTTACACTCTATGTATTTTAGCCAACATTGTGCAACCTACTGTCCTTGGCTAGTGTGTTTAAAAATATGTTTGTTGCTGTATTTATCTATCAGGCATGCATAATTACTATTCGCAATTTTTAAATAAAGACGACATACAACCTATAATTGTTCATCTTCTGTTTGTTTTCACATGTTGACATTGTGGTCGGACCATTATGATGTTTTACTACCCTTCTGAACATTGAAACGTCACTGATCATGCCACTGACCCGGTAGGTCTACAGATTGATAAACCAACACAGAACTGGTGTTGTTAGCCGCTACACACTGCGGGATTTGCTGAAGAGGGGATCCGAGCATTAATCGACTGAATTGTTCGATGTGCAATGAGGATGATCTGTCGTTTAACTAACTAATTAACTAACTACCCATCTGCTTAAAGACGGCTAGGATTGACTAAATTGCATCTAGTTTTATCCCATATGCCTGTCGAAAGTTTCGCATTCAGCAGGAACTTTGTCTCGTCTTACTGCCCATCTGTAGAGTACATAAGTGCATTCGTAATGGTGTCCGAATAACAACACAAAACATTACTCGGAAGCGCGACGAAATAAAATACACACACCCTGGTGTAAACCAACGTGTTGACTCAAGTCTTCATCATTAAATAATGAAGGGACAGGCAGGCAGGCAGGCAGAGAGAGAGAGAGAGAGAGAGAGAGAGAGAGAGAGAGAGAGAGAGAGAGAGAGAAAGAGAGAGAGAGAGAGAGACAAGAACGCTGTAGGTACATCAGTATCAGAAATGATTGGCAGTGCATGAGACAGGAGGTTGTGCAAGAGATGATTACCAACGCCACACGGCATGGACTAAACTAAGAAGATGACCTACGCTATGTGTATTTTCCAATTACTTAAATAATCAAATGGAAAGAATGGAGCAGATTAACAGACAGCGTTAGTCAGAGAATGAGAGGGTGAGAGAGAGAGAAAGAGAGAGAGAGAGAGAGAGAGAGAGAGAGAGAGAGAGAGAGAGAGAGAGAGAGAGAGAGAGAGAGAGAGAGAGGAAGTACTTGTCGTTTAATGTAGAAGTGAGATCGGATGCCCGTGTGTATTGTTGCGCACGTAAAACATCCCTTGCCAGTTAGAAATCGAAAAATAATAGCCTAACGGGGCAGCCCGGGCAAACATTCGAGTTAAATATCTACCCAATAATCCCAAATATTTGAATAATGAAGACACAAATAATAGATTGCACGATTTATTGCCTGGCATATTTCGTTGCATCTCGTCGGGTACATACTGCAGAAATCACGCAACATAAAGTGAAATAACTAGATAAATCCTTCAATCTGAAGTATACACATATTCGCACAGTAATGTCGATTATCTACCACGGTAATTTTAAACTGACTAACATGTCTTTCTGCTTGCACAAGGCCGGCTTACGCAGGTTGATCACTATGGCTTCAGCAAACCTTAACAACCGACTACTCTGTGTGTTGAACAACACACGGAAGGCACTGTCTCTTTCAACCACATGACCACTCTAGAGCACGTGACTCGCGACCGATGAAGCAGGACTGTTCCGGTGTGTCGGCCTGCCTAGGCTACCATCTTCTGTATGTAGTATCTTGTCCACCCAGTTCGGAATGTGCTCCAACACCCTGTTATGTAACTGTCGCTCTGTTCTACCTATGTAGATGGCCTCGCACCTGCATGTAAATTGGTAAATACAATTCGATTTGGTGTAAAAAGTATCAGGTTCTTTAACTGCTGGGATGGGGATCGGTGTGGTTTTGTACCTGATAACCGGAGTTGCAGCACACAATGTTTCCCCGACTGTTGTGATGAGCCGGTACGTCATCTACTCGGAAGGTTAATTGGATAAAAATCTTGAGTTTAGGGACTGTAGTTTCTTCTGGTTTAGGTTTGGGCTGTTGGCAGTGGCGCTTTATAAATCCTATGGAGTACCCATTCAGGTTAAGGCATTCTTCAGAGTTTCAAATTCTTCTGTCAGTGTGTCCTGGGTGCATATCTTCCTATCACGGTCAAACTGGTTGTGTACTAGGCCCCGTTTGTACTGGACAGGAGCGAAGCTCTGAAAATTTAAATATTGGCCAGTCCATGTTTCTTTACGGTACACTGATCTTTGAATTGTGCCGTCTGCTCTACGTCTCATTAGGATATCTAGAAACGGCAACGCTTCGTTGTGTTCGTGTTACATAGATTTTTTTTAAAAATATCCTTTACAGGACATCGCTGTCAACCCCAGCATCTTTCAGATGTATGTTGATCTCTTGGCAAGATTACGCTCAGTAGTTTGCCATTGTTTCTGAGCGGCCGACTCACATACCCCGTAAGTTTTAGTTGTTTGTCTCTAATGCGTTCACTTATTACATTCACGGTCTCATCTAATGAAACGTTGGTGAGTAAGGAGGCAATATCCATGGATGCCATGTGTTTATTATGTATGTCCATAGTGTTCAATAATTCCACCAGTTCGAATGTATCTCTGGGTGTTCTTGGATCGAAGGACTGTAGTACTGGCTTTAAAATTTCAGCTAGCCGTCCCGACATTCGGCGTTGTGCAGAGGATCGGTCTTAGCGGGATGCCGGGCTTGTGAAGCTTGGGTAGACCGTACATCTGAAGAGTTTGGTAGCCACGCGGTGTGAGCGTTTTTGCAGTGGCCTCACTGGTGAGTCCAGCATTCACAAGTGACTTAATCTCTTTCCTCATTTTTGCATCTACGTATTCGGACTTGTTGACTTTTTGATGTACCCTGAATTTAGATTCATCTAATAATATTTCTTCCATTTTTCTCTGGTAGTCTGACATGTCCATCAGTACTGCATCACTCCCTTTGTCAGGTTTCAATATTACGAGGGTTTTGTTAACCTTTAACGCTTTTAAAGCTGTAAGGTGTTTGTTGTCAGCGGACATGTCTGCTAGGCATAGCTAGGCAAAACTAGGCATACCATTAGCTATCCTAGAGAGGCTATTAAAATTATGTACCACCAACATTCAATTCAACTTTCTAAAAATGTCATACAGCCAAATTGACGGCGTGGCCATGGGGGTCCGCTTGGACCTATTCTAACGGACATCTTCATGGCACATTTATAAGAAAATAGATCTTCAGACATCAATAACTTGGCCTTCTACCGTCGTTACGTGGACGATATACTAATTATCAATACAGACGAGCTACAAGCAACGTCGTTCCAGGCCACAATGAACGAGACACATAAAAACATCTCTCTATCTATGGAACACGAACACAACGAAGCGTTGCCGTTTCTAGATATCCTAATGAGACATAGAGCAGACGGCACAATTCAAAGATCAGTGTACCGTACAGAAACATGGACTGGCCAATATTTAAATTTTCAGAGCTTCGCACCTGTCCAGTACAAACGGGGCCTAGTACGGACCCTGCTTGACCGCGTTAGGAAGATATGCACCCAGGACACACTGACAGAAGAATTTGAAACTCTGAAGAATGCCTTCAACCTGAATGGATACTCCATAGGATTTATAAAGCGCCAATGCCAATAGCCCAAAACCTAAACCAGAAGAAACTACAGTCCCTAACCTCAAGGTTTTCATCCAGTTAATCTTCCGAGGAGATGACGTAATGCAACGTTTGCAGGACAGGCTCATCACAGCAGTCGGGGGAACATTGTGTGCTGCAACTCCGGTTATCAGGTACAAAACCACACCGATCCCCATCCCAGCAGTTAAAGAACCTGTAGCTTTGTACACCACATCGAATTGTATTTACCAATTTACATGGAGGTGCGAGGCCATCTACATAGGTAGAACAGAGCGACAGTTACATAACAGGGTGTTGGAGCACATTCCGAACTGGATGGACAAGATACTACACACAGAAGATGGTAGCCTAGGCAGGTCGACACACCAGAACAGTCCTGCTTCATCGGTCGCGAGACACGTGCTCTAGAGTGGTCATGTGGTTGAAAGAGACAGTGCCTTCCGTGTGTTGTTCAACACACAGAGTAGTCGGTTGTTAAGGTTTGCTGAAGCCATAGTGATCAACCTGCGTAAGCCGGCCTTGTGCAAGCAGAAAGACTTGTTAGTCAGTTTAAAATTACCGTGGTAGACAATCGACATTACTGTGCGAATATGTGTATACTTCAGATTGAAGGATTTATCTAGTTATTTCACTTTATGTTGTGTGATTTCTGCAGTATGTACCTGAAGAGATGCAGCTAAATATGCCAGGCAATAAATCGTGCAATCTATTGTTTGTGTCTTCCTTATTCAAATTCACTAAGGGAAAACATTGTTTTGAATCCTAAATATCCCCAAGACAGCAATGGTAATTCAACAACAAGAAAAAAGCGATACGGGTAATTCTTGGCCCTCTGGGGATGAGCCAGTTGTAAATATTCATAGGGAAGAGACAGGGGGGGGGGCTGAGTGGTCTCGAGGTATGGTGTCCGCCTCGAGTGCTGGAGGTCCCGGGTTCAGGCCCCGGTGAAGACCGGGATTTATTTAAAAAGTCCACCTGGACTTCCAGTAATAAAATTTCCCTCAGTCCTTGGGTGGTGAGATCGGACGCCCGTGTGTATTGTTGCGCACGTAAAAAATCACATGGCAGTTGGAAATCGAAAAAGAGTAGCCTAACGGCGCTGCCCGGGAAAAATTTCGAGTTAAAAATCTACCCAAAGTATTTCAGGATCCTCGTCGATGCAACGGCGTTCGTGCATTGAGCTGAGTTTCTCCAGACTCAGGTTTGAGTTAGGAGGAAAACGGAGCACTTATGGGTTAAACCGTGTGCCGTGTTGTTGATCCAACGACTAAACTAAACTAAACTAAACTAGGGAAGAGACAACTCCTATAATGAATAAGGAAGTGCACAATGACGAATGCATTACCAAATTCTTTTGAAAGGGTGCATTTTGACAATATCTACCTGAAAAGTAGAAGGAGAAGTCTAAGAATTGGTACGTGGAACGTACGCACCCTATATCAAGCAGGGAATTTTGATAACCTTATTGCCGAAGCAAAAAACATGAATTTAGATATCTTAGGCGTATCTGAAACAAGATGGACAGATACAAGTTATATAAAGAGAGATGATTACATATTCATTAACTCAAGAGGAGATCATCACGAGAGAGGACTAGGAATTTTAATAAAACGAAATTTAGAGAAAAATATTAGTGGATTCTGGACTCATAAAGATAGGATGATACTTCTCAAGATTAAGGCAAGACCGTTCAACATAGTAATTCTTCAGACATATGCTTCAACAACTGATTATAGTGATGAACAGCTAGAAGAATATTATGAAGACCTACAACGAACACTGAAAGTTGTAAAATCATCCGAGGTCTAATTATTATAGGTGACATTAACGCAAAAGTTGGAAAAAAATTAATATAAGCAGATAGTAGGGCAATATGGTATTGGAAACAGAAAAGACAGAGGAGACCGGCTGATACAGTTCTGTGAAGAAAACAAACTTATTGTTTGCAACACATTTTTCCAACATAACCCTAGGAAACTGTATACGTGGAAAAGCCCTGGAGATAGAACAAGAAACAAAATTGATTAAATTATGATTAGAAATAGATTTAAAAACAATATTTAAAGTGCCAAAACATACCCTGGTGCTGATATCAACTCTGACCATAATCCTGTAGTCTTGAAATTACAAATAAAACTTAAAACCCCAGAAATAAGGATATCGAAGACATCCCAAGTAGATATATCAGCATTGAAACAACCAGAAATAAATCAACAATACCTGGTTGAAGTAAAAAAAATAGATATTATGGGATAATCATTGAAAGTATGGAACAATATAGACGTGAAAATCTTGAGGATAAAATTGATACAAAATGGGAATGCGTAAAAACCAGTATACAGATTGCAAATACCACCTTGCCAGTGAAGATAAATAAGAAAACACAATTATGGATAACCGATAAAATCTTGAGTAACATGACTCAAAGAAAGAAAACAAAGAACACTGCAGAGTATATATTACTAGATAGAGAAATACGTCACACGTGCAGAGTTGCCAAAGAAGAGTGGTTGCAGAAACAATGCAAAGACATAGAGGATCTGGAAATAAAACAAAGCTCGAAAGAATTACATGAACATATAAAAAGATTTACAAAGAAGAAAAATAATATAACAAGAAACGGTTGTATCAGTGGAAACAATGGAGAGATTATAATTAATAACACCGACATAATAAAAAGATGGACAGAGTACACAGAAGATTTATTCTGGAACAACAGGGTCAATAGACCAACATTGTATTATACTCAAGATGGACCCAAAATATTAAAGGCTGAAGTAAAAAATGCTATTAAAAAGATGACAGAAGGAAAGGCTGCAGGTCCTGACAAGATAACTACAGAGATGATAAACTCCTTATCCAGCTTTGGCATCGAAACTATCACAGAATTATGTAATGATATATATAATACTGGGTACATCCCCAAGGATTTGATAGAGGAAAGCAACGGCAAACTACCTCTTTGAAATTGCCTAGTTTATTATGATTCGCTTAAAGACTGATCATCGCAAGACAAGGACAGAGACATTAAAATTAGCAACATGGAACGTTAGGACGTTAAACAACGACGGAACATTAGAGAACATAACACAAGAAATTCAAAGAGAAAAAATTAATATATTAGGTATGTGCGAAACGAGATGGACAGGAGCAGGCTTCAAGATACATAAAGATTTTAAGATTATTTATTCTGGAGGTGAGGATCGACATAGGGGAGTGGCAATAATTTTGGACCGGAAAACATCAACGTCTGTTCAGGGATATTGGGCCGTGTCGGACAGAGTACTACTAGTTAAATTGAGTGGCAGACCTTTTAACATAAATGTTATTCAAGTATATGCCCCAACAGGAGAGTCCAGTGAAGATAGTGTAGAGGAATTTTATAATGACATAGAGTCTGCCTTAAAGAAATGTAAAAATTCAGAAATAAACATTACAATAGGGGACTTCAATGCAAAAGTAGGAAATCAAGGTGATAGATACACAGTAGGAAACTATGGTTTAGGAGAGAGAAATGAAAGAGGATACAGACTAGTAGAGTGGGCAAAAGAACAGGAAATGATTGTAGGAAACACCTGGTTCAAGCAACACCCTAGAAGATTATGGACCTGGAGGAGTCCTGATAGCAGGATTAGAAACCAGATTGATTACATTCTCATTAGCAGAAGATTTAGAAACGCCCTAACAGTAGCAAAAACAGTTCCCAGTGCTGATTGTTATAGTGACCACAGATTACTCACAGGAACATTGAGGATAAAGTTGAAGAAAGTCAAGTATACAACAGGGAACACTAAATATGATTTGTGTACATTGAGTAATGACAAGGAAATACAAAACAAATTCAACATAGAAGTACATAACAGATTTGAAATATTGTCTGATCTAGAAATCCTATTCCAGGATGTGGATGATCAATGGGAAATTTTAAAGAATTCAATCAATATGGCTGCAGAAACAACTATTCCAAAATTAAAGAAGGTGGGTCGTAAGAAATGGATGACTGAGGAAATTTTACACTTAATGGAAACAAGAAGACTCAACAAAAATAATCCTGCCAAATATGAAGAAATTCACAGACAAGTCAGAATATTATGTAGGAAGGCAAAAGAATCATGGCTTGAGGAAAAGTGCTTAGAAATTGAAAAACAACACAACAGTCAAAATACCAAATTAGTGCACAAAAGGATTCAGGAACTTACTAATAAAAGAAGAAGTACATCAACAGGCTGTCTAAGAACTAAAGATGGCAAAATCATAATAGAAAAAGATCAGATTCTACATGTATGGACAGATTATGTGAAAGACCTGTATAATGATAACAGAGAGGAAGAGTATGCTATTAGATTTAATAATGAAGGACCAGCAATTTTAAAGATGGAGGTTCAAAATGTTCTTAAGCATATGAAAGCTGGCAAGGCCCCCGGTGCAGATAACATCACAACAGAAATGATTAAAGCTTTAGAAGAATTTGGACTAGAGCACGTCACTAGACTGCTGAACACATTATATGATACTGGAGATATACCTTCTGAATTATGTAATTCTGTATTTATTGCAATCCCAAAGAAATCAGGAACCTTAGAATGTGATCAACATAGAACAATTAGTATAATGAGTCACATCACAAAGATTTTGTTACGAATTATCATGCAAAGAGTGAGGAAGAAAATACAACCTGAAATAGGGGAAGAACAATGTGGTTTTGTAGAAGGAAAAGGTAAAGTAAATGCTGTGTATATGCTGCGAACAGTTATTGAACGTGCTTTAGAAGTAAACAAGGATATACATCTTTGCTTTATTGACTACACAAAGGCTTTTGATAGAGTAAGACATGTCAACATCTTGGATATGCTGGCAGATCTACAAATTGATGGGAAAGACATTAGACTTATAAAAAACATATATTGGAAACAACAAGCTGCCATAAGAATTGATAATGAAGTAGGACAATACCAACCTATTAAGAGAGGTGTTAGGCAGGGATGTGTAATGTCTCCAGATCTTTTTTCCTTATACAGTGAAAATATTTTCAGAAATGTAGAAGACCTAAATGGAATCAGCATTGGAGGACGAAACATAAATAACATTAGATATGCAGATGATACAGTATTGATTGCAGACAATGCACAGGATCTGCAACAATTAGTAGACGCTGTGGTTGTACACAGTGAGCAGCTGGGGTTGGAATTAAATTGTAGGAAGACACAGGTTATGGTCGTCACTAGGAGGAGCGAAGTGCCACAATGTAATATACAAGTAAATGGGAATATTCTTCAGCAAGTGAATTGGTTCAATTATCTCGGAACAGTCATAACATCTGATGGCAGATGCCTTGAAGAGATTAGAACAAGAATCGCCATTGCGAAGGTAGCCTTTAGCAAGATGAAAAACATTCTGACCAATAAAATGATGTCAATTGAAACGAGAAAAAGAGTGTTGAGGGGATACATAGAGCCTGTTCTTTTGTATGGATGTGAAACTTGGACAATGTGCAGTCAAGCTGAAAAACATCTGATGGCTGCAGAAATGTGGTTTCTGAGGAAAATGCAAAGAATACCATGGACAGATAGAAAAACCAATGACCAAGTACTACAAGAGACAAATGAAAATCGTAGATTGATTAGAGAAATTAGACGTAGACAGTCAAAATTTTTTGGACATGTTATGAGAAGAAATGGACTGGAGAACTTGGTGACAGCTGGCAAGATCGAGGGGAACAGACCAAGAGGAAGACCGAGAGGAAAATACCTGGATGGCTTGGCCACATGGCATGGACGAGACAGGAACACTGAGCTGATCCACGACTCTGGTGATCGAGTGAAATGGCGAATCATGACCGCCCACGCTTTCCGGCATGGCACATGCTTGATTGACCGAAGAAGCCAAGAGTTGTTGATTGTGACGATTACAGAACTATTAGCTTAATGAGCCACATAACTAAGATACTATTCAAGGTCATACAAGAAAGAATTCAAATAAAATAGATGAGGAAGTAGCTGAAGAACAATTTGGGTTCCGCAAAAACAGCGGCACCAAAGAAGCAATTATCTGTTTGAGGTTGTTAATTGAAAAATATATAGAAGTTCAAAAAAGTTTGTATGTTTGTTTTATAGACTACAAGAAAGCTTTTGATAGAGTACAACATGAACGACTAATAACGTGCCTTCAGGAGTAGACGGAAAGGACATCAGACTTATTAGTAACTTGTACTGGGAACAAGTGGCGTCTATTAGATGCGGAAATAATTATTCGTCGCCTTTAGAGATAAAAAGAGGGGTACGGCAGGGATGTGTACTGTCCCCAAGCCTCTTCAACCTATACACAGAAAGAATTTTTTTAACAAGTTCAAATGTCTGGACTTAACATAAATGGAAGAATCATAAACAATCTTAGGTATGCTGACGAAACCGTGTTACTAGCAGAGAGTGAGCAAGAGTTAAAAGACGTAGTGGAACAAGTAAACAGGCACAGTGCAGAATGTGGCTTAGATATTAACATCCAAAATACAAAAACTATGATAATTAGCAGTGAAAAGGAAAGGTCATCAATGAACATCACAGTAAACGGGCAGATACTAGAACAAGTAACAAGTTTCTCCTATCTTGGACATACAATAACAGACGATGGCAGAAGTGAAATAGAAATCAAAAAGAGAATAGGAATGGCTAAAAATGCTTTCAACGGCATGAAATCAGTATTAACATCTAGAGTGATTAATAACGCATTAAAAATGATAATTGTCAAATGCTACGTATATTCAACGCTACTGTATAGCGCGGAAGCCTGGACATGGAGCAAGCAACTAAAAAGTCGCTTAGAAGCCCTGGAGATGTGGCTATACAGGCGAATATGTCGTATTTCATGGAAACAAAAACAATCAAATGCAGAGGTTCTTGAAAAACTGGGAATGAAGAGAGAGTTGATAAAAGCCATAAAGAGGAGGCAAGAGAAATATTTCGGCCATGTTAAAAGACATGATACTCTTATGAAAACCATACTGAAGGTCAAGGATGAGGGCAAGCGAGCAAGAGGTAGACAACGATACAAGTGGGAAGATAACATCAAGAGATGGACGAACATCAACCTGACAGAATGTACAGTCAAGGCAAGAGACAGACAGTGTTGGAGATCCACTGCAGCCAACCTTCGTTGTGGAGACGGCACCTGATTGATTGATTGATTGATCTACCCAAAGTATTTCAGGATCTTCGCCGGTGCTACGGAGTTCGTGCACTGAGCTGAGATTCTCTGGACTCAGGCTTGAATTAGGAATAGAACGGAGCACTTATGGGTTACACCGTGTGCCGTGCTGTTGATCCATCGACTAAACTAAACTAAACTACTGTAGAAGTTCATTCATTCATTCATTCATTCATTCCTTCATTCATTCATTCATTCATTCATTCATTCATTCATTCATTCAGTAGCATGTCCTTTGCAGAACTCTCCTCCCATAACAACCTTCCGGAAAACCTCTCGATCATAAGCAAGATGTCCCGCGTCCGATACACCCACCTGGAGATAACCCGCCACATCCTGCACCCATCTTCTCTTTGGCTTTCCCCTTCCTCTCTTCCCAGGCATATGCCCTTCCATTATTGTCCTCTCCAAACTTTCGTGACGTTTCAAGTGACTAAATTATTTCAACTTTCTTTGTACAAACCATTCATTCATTCAGTAGCATGTTCTTTGCAGAACCTCGCTCCCATAACAACCTTCAGGAAAATCTCTCTATAAGCAAGATGCCCTGTGTCCGATACACTCAACTGGAGATCATCCGCCACATCCTTTACCCATCTTCTCTTTAGCCCTCCTCTTCCTCTCTTCCCAGGCATATACCCCTCCATTACTGGTCTCTCCAAACTTTCGTGACGTTTCAAGTTACCAAAGTATTTCAATTTTCTTTGTTTTATCTACTTTGTTCTACTTTGTAGACGTAAAAGGGGGAAATCGTGTGTTGTTCCTAGGCAAAGATATCTGAGCCGTGTTTCTTAAAAGGTGTAGGGTTACGAGTTACGGGGGGCGTGCGGATAGGTCCAATGGTGTTAAGGTGCTGTAGTTGTTAGGCCCATTGGTTGGGAATGTGTGCAAATGAGCTTCAAATGAAAACCGTAAATATCACAAAGATTGATATATTAAAAATTTACAAAAAAATTTTAAAAAACAAGTGAGAAAAAATCGCTTAGTTGTATATTGGCTATTCTTTTCTAATAGGTGTTAATGGTCGTAGCAGAGTGATACGGCGAACTTAAAATGTCATGAAAAGGAAAGACTAATGTTAATGATGTTACATATGTAAAAGAATGAGAGGTAGGTCGCGCGTGGGCTATTGATGTATGTAATCGTCTTCTCTGGGTGGGGCGGGTATTTTATACCGCGTGTTATTATTAACTTTGTCTTTTTTGGGCGGGGAAGAAACTACCGCCGTGTATATTGTGTCAGAAATCTATCCCGTCCCTACGCTGCAAAACATTATAGTTTTCTTAGCAAAACATCAGCATCATTACTATACCTGTGTTAGATATTTATAGTTGTAAATATGTCTGTCTGTGCATGTAATAATTGTTTGAGTGTTAATTGTATAGTAAAGGTGTTCTACTAATAATAATAGTAGTAACAGTAATATAATAATATAATAATAATATAATACAGTAATAGTAATAGTAATAATAGTTGCAATAATAATAGTTGTAGTAACAGTAGTAGTAAAAATAATAATAGGGGTAGTATTAAAAATAGTAGTAGTAATAATAATAATAGTAGTAGAAATAGTAGCAATAGTAGTAGAAGTGGTAATAATAATAATAATAGCAGTAGTAACAGCAGCAGCAGCAGCAGCAGAAGTAGTAGTAGTAGTAGTAGTAGTAGTAGTAGTAGTAGTAGTAGTAGTAGTAGTAGTAGTAGTAGTAGTAGTAGTAGTAGTAGTAGTAGTAGTAGTAGTAGTAGTAGTAGTAGTAATAGTAGTAATAATATAGTAGGAACAGAAGTATTAATAATAGTAGTAGTAACAGTAGTAATAATAATAATAGTTGTAACAGTCGTAGTATTAATTGTAGTAGCAGTAGTAGTAGTAGTAGTAGTAGTAGTAGTAGTAGTAGTAGTAGTAGTAGTAGTAGTAGTAGTAGTAGTAGTAGTAGTAGTAGTAGTAGTAATAGTAGTAGTAGTAGTAGTAGTAGTAGTGCTAGTGGTAGTGGTAGTAGTGGTAGTAGCAGTAGTGGTAGTAGCAGTAGTGGTAGTAGCAGTAGTGATAGTAGTAGTAGTGATAGTAGTAGTAGTGGTAGTAGTAGTGGTGGTAGTAGTAGTAGTGGTAGTAGTAGTAGTGGTAGTAGTAGTGGTAGTAGTAGTGGTAGTAGTAGTAGTAGTAGTAGTAGTAGTAGTAGTAGTAGTAGTAGTAGTAGTAGTAGTAGTAGTAGTAGTAGTAGTGGTAGTAGTAGTAGTAGTAGTGGTAGTAGTGGTAGTAGTAGTAGTAGTAGTAGTAGTAGTAGTAGTAGTAGTAGTAGTAGTAGTAGTAGTAGTAGTAGTAGTAGTAGTAGTAGTAGTAGTAGTAGTAGTAGTAGTAGTAGTAGTAGTAGTAGTAGTAGTAGTAGTAGTAGTAGTAGTAGTAGCAGTAGTATCATACATGTGCATAAGCGAGGAATTTGTGGAATTAGTGAGCGCCCATTTGTCGGCCGTGATGGAACGGAATCGGACAACCGATTCTCTCATAAGCATTGTTTTCTCCATGCTCAGGCGGCGTGTGTTACGCTATACCTGACGCAGGGGTAAAACCTGTGGGAAGATAATCGACGGTGCCCTTTTGTGATACCATCAACTCTTACACTACAAAAGACAGATATTTCATTTTCACCAACACATTACACATTATACATGAAATGGTATCGAATTTATAGACACATGCATGCAATAGACAAGACCACTACAACACTACCATTTCTACTATTACTATGACTACTATTATTACTACAACTATTACTACTGCTACCATTACTACTACTGTTACTACTAATATCGCTACTACTACTATTACTTAGGCAGATAGCATAATGACAATTATTTAAAGACAACAACCAGAAGAATACCCATACAGTTAATAGATGCACACACAGTCATACTTACAACTACAGATGTCTAAGCAGTCACACACAAAAACACGTATGTTAATACTGTTTTGGTAATCATAACTACAACGCCTTAGGAAACGACGAGTTGAGCGATTTCTTGCACACACTCACAAAGGGTAGCCTTTTTTCAAATAAACAGGTACTACCCACAGAATACCACTTAATACATCTATACCCCACGTGCGACCTACCGTTCATTCTTTTAAATACGTAATATCATTAATGTTAGTAGCATAGCCGTCTTTACTTTTCATATCATTTGAAGTTTTCCGCATCACTCTGTTATGACCACTAACACCTATCAGAAAAAGGTAACCAATATACAACTCGGCAATTTTCTCCCACTTGTTTCTTTATTTTTATATATCAGTCTTTGTGTTTTTACGAGTTCCATTTGAAGCTCATTTGCACACTTTCCCAACCACTGGACCTATCAACTATATTACCCCAACCACTGGATTTATCTGCACACCCCGTAACCCTAACATTTGTGTACGATGATATTGATTTCGTCATATCCACTACAATCTATAATAACCACCGTCTTTAATTTTTAAATACATTTTTCACGGTTTTAATTTGAAGATCTTTAACCCGTAACCCTAATCCATACCCCTAAACTTGTGTATGATGGCAGTGATTAAGTTAAATCCACTACAACAAATATCCCCAATCCACACCCCCTAACTCTGTGCATGTTGATAGTGATTAAGTCATATCGACCACAACTAATAAAAACCGCCATCTTTAATTTTTTTTTACGGTTTTTATTTGAAGTTCTGTAACCCGTAACCCTAGTCTGTAACGTTAAACCTGTGTATGATGATAGTGATTAAGTCATATCCACATTTAAAAACCAGTTCTCACTTATTATCTAAATATATAAAAGAGAATGTGTCTTTGTGTGTGTGTCCTTTATGCGATCCTGGACGGTCCATCCGATTGAGATGAAATTTTCTACAGATGTTCTCCTCACTCTCGCTGAGCCAACTGGCATAGTTTGTTAGTTTAAAAACATTTATTTACGTATTAAGTGTATATTAAAAGGAAAGACGTCTAATTAAGGGGACTTAACAACAAAAATTATCTCAAGGGACATTACTTTTAGTAACATTGCATATAATGTAATTTAAATAATTGTTGTATTTTTCTTAAAGTTTATAAAATGTTTACAGAAGTTATCTACAGTCATATGCGTTATAATATAATGATAAAATCTTTAAGGCATTTTCAAAGTTTTCATTAAAAATAATGGATTTATTTTAAATACGTGAAAATTTTATTTCATGTTCTTTTTTGGGAGAGAAACTTGGTTGCATATCCTTTGAATTACGCAGCAGTCAACCCAGCATATTTTGGATATCCTTCACACTTTGGCGTTTGTTTTTCCGTTCGCTTTTCCTGGAGAATGTCAGTACAAAAGTCACACTTGCTTTATTTTTATTTTAAAATACAATTAACTTTAAAATTAAATTTTTTTAAATTAACGTAAAAAAGGTGCACCAATAGTTGGCTGCTTGTGTGGTCAACATAAGGTTTTCCCAACATTTCATTCAATGCTGTGGGTGTGAAAGAGAACACAGAGTGTGTGGAAGGACATTCTTAAGTTAATTGTTTTTTATTTCGTTCATACTTTATGCATACTATGTAAATATGTCATTTGATGTTCAAACGCCCTGTTAAACAGACCTACACAAATACCATACACGCGGCACACCTGTTAAAATACTAAAAGGACATTGTTTTTGTATACAATTAACGTTTATTTTTTTTTTTTTAAACGTGCAACAAAAGTCTACCGCGTGTGCGGTCAGCATCAGGTTTTCCCAACATTTCATTCAATGTTGTGGGTGTGAAAGGGAACACATGGTGTGTGGACGGACATTCTTAAGTTAATTTTCTTTTGTGGTTCATACTTTATGCATACCTTTTAAACAGTACACGCACATAGCACGCCAGTTAAAATAACAGCAATACAAATGCAGAAGGTTTAACACTCATATTTTTGCTCGGCAAAGGCCGGGTTACCACTGTCTTTAAAAATAAACACGCATATCCTTTGAAGTACCCAGCATTTATCTTGGCAAGTTTACGTTCAGCAGTTTCTAGTTGCCCTTTTTAGTTATTGAAATGAATATGGTTCTCTTCCCATCTTTTGGCCATATACCATATTTCCATGTCTTCTACTATATATGTAGAAAATTTTTGTTTGTGTGTGTGCCCTTTATCCGATTCAGATCAGACAGACAGACAGACAGACAGACAGACAGACAGACAGACAGACAGACAGACAGACAGACAGACAGACAGACAGACAGACAGACAGACAGACAGACAGACAGACAGACAGACAGACAGACAGACAGACAGACAGACAGACAGACAGACAGACAGACAGACAGACAGACAGACAGACAGACAGACAGACAGACAGACAGACAGACAGACAGACAGGCAGGCAGGCAGGCAAGCAGGCAGGCACGCAGGCAGGCAGACAGACAGACAGACAGACAGACAGGCAGGCAGGCAGGCAGGCAGGCAGGCAGACAGGCAGACAGGCAGGCAGGCAGGCAGGCAGGCAGGCAGACAGACAGACAGACAGGCAGGCAGGCAGGCAGGCAGGCAGGCAGACAGATTCCCCCCAGGCGCTTGGCGAAGCCGGGCCGGGTCAGCTAGTTAGATATATAAGGAGAACAACCTTAGCATTTCAGCCGATCTGATCCACAAAACTCCATTATGCTCCACCTGGAGCCCTTTTGTGTCGTCATCCGGACTAGTTTACTAGAAGAAGTTTACTAAAGAAAACTTTGAAAAATTGCACTAACGTCAACCTACTTAATAACACCCAACACATGTCGCTATTAACAATTGCAAGAAACTAATTAGCAAAAAAATAATTAACACACGTCAAATATACTGCTTTTAAGTACAAAATATAATTAATACACTAACTTAGCAGCATGAGTTATCTACCCTTAGTGCATCACCTTCTTCCGGCCTTGACGCACGTCCAGGCAGCGCCAGAAAAACAAAAAGAGATCAATGAAGTGTAAAACTTGACTTTAAAATGAGGTGGACGGTCGGTAATTAGTTGAAATATATAGAAAATGTCTACATCCAAATACGCCTCTTAATTATCCTACTATACTACTATCATGTCACATCTTTCTCCAATTTTCCCGTCTTTCTCTGCTTCCCTGTTTTCATATACCAGCGCCCTCTCCACCAACTTAGTATTTACCTGGAGTATCCAGTGCCTCCCACCGAGCGCTGGAACGCAAATTATTCCTCCCCATGACGCTTGACGGCAGAAGTGGAAGATGATGATGATGATGATGATGATGATGATGATGATGATGATGATGATGATGATGATGATGATGATGATCCATTGCAGCTTTGTCTCTCGGCAAACAATATTTTAGGTTCAATCTGCCACTGGTTAAAGCGGTGTATTTAAAGACTAGATAATTAAACCTAGTAATTAAACCTATACATTTACTGACTAGATAACCATCTATCATGTTTACACAATAATTAAACCAATGCATTTGAAGACTAGACAATAATTAAACCCATACATTTAAAGACTAAATAATAATTAAACCAATGTATTTGAAGACCAGCTATGTGAACTTGTGTATTTGAAGACCAGCTGTGTGAACCTGTGTATTTAAAGACCCGATGTGAGAACCTGGGTATGTGAATACCGGCTATGTGAACCTGTTTATTTGAAGACAAGCTATGTGAAGCTGTGCATTTGAAGACAAGCTGTGTGAACGTTTGTATTTGAACACCAGCTGTGTGAACCTGTGTATTTGAAGACCAGCTGTGTGAACCTGTGTATGCGAAGACCGTCTGTGTGAACGTGTGTATGTGAAGACCGACTATGTGAAAATATGTATTTGAAGCTGTGTGAATCTGTGTATTTGAAGACCAGCTGTGTGAACCTGTATGTTTGAAGACCAGCAGTGTAAACGTGTGTATTTAAAGTCCAGCTATGTGAACTTGTGTATTTGAAGACCTGTTGTGTGAACTTGTGTATTTGAAGACAAGCTGTATTCACCTGTGCATTTGAAGACCAGCTATGTCAACTTGTGCATTTGCAGATCAGCTATGCCAACATGTGCATGTGAAGATCAGCTATGTTAACCTGTGTATTTGTATAAAGCAAATAGTAAAATACCCAAGGCATAAGGCGCTAATCTTAGAATTTATAGACCAATGGGCGCTCGATAGAGGATGTGGTCAAAATCACACCTGCCGCCTTTACTTCCCGGAGCATCTCCTGGTGTCCATCTTAGGCTGGGTCGGCCTGGGATCCCAGGTCAGGCTTTAACATATCCTCTTGTATGTGTGAAGACTAGCCAATGATTCTATCTATGTTTTTCGAGATGTGATAATAATCTAGTGTATGCATTTGAAAATGAGATGATGATTTTGAACAAAATGTCATGGTGATTATTCCTCCCGAAATCGTCTGACGTTTTGCGAGAAATAGTTGCTGGATATGTAACATGGCTGATGCATGAAAGCTGCCTAATGTAACCAGGAAGAAAGTTGCCACACTTGAACACCGAGTTAGGGATGGTGTGGCTGGGGAGTAAAGGTTTCCACCTCAGGTTCAGAAATTAACGAGTTCGAATCTCAGCATAGTGCTGGGAGTTTTTACAAGAACGTTGGTTTCTCGTGGCATTAAACGTGCATCTAATCTATATGTTTTTTGTTTTTTGCATATCCTTTACAGGACATCGCTGTCAACATCAGCATCTTTCAGCTGTATGTTGATTTCTTGGCAAGATTACGCTCAGTAGTTTGCCATTGCTTTCTGAGCGGCCAGCTCAGTTATCCCGCAAGTCACCAGCGGTGGTCGAACCGCTCCCAGCTCTCACCCTGCTACGAGACTCTGCGTGATAAACGGGAGTACGGAGAAAGTGTTGTAACCTCTCGGCCAGAGAGACCGGCATCTAATCTATAGGGTAGTGAAAAAGGACAAGTCCAGCCTTCTCGGAATTGTTAGAAAAACAAGTATGCAGGAAAATGCAACTATGCAGAAGGGGAAACACATAAAGAGTTGAACCAGAGGGAGGAAGTAAATATCTATCTGTTCCTTAGAATGTATAATTTCTAGGTATTTTAGATGGCGTTTGCAAATAACAGTCGGGAGTTGTCTGCTTTCACTTGTGTCAAGCGCGCACTTCAAACATCCTCAGTGAAGCTGGATGTTTGTTACACGGAACTGATAAAAACATCTAACACTAGATCACTGGCCAGAGATGCCAAGTTGGAGTTGTAGAAAGGTAGGCCCGGTGCTTGTTGCTTTACTGGCAAGTTATTGTAGTTGATTGTGTTGATTTCGATAACAGATTTGTGCATTGCTGATTTAACTACACAGCGTTTTGTGATTTATCTTTTATAGTAAATTTGATGGGAGATGCCTTGAAGAGATTAGAACAAGAATCGCTATGGCAAAAGCAGCCTTTAGCAAGATGAAAAACATACTGACCAATAAAAAGATATCAATTGAAACGAGAAAAAGAGTGTTGAGGTGCTACATAGAACCTGTACTTTTATATGGATGTGAAGCTTGGACAATGAGCAGTCAGGCTGAAAAACATCTGATGGCTGTAGAAATGTGGTTTCTGAGGAAAATGCAAAGAATACCATGGACAGCCAGAAAGACCAATGAACAAGTCCTTCAAGAAACAAATGAAGAACGTAAACTGATTAGAGACATTAGACGTAGACAGTCAAAATTTTTTGGGCATGTTATGAGAAGAAATGATTTGGAGAACTTGGTGACAACTGGTAAGATCGAGGGGAACAGACCAAGGGGAAGACCTAGAAGCAAGTACCTGAATGGCTTGGCCTTGTGGCATGGTCGAGAAAGAAACACGGAGCTGATCCACGACTCTGGTGATCGAGTGAGATGGCAGAACATGACCGCCCACGCTTACCGGCATGGCACATGATGGATGCATGGAGTAAATTTGAGTATCTCATTGCTCTTATTGTAATTATCTCAGTTAATAATTATCACCATCTTCAAGTGCCTTGCCGGTTGTAAATCGTGTTTCTCCATATCTTGCAATCACCAACAGCATGTGTTAATTCGTGTGTAGACGCCGCACGATTTACAACACTGCTATGGAAATCCTGGGTCCAGCCCCCCGAAAGCATAAAGACTGGTTTGATGAAAATTCCAAAGACATCAACCAATTGCTGGCCGAGAAACATCTTCTCCTCAAGGCACATTTGAATGACCCAAAGTCAACATCAAAAAAAGATGCTTTCAAGAACATTCAGAGAGTAGTGCAGCAGAAACTTCGGCACATGCGGGACTCCTGGCTGAGCAGCAAAGCTGATGAAATTCAGGGCTTTGCTGACAGACACGATATGAAAAACTTCTACGACTCACTGAAAGCGGTCTATGGTCCTTCATCACCAGGCATAGTTCCCCTCCTCAGTGCAGACGGGGGAACATTGGTCACTGATAAGAAAGAAATCCTCCAACGCTGGGCAGAGCATTTCAGCAAAATCTTAAATGCAACTTCCTTCTTCGATGATGAAACCATCAATTGCCTTCCTCAAGTTCCCACCAATGAGACTCTTGATGACCTGCCAACCATAGTGGAAATAAACAAAGCCATCCAGCAACTCTCCAGCGGCAAGGCACCTGGTCCTGACTCCATCCCAGCAGAGATATACAAGGCAGGTGGGCCGGTCCTAACAGAGCAGCTTCACCGAGTCTTCACAAACATATGGATGAACGAGACCATGCCACAAGATTTTAAGGACGCGTCAATAGTCCAACTTTACAAACGTAAAGGAAACCGCCAATCCTGTGACAACCACCGAGGCATCTCCTTGCTTTCAATTGCAGGGAAGATACTCGCCAGAATTCTTCTCAATCGCCTCACAGCCCATCTCGATCAAGGTCTTCTTCCTGAGAGTCAATGTGGCTTCAGAAAAGAACGTGGAACTGTTGACATGATTTTCGCTGCAAGGCAGCTGCAAGAGAAATGTCAGGAACAGAACTGCGAAATGTTCTCCACTTTCATTGACCTTACCAAGGCAGCAGAGAAGGACTGTGGAAGATTATGGCAAAATATGGTTGTCCACGAAAGTTTGTCCAAATAGTGCGGCTATTTCATGACGGCATGCAGGCAAGAGTACAGGAAAATGGTGAGCTGTCTGAACCCTTTCCTGTCACCAATGGAGTGAAGCAAGGATGTGTCCTGGCACCAACACTGTTCAGCCTCATGTTTTCAGCCATGTTGATGAATGCCTTCGAGAACGACGACATTGGAATAGACATCAACTACCGTATGGATGGAAAGTTATTCAATCTCAGAAGGCTGAAAGCTAAAACCAAAATTGACAGTGGCACAGTCAGAGAGCTCCTGTTTGCTGATGATTGCGCTCTATACGCCAACTCAGAGGCGGACATGCAACATAATGTTTCAGCTTTCTCACATGCATGTGCCAACTTTGGGCTCAATATCAACTTGGAGAAGACTGTAGTTATGTACCAGCCAGCTCCAGGGAATAATCACACTGTGCCGAATATCAAAGTGAATGATCATAGACTAAGTGTTGTGGACAAATTTACCTATCTTGGCAGCACCGTGTCACAAGCTGCCACAATTGATGACGAAGTGAATGCAAGAATCTCCAAGGCCAGTGCAGCCTTTGGCAGACTGTACAAGAATGTATGGGACAGAACTGGAATAAGCCTGCAAACAAAGCTAAAAGTCTACAAAGCAGTTGTATTATCCACACTGCTATATGCTTGTGAAACCTGGACTGTTTATCAGCGACACGCTAGGAAATTAAACCACTTCCACACAGTCTGCCTAAGGAAGCTACTGAAGATTAAATGGCAAGACAAGATTCCAGACACTGAAGTCCTAGAAAGAGCATCCATACCCAGTATCCACACTCTACTGATGAAGAATCAGATTCGCTGGGCTGGTCACTTGACTCGCATGCCAGATCACAGGCTCCCTAAACGAATTTTTTACAGCGAACTGCGTTGTGGTAAACGCTCCCAAGGTGGCCAGAGGAAACGTTTTAAAGACACTCTGAAAATTTCACTGAATGCTTTTGGAATTCATCATGACACCTGGGAGGCTGCAGCCAGAGACCGAAATTCGTGGCGTGCATCATTGCGCAAAGGTGCAGTTATATGTGAGGCAACCAGGACTGCAAGAGCTGTGAAGAAAAGGCAGGACAGAAAAACCACTGCAGGAAATCCTCCTCCAGAGACGTCAAGCATTCTTTGTCCACATTGTCAAAGAACATTTCGAGCCAAAATAGGCCTTATCAGCCATCTTAGAACCCACGGCTCCACACCTTCAACCCCACTGGATGAAATGAATGGTCATCATCATTCTTGATGGACAAACAACATAACAACATAACAACAGACGCCGCACCGTTGCATGATAAAAGATTGTCACGAATTTCCCTCACTGATTTCACCTGTCTCCTTTTCGACAAATCTTGCCAATTGTCACACTATGTTCCAGCGTTTCGTTTATTACAGTGTGTTCTAGTTTGTCTCTTTTTGTGACGCGACCAAGAAATGACGACTGCCACCTTTTGGTATTTAGGGTGTTGCCCAGGGCCAGGCGGCAGATTTTCTCAGTATGATGAAAGTCATCGACATGCCGCCCCTTAATGATGCACGTCTTCGATGTGCCGCCTCTCCTTCGCTACTTATAACGCCACTTTACGGTGTTGCCTGATGGGGCCGCCTATCTGTATCATAGCACGGCACGGCCTTGGTGTTACCTGTGTGTCTTAGCCTCTATTAATACATTTAGATTGACCATTTTGGCCGTTCATTGAATTTGCAGCATTCTTCTATAAAAACCATATCTCTGAAGACTCAATGGTTGTTTGCTTGTTCACCGATGCCCAGTCACGCGCTGATTGTACCGTGAAAGAATTATTTTTCTTGCCTCCAGTGTCATAAATATATTGCATAAGATGTCGTCCATTGTATAAAATACTGAAATACTGCTTTTGCTGGTCTTACTCTGGTCTTTCTCTGTAATACAGCTCCCATCTGATATTATCCGTGTCTGGAAACTTTATGTTCTGTACCTACCAAAATGGATAACATTGACTTGTCTTGCACATTTAGACACGATTCTTTTCTTAGATATTACCATTATTAATTCTGTCGACTATTATACAAACTGCAACTCAATTTTTTAAACCTTCAACCACCACTGTATCTATCATTTTCTGCAGTTCATTCTGACATATTGCAAAAAAAGATGACATCATCAGCATAACAGGAGTTACATTATGTCAACCAACCGTGATCCCTGCCATATCTTATATATAAATTAGGATGTGCGTATCTCTGTATGTATTTATGTATCTCTGTCTGTATGTATGGCCTTTATTTGTTCGCGAACGGCCCATCCGATTGAGATGAAATTTTCTACACGCCTTCCTTTTAATCCAGCGCTGCCAACTGTGATATTTTGTTAGTGTGAAATCGCCTGCTTACTCAGTATTATTTCATTTTTCATTTTTCATCATAATTTCATATATCTCAGGGGACCTAACTCTGTAAAAGTTATTTCAAGGGGCATAACTTTTCTGTATAACTTATAGTCATATTGTGGCATCGTTTTCAAAGATTTATAAACTCTTTGTCCATAGTTATGTACCGGCATATGAGTTATAATAAATAATGATACAATCTGTAAGGCATTTTCAAAGTTTTCATAAAAATAATGCACAATGCATAACATTGTAACTCATCTTTTTTTGCTTAAGAAGTTACTGTAGTCATGCAGGTGATTAGAAAGAGTTTTCATTAAAAATAATGGATGGTGAGGACATTCTTTTAAGTTACTTTTTTTGTTGTATGAATTTAATGAGAACTTATATGACTACTTATATGAATTAAATGAGATGCTCCTCACCAGGGACTGGGCGAAGCCGGACAGGGTCAGGCAGACAGATAGACAGACAGACAGACAGATAGACAGTCGGGAACAGGAACTTATATGACTACTTATATAAATTAAATGAGATGCTTCACACCAGGAGCTGGGCGATGCCGGGTCAGACAGACAGACAGACAGACAGACAGACAGATAGTTGGTAACGGGAACTTATATGACTACTTATATGAATTAAATGAGATGCTCCCCACCAGGGACTGGGCGAAGCCGGGCAGGGTCAGGCAGACAGACAGACAGACAGACAGATAGACAGACAGATAGACAGTCGGGAACGGGAACTTATATGACTACTTATATGAATTAAATGAGATGCTCCACACCAGGAGCTGGGCAATGCCGGGCCGGGTCAGACAGACAGACAGACAGACAGACAGTCAGTCAGTCGGTAACGGGAACGAGAACTTATATGACTACTTATATGAATTAAATGAGATGCTCCCCACCAGGGTCTGGGCGAAGCCGGGCAGGGTCAGCTAGTTTCCTATAAAAACATGTAATATTATCTCTATATCAGTGGTTCTAAACCGGTGAGGAATTCCACCCCCCCCCCCCCACCCCAGGGGGGAATTTTGGGGTCTCCATGGCGGAAATTAAGTTTATTTCAAAATCGCGTTAATACAAGAACCGATTAATTGATATTGTTTTCCCATCTATACTTTACGGTTCTGTACCTTTCGCCCTTTTGAAATTCATTTTCACGCAGTTATCCCGCAAGTCACGTTTTAGCCTAGACTTGTTCTAGTATGTGTTATTAAATTTAGCTTCCATTTTACGTATACTATGTAGGGGTCGGGGATTTATAGGGAGGAAATACGTAAAGGGGGGGGGGGGGGAGATGATGTACTGAAAATATGGGAAGGGGTTCACGGCCAAAAAAGGTTGAGAACCACTTCTCTATATAATGAAAAAAAATCAGGGAATATTACACGTCCTTGTCGCACGCTGTTCTTTATGCACTGGCATGTTGCTAAATGGGTTTTAATTATGGCTGCCGTTTGCTGAGACTGCGTTCACTTTCCCCTAGCCAGAGACGCCGACAAGAATGACATTGCTTAATAATTATACCATTCAAAATATTGTTTTCCCGTAATGAATTTTAATAACGAAGACACAAACAATAGATTGCACTATTTATTGCCTGGCATCGATTGGGCGGCATATTTTGGAAACCGGTCACGTGATAAATAGGGACAATGCGTTTCGTGTGTTATTTAACACACAACATGGTCGCATGTTAAAGCTGGCAGTTGCAATGTCCCTTCATTTGCATAAACCAACTTTGTGCAAACAAAAAGATATGATAGTCATTTTAAACTTACCGTGGTAGACAATTCAAATTACTGTGTAAATATGTGTGTCGAATATTTCAGTTTGAAGGATTTATCTAATTACTCTAGCTTTGCTCATCCTGTTGCTTCTGCAGCTTGTCTTGTCCCAGATGTATTGGTGCTACCTTTCCTCTGGAGTAAATTAGGCAGGCCGAGAGGAGGATCATTCTTCGTGGGCAAACATGATCTCTGCATTTCTGCCAAGGCTTGAAACTATGGAGAGGTATATTGCCTGTTTTGAAGAACAGTGTAACAAATTATAATCTGTCAAGACAGCAAGGTGCCAGTCATACAGGGCTATAATATTTTGGAAAGATTATAGACGAAACAGTCAAAACGACAATGAGAGTGTAAACAACGACCTTGTCTGTTTCTAAACATAATTACAGACACGAGTGGCTGAGCCATATGGCTAAATCACAGCTATGTTAGTATACACTGTCGAGAATATATGATGTCCAGTGTATATCATGTCTATCACACGTGATGTCCAGTATATATCGTGTCTATCACACGTGATGTCCAGTATATATCATGTCTAGCACACGTGAAATAAAAAAGAGGAGTAGAACAATGATGTCTTTTTGCACTATATTATTCAACCAGACTATAGACTAGATTATGAAGACCAACAATAACTACGGGCAGAAATGAAAATCAGTGGACCATGACAAAGCAGCCTGAAGATTTAGAATTCGCCGACGAAACTGCGCTCCTATCACACACATGAAATCAGATACATCATACACTAAACACACCTTTTGTGAGGTCATAACAACTAGGTCTAACATTTCATAAAGTTAGACAAAGATAATTAGATTAGCCAAACAAATAACAACCTGGCCAAGCCTGGGAAACCTTACTACAAGAGTCAGAAACACACACCTATTTATACAGCAATGTAAACGATGATGGGGAAAACAGATAGGGATATTAAAATAAGATTACAAGCGATGAGAGGGGCTTTCATACTACTAGGAAGTTTGTGTAAGATAAAAGAAATTCAACTTTGCATTAATTAATTGGTGCCTGCTCAGAATCGTGGGACAAACAAGATATAATAGAATCACCAATATAGAGCTCATGGAGAGAACTAAATTCCAGTGAATCTGTAGCTGAGGAAAAATACGATGGCGCGGGATAGGACACACACTGTAAAGTAAAACTTCAAGGCTAGACACTTCCATTGCTTGACTGGGACCCATAGGCGAACGAAATGCCGCGAAACATAAAACACACAGAGAAGAGAATTAAAGATATAAGAATATCATGGGAAGACTGTAAAGCTTAGCCTTAGTTAATTGTGGGCCTATGCTCAAGTGGAAATAAAAGGGGGGGGGGGAACAAGATTAATATGCGATCTCTTATATGTGTATTATCTAGTACATATGTTGTCTGAATATATTTATAATTTTATACTGCTACGACATAACTTGGAATGTTGCGAATTCCTTTGACTTCCAGAGTAACGACGATTGCCTGAAAGAGGCTAATGACACAAAACCATTATATATAACAATAAGAAAGAGAAAACAGCTTTCTTTGGTCATGTGATGTGAAAAGTGGCATTGGAGAACATCGTGACGACTGAGAAGATCGGGGGAGGGGTGGGGAGAGGCAGAGGTCGACCAAGAGACATGATGCTGGATGGATTGAGACGGTGGCATGGAAGAATATCAGCAGCAGAGTTGATCCAGAACACCAAAGACCGAGATATGTAGAGAGACTACGCTAGCTGGAATGACACTTGATGATGATGACAGTATCTGCAATAAGACACTCTTTTGTATGACCACGTCTTTTTATAAGTGCTAGCTAATTTTACTGTTTTAAATCTTTGCTGTCACTCTTTATTTATCAGTGCATCGCTCTACACATATGTAACACCTGTGAATGTATGGGCTTTTCATTTCTTCTAGTTCTAGGTAGCTGAAGACGTTGTGTTTATTCTCGAGACATAAAACTGCAGTGTTGGGCGCTACACTCTGTCTCCAAAGCATTCCCAATGGCTGCAACAACACGACAAACCTTGCTCATCGCTGTGTCACTCATGGCTGTCAGTAAGTTTTACAAACATTTCACTCCATTTAGAAATTGGAGTGCGGTCTTCTGACATTCACATACCGAAAACCTGCAGAAAAACATGACTAAACTAGGCTAAATCGCAGACAATCTGAATGTGATGCGCCGAATCATTTGTGTGTGTGTATGTGTGTATGTATGTGTGTGTGTGTGAGAGAGAGAGAGAGAGAGAGAGAGAGAGAGAGAGAGAGAGAGAGAGAGAGACAGAGAGAGAGAGACAGAGAGAGAGACAGACAGACAGACAGACAGACAGACAGACAGACAGACAGACAGACAGACAGACAGAGAGCGAGAGAGAGAGAGAGAGAGAGACCTTTGCATCCAAGCGTAGTACATACACGTGTCACTACTTCTAATGCACTGGACTGATTTTTTCTCGTGGATTAGCTTTCACTTTTACTATTGTCCCTCGCCATATCAGGCGAACCCACTCCGACTAAACAGTACTTATAATGTACGTCCCCAAGTCAAGGACGAGAAGTCAGCCTTATAGTCCAACTGACCGGTGTAGAGTTTGAACCAGAGACCTCAGCATCAACTAGATGTTTAGTAACCATCGCTCTTTTCCATTCGTCCATGCATACCTTCTGCTGAACCATGACTTGGTTACATCCTAATATACCTCAGCTCAGATGCCGAATTCCAGCACCTGAATTGCACACCCCGTTGGTTCCTGAGCTTGGAGTGAAGGAGAATTCTGTAACACAGTCCTCGTGAAGATGGTCCACGGTCGGAAGAGGTCTCTACACCAACTCCACTCCAACAGAGACACGCCATTTTCAGGGTTCAGGCAACTGACTTTCTAAGGGCGACATTATTGCTTGTTCACCGTATGGTTTGTCTGATTTCAGCTAGAGGTTTTGGCTGGCTTCAGCGAGCTGTTAAATAATGATTTCATAAACTATCATGTTTTTTGGGGGGTTTCCTGGTTTAGGCTAATGATCACTTTCATTGCACATAGCGGTTGTTACTCTGACAACGGTATGAGCACATATTCGATCCCACTCTCGACGTGCCTTACATGAGGGGGAAAATGGCTATCCATTGCTTCGTGCATTCCAGCCTACAAAATGTCACGTTCCTAACACTTCATATGCCCAAATCCATATCTTCCCGCTGGATATTTTCCCCCATTGTACATGATGGGTATGACCATGAGTGCTTCAGCCTTCTTCCACAGATCACACAAGAGAAACATCAGCGCAGTGCATGAATTTCATAGCACCGGCAAGGGTTCAGATACGTGTACCAACCCCAAAGATGCTATAAGTGTTCTTCTGTGGGTATTTTGTCTCATTTTGAAATTTAGCCTGGATGTAACAGAGTTGGCTGGGACAAAGAATCTACATATACAGGTTGTACTGTCCTGGTGATGAGTTAAAGAAGGAGAGATGAATTTACGTTTGGACCTCCGGCGTGACAGAAATCACTCATAGGAAAATCCCGCTTTGTTGCACGAGAACGCACTAAACAGAAATATTTTTGGGTAGAGAATTGTAGTGTTGTCACTAGGGATGAGAACATTCGACGACAGGGAGAAGAAAAGGTTGATAACAAAACTGTTAGAGCTGGGATTCCATCTGGAAAGGAATGAAGTAGAACAATAGAGAAAGAATACCATATGGAAAGGAAGGACGTAGAACAATAGAGAAAGGATACCATCTGGAAAGTAACGACGTAGAACAATAGAGAAAGGATACCATCTGAAAAGGAAGGGCGTAGAACAAGGAGAGAAAAGATACCATCTGGAAAGTAAGGACGCCGAACATTAGAATAGATCAGAGAGGATTTCACTCTGAAGAAAGGGAATAGTGGAAATGGGTTTAACTGATCAAGATATCAGTACATAGATTGTGTTTAAGTTTCAGTAGATTGCCTCACGTATATATTGATATCGAAGACATTGTATGCTTTTGCCAGATGGACGGTGGGAATTTGTATCATTGATATGTTTTTAACGTTGGGAACTATGTATCAATATGTTCACTATGGTCGTTGAACCAGTTTCAATAACATTTCAAATGGAAATTCTGCTCGGTGAAACCTGTGTGAATTCTTTAGTTATAATGGTTGGAGTCATAGGTAGGCCAATTATCATTCCCGGATTGGGATGTCTGTTCATTGAAATACACAAAGTACGGAAAGGCATTCATGATGGCCCACTATATGATAACAACGGTTTAGGTCGTCTGGGATAGGACGGTTGGTCTGATTCGGACTGTCCCTACATCTGCTTCAACTGAATATTGATCTGGCCATCACCTTGCTGAAAGATGCCGCTATATTGCCGGAGATGTCTTATTTGGATTCCATGTTCGGGATCATGGTCCTGTTGCCGATGTCTTTGTTTGATTGACCAGATCAAGGATTTTGAGGACATTTACAGATGTCTTTAATTTAGTGTCGTGAACTGGATTGCCTTGAAGGCTGTTGTTGATGGCTTGTTTGGTACCACTACCTTGATGAGTGGAGTCACCCTGTTACATGGACAGCGGACTATTGAGCGTGCTCTTTTTTTTCAACCAGCGATGGATTTTTGACGTTTTCAATGTGTACACAGATCCTCCGAATGTATAGTCCTTGTCAGAGAAGGACGCCCTATCCACTACCTGATGATCAAGGACCAGTTCAGTATGATTTTCCTATATTTAAAAAATGCCAACAGTCTACAGTGTGAATAGAACCATGTATGAGAGAGCCAGAGGCGGACATCGTAACCTCGGAGGTATTCAAGGCTTTCTATTTTCTTAAACCATAGCAGTTTACCAAGTACTACCATTGGGGTATGAAGTACTAGGCCTTTACAAATTCTAGGCCACACGATTTGAGGTTGGGTAGACAGTTCCCAGAAACTTCCTTTAAACAATTGTCAGGCATAAATTTTACGAAGCCTTGTCCACCCCAGAGCCGTACTGGTCGGGGGACAGCAACATAACACTGCTACTACGAAGGATTGAACCTACCACTGTTGGACACTCCCGTGTGTAGCCTACGCCCATGGAGGAAACAAAGAATAGTAGCACTGTGCCCTAAGATAAGGTCATCAGAGACTATTAAGAAAGGGTGTACTTAGGGCAGTCTACCCCATCTCGTAGACAATTCAGCCACACAGCTCAACAACCACAGACGAGTTGCATAACAAGATAAGACGACATGTCGTGAGTTAATTGAAGACCTATGTTCAAATATGGGATAAAGGGCAGCAGAAGAAGAGAATTAGACTATTTTGGCAGGTATCTACTATACATTACTAGTTTAGAGTTGAGTTGAGTCAACAACCGACATCACAGTTCACAGGGTATTCCCATGCGTGACCCGCCTTCATCTGCAACAGCCATGGAAGAGTCTGAATACTATCGGTACTAATATGAGTCTAATTATGTGTCCGTCTGGCCTTTCCTCTGAGTTCTGAGTGTCGTCCACATCCTATGGTCACTCCCTGCAACACCATTCTTTCCAAGTCGTCATGATATATCTGTACTTCTACACTATATACACAATTCCAAAGGGCCTTATCATGCACCAAAACCCTACCAAGTGACGCATACCCAGCAGGTCTGTCCGCCTGCTCGTTCCCCACCACTCCAGCGTGCCCTATGGGGGAAAAGTGAGAAGATGCTCTCTATTTATGATTGTTTACTAGTTGGAAAATATGTTTAAATATATGTTACAGACAGGAAAGAAGATCTCGTAAATGTGGTTAGCCTTTTGCAGCGGTAGCAACTTCACGGCAAAGGCCCTCTCCCTAATGCTCCATTTCTGTGCCAGTGAATATCACAAAATGCTCCTCACTGATGCATGCGAAAAGTAGAAAGATAGCAGTTCAAACTAACCACAGGCATAATTGCCTAAGGCTGCTGCCAGAATGTCAACACAACAGTCCGCCACGAAAATTACAGTTCATCGTCGATGGAAGCCGCAGTCAAAAGAAAGGCAGCAGTTTCACACATATTAATGCATACTGCAAATTCAGCTGACAATGTAAATGTGATATTGAGGTGTTAATACACACATTTTATTATAAATTAGTAATTCTTTGTTTTCACATACAGTCTCCGTGGCTACCAGCGGAGAGTCTGTTGGACAACTCCGCTACAAGCGTGACCTTCTTGACCTGTGTTCGGTGATAGAAACATACACTGGCAGTAGTTGTTTGGACTATAACAACTACGGCTGCAATTGTGGGTTCGGTACCTCCACTGCTACCCCTGTGGATGCTGTTGATAGGTGTGTAATCATCATCTTATATAAGGTCCTTTGCAGAATGTCGTTCTTATAATGGTAGAACAGTTTCTCGAACTCTTGCTATCTCTCCTGCCTCGTGCACCCTCATAGCCAAGGCATCTGCACTGTCCGGTGTCCCTCTTCGTGTTGGTTAAATTCTGTATTGTCTAGCCATGGAGTGTCTCTTGCACGATATGTTAAATATATATGTTGATAAGAGAGACATGATACAACATTGATGAATACCGAAAGATGTCTTGGTGAATTCTCCACATGCCACTATCTGCAAACTGAGAAGAGTCTGCCTCTTGATTAGCGGATTCCATATTTTTTGTACTGGTTGGTTGGTTGGTTGGTTGGTTAGTTGGTTGGTTAGTTGGTTGGTTGGTTGGTTGGTTGGTTGTTTGGTTGGTTGGTTGGTTGGTTGGTTATGAATCCAGTTGAAGATACCAAAGAAGTCAAACTGAAAGGTTATGACAAAGTTTATGGGAAAAATTACGTGCGTCAACGTTCAAACTACAGAAGATACATAAAAGATCTTCAAATGCCAGAATTGAAGAAAGTAGGGAAAGGGTTAGTTGAAGCTTTTGATACTGTGAAATGCTAATATTACAACAACTGAACAATAACGAAAAAAAAAAATTACAAAAAAAAAACAAAAAACACCTGAGCTGACGACGATATAAAGTCACAAACACTGAACAAGACGAAAAGATAAAATGACGAAAACATGAACTGGCGAAGAGAGTAAATGGGAAAGGTTATAGGGCAAGTTGAAAGGTTTTACGGTATGAGGGACACTTCTGTATGAGGTGGGGGGGGGGGGGGGGGGAGGGGGAACTGTTGTATGACATGAGGGTCACGCTGTATCAAGTGAGTGACACTTCTGTTTAAGGTGAGGAACATATGTGTACGACATGAGTGATGAATACATTCAATGCTTGTTATTTTTCAGTGATTGTGTCATTTTCAGTATTGTCGATTTCTTTTTGTGTATGTGTCTGTTACATTTTGATGGTTTGCTTTTCTTTTGCTGCATCGGATTCAGTGTTTGTGTCGATTTATTTGGTTGTGTCAATCTGTTGTTCTGTCACTTTTCATTGTTTGTGTCAGTTTAAGTGTTTATGTCGCTTCTTTGATTGTCCCAGTGCTTGTCATTTACAGTGATTGTGTCAGTCTATTGTTGTGTCAGTTTTCATTGGTTGTGTCAGTTTGCATGGTTTTGCCGCTTCTTTGATATTCTCAATGTTCGCCATTTTTCAGTGTTTGTGTCTCTTTTAGCTGTTATCGATTTGTGTGTGTGTGTGTGTGTGTGTGTGTGTGAGTGTGTGTGTGTGTGTGTGCCCCGCGCGCGCGTGAGCGCGTGTTACTTCTAGTGTATTGTTCTTCTCTTGGTGCATCGAGTTCAGTGTTTTGTGTTGATTTCTTTTGGTTGTGTCATTTTGTCGTTAAGTCAGTTTTCAGTGATTATGTCAGTTTGAGTGGTTATTTCGCTTCTTTGTCAATGCTTGTCATTTTTCAGTGGATGTGTCATTTTCAGTGGTTGTGACAGTCTGTCGTTGTGTTAGTTTTCAGTGTTTGTGTCAATTTCAGTGGTTATGTTGCTTCTTTGATTGTCTCAATGCTTATCTTTCAATGGATGTGTCATTTTCAGTTGTTATCAATTTCTTGGTGTGTGTGCGTGCGTGCGTGCGTGCGTGCGTGCGTGCGTGTGTGTGTGTGTGTGTGTGTGTGTGTTACATTTGGATGTTGTGTTTGTATTTTGGGTGCCTCAATCTGTCGATTTGTCCGTTTTCAGTGATTGTGTCGGTGTCGTATTATCATGCATGTGTGTTTGAGCAAGCAATTTGAGGACTTAGTTAGCGCCCATTAGCCGGCCGTGATGGAACGGAATCTGACAACCGATGCTCTCATAGGTCTTGTATTCCCTAAGCTCAGGCGGCGTGTGTTACTCTGTATCCAACGCAGGAGCGAGACTGGCGGGAAGATAATCAAAGGTGCCTTTTTGTGACGTCATCACCTCTTAGACTACAAAAGAGATAGTTTGTTATTTTCACACAGCATACAACACAAATTGCCGGGCTCCCTGGCCTAGGAGTTAGCAGTTTTCTCCGTAACCCCGAATACTCTCGTGGTTGACGTGAGCGCACGAGAATTGGAAGCGGTTCAAGTCGCGCCAGTGACTTATGAGAGTATGGATCCGGTCGCTCGGAAAGCAATGGCAAACTACTGAGCGTAATGTTGCCAAGAAATCAACAATCAGCTGAAAGATGCTAATGTTGACACCGATGTCCTTTAAAGGATATGCACAACTTTTTATGCAACACAAATTAGCTTTATACTACATACCACACAAGATACCACAACTCAGAACAATACAAAACACAATAGCACATTCATCTCATCTCATCTTGTTCGTCTTTACCTTGCGGTGCTTATGTGAAGTCTAAACAGCAAGAGGATGCCCACTTATGGGCTTCATGTATCGATATTCCCATGGACTAGTTTACGTGGTCTACTTCTTCCTCCTCTTCCATCCGGTCTGTACATCATTGCTTGTTGCGGTATACTGTTAGTTGGTAACCTAGATGCATGGCCAAACCATTTGACTTGCTGACTTCTAATAAAATCTAGCACTTCTATAACTTCTACTTTAGTCCCGATTACTTCATTTCTTATCTTCTCTCTTCTTGGTACATTTCTGTTAGTGTGATTTTTCTTTTCTATTTCTCTCTTATTGTCCGGGTTTGGCATTGTAAGCACATTACGATCGTATATTACCGAATGTCTATAACACATACATGAACGCTGTACACGGAGCTGGACACTTGTTACAAGAGAAACATCTATAACTACTACTACTACTACTACTACTACTACTACTACTACTACTACTACTACTACTACTACTACTACTACTACTACTACTACTACTACTACTACTACTACTATTACTACTACTACTACTACTACTACTGCTGCTGCTGCTGCTGCTGCTACTACTACCACCACCACCACCACCACTACTACTACTACTACTACTACTACTACTACTACTACTACTACTACTACTACCACTACTACTACTACTACTAATACTACTTCTATTACTTGGACAGATAGCCTAATGACACTTATGTAAACCTAAGACCCACGAAATACTCATAAATTTAATACATTCACATAAGGCATACTTATAACTACAGATATCTAAGCAGGCACAGATATGATGACACTGTTTTGGTAATAATACCTACAACGCCTAAGGAAACGACGAGCGAATCGATTTCTGAAGCACATTAAACAAGGAGGCCTTTTTTTTTAAATAACCAACCTAACACGTCCCGCCACCACGAAGAGAAATCAACTCAGTACATCGATACCCCACGAGTGACCTACCGCTCATTCCTTTACAAACTCGCTCTCCCAAACCATGGTTGCCTACTGTGCATCCATCGCCTTGATTTCCTACTTGTGCATTGAAGTTACCAATTATGATGTTTATTTCTGAATTTTTACATGTCTTCAATGCAGACTCCATGTCATTATAAAATTCCTCTATACTTTCTTCACTGCATTCTCCTGTTGGGGTATATAATTGAATGATGTTGTTGTTAATAGGTATGTCGATTAATTTTACTAATAGAACCCTGTCAGACTCAGCCCAATATCCGTTTGACAGAATTTGATGTTTGCCCATCCAGGATAAATGTTACACCTCTTTGCTGTTCTTCTCCCCCAGAATAAATAATTTTAAAATCATCTCCTGTCTTAATCCGTGCCCCTTTTCATCTTGTATATTAATATATTAATCTGCTCTCTTTCAATTTCTCGTTTGATGTTATATAATTTTCTGTCGTTGCTTAACATTCTAACATTCCATATTGCTAATTTCAGTGTTTCTGTCCTTTTCTTGTGATGATCTGAAATTAGGCGACTAATGATTAATCAAACAACTTTAAAGAAGGTAGCTTGTCGTTGCTTTCCTTCTTGGCAGTGAACATACAGGCCGAAGACCGCCATATTCATTACAACAAATAATAACCGCCATCTTTATTTGTTTTGTTTTTTTTACTTTTTGATGGTTTCTATTTGAAGATATGTAACCCGTAACTCTAATCCTTACCCCTAAACCCGTGTATGATGATAGTGATTAAGACATATCCACTATAACCAATAATAACCACCTTCTTTTTTATTTGTTTACTTTTTACGTTTTCTATTTTAAGATCTGTACCCCGAAACCCTAATCAGTACCCTTAAACCTGTGTATGAAGATAGTGATTAAGGCATATCCACAACAGCCAATAACTGCCATTTTTGATTTATTTTACTTTGTGATTTTCATTTGAAGATCTGTAATCTAACGCTAATCCGTACCCCTACACCTGTGTATGATGATGATGTTTCTGCAACACTTATGTCATTGAGTCATATACACTACAACCAATAATAACCCACCGTCTTTAGTTTTCAGATTATTTTAAATTTGTATTTTTATAGACTTTATTTGGAGATCTGTAACCCGTAACACTAATCCGTACCACTACACCTGTATATGATGATGATGATGTTTCTACAACACTTATGACATAAAGCATACCAATCTTTAGAAACTAGTGGTAACTTTTTCAATACCCACCAAGACCCCAATCTCTCTTACCTAATTGAGACCACACCCAACCAGTGCCAGAAAAAAAAAAAAATCAATAATATCTATCAATAGATTTCAAAATAAGGAAGGCGATCGATAATCAGTATGAATATAAAGGAAATGCCCTCCCCCAAATCCGAGGGATACTATACTACTCCTAAGTTTGAATTATAATTTAGAATGTTTACTAGAGGTCAGCATAGCCAAATAGATCTTAAACTTCCAGTTTGCTGATATCGAGGTAGCGGATCCAACCCTTACACCGACCAGTTGAACTAAAATGTTGACTTCTCGTCCGTAACCTGGGGACGTTAATTACAAGCACCACAAAAGTCGGAGTGGGTTCGCTTGATGGCGAAAGACACTTGTAATAGGGAAAGCGAATCTACACGCAAAAATAAGTCAAGTACACTAGAAATAGTAGCACCTGTATGGACAATGCTTTAGTTCAAGACGAACGAACGATTTGAAATCAAAGATTTTAAAAAGGAATTTTTACTCGTTAGAATTTTTTTCTTTTTTTTTTTTTTCCTTTTGAGCCCGACGAAAACCAAGTTAATTCTGGGGGTCTAAAACTGACACGGTATTGCAAATCTAAGTGAGTAAGACATATCCACGTGTAGACAGTGAGACGGGCATGTGATTATAATATACCATATTCTCGACAACAGGTGCTGTCGTATTCACGACCTCTGCTACATACAACTATTCAGTTCGTGCTGGCTCCGACCCCATTTCATATCCTACAGGAAGCGCTGTGACAGCAATAGCTGCACGTGCACCGGTAAGTCACCTTCTACTGTTATGTTGACGTGCGTTATGTTATGTTATGTTATGTCATGTCAGTGGTTCTCAACCTTGTAGGCCCATGCATCACTTCACCATATGTTCAGAATGTCATCCCCGCCCCCTCCTTTTCGTATTTCCTCCCTATAAATCCCCACCCCACCATCGCCCTACACAATATACGTAACAATGGAAGCTAAATTTAATAACACATACTAGTACAAGTCCAGACGTCTACATAAAACGTGACTTACGGGTCTACTTACGTTATAAAACGAATTTCAGAAGGGCGAGAAGTACAGAACCGTAAAGTATAGAGGGAAAAAGAAAATCAAATAACCGGTTCTTGTATTGACGCGATCTTGAAATAATTGTAATTTCCCCCCCCCCCCCCCGGAGAGCCTAAAATTCCACCGGGAGTGGGGAGATTTCCCACCGGTTGAGTTATGTATTGTTATGCTATGTCGAGCAACGTATACTTTTGGAAGATACTGTATGTTACAATTTTCTACTCATCTGTGACTCACATACACTAATTGTTCTAGAGGCGATATACTATCTGCCACGTGGTCTTTGATCATCATCATCATCACCAGCCATGCCAATACGCGTGAGCAGTCATGGTTCGCCACCTCACACTCTCACTAGAGTCATGGACGAGGTCTGTTTTCTTGTCTCGATTATGTAATGTGGCCAAGCCCTGCAGATATGTATATCTCTGCCTTCCTTTTTTTCATTTTCCTATCAATCTTGCCAGTTGTCACTAAGTTCTCGGTTTATTTGTCCTCTTAACGTGCCAAAATAAAAATCGTGACTGTCTACCCCTACTGTCTCAAAACAATTTACGGTTTTCATTTGTTTCTTGTAAGACTAGCCCATTGGTTTGTCTGTATGTCCATGATATTCTTTGCATTTTTCTCAGAAAACTCTTCAAGCGGTCTTTGAAACACACGGTTAACAACGGATGCCTGTGATAAATATGGGTGACTTTCGTTATTGCGACTAGCCTGCGGACAACTTTATGGATATATTGGCCTGGACAAGCACAACGCAACGAAAGGGCAGAACGGTCGGCTTCTAGAGCGGCCTAATTGGGCGGGCGGTACTCAATTTGACAAATAATTAATGGTGCAAGCGATCAGGGGACGACTTTTATGCAGTCATGCAGAGGGCAATGAGACAACAATGTACAAACTGAAGTAATATAGCATGCAAACTAGAATTAGTGCTACGTGTTGATTGCGGTAACCTGTTAGATGTGTATCCAACTAGAGTTCTTTGAGGATAATTAGAATTGATACACTTCGAATGGGCAAATATCAATTATATGATAATTGGAAACTCCTGGTTTAAACACCATAAAAGACGACTTTACACATCGAAAAGCCCTGATAAGAAAATACTCGACCAAATTGACTACATACTAATTAATAAAAGGTTTCGAAATGCGTTAATTAATGTAAAGACAATGCCGGGTGCTGACTGTAATAGTGATCATTGGCCACTATGTGGTATAATAAAAGCAAGACTGAATAAAAGGAAACAAGTGGTTAGGAACATGAGACTTAATAAAGAGTTTTTGAAGGTAGATAAAGAAATACAAGAACAATACAGAGTGATTGTGAAAAATAGGTATAATGCAATAGCTAAATACAGAATATAAACGAACAATGGGAAATGTTCAGGGATTCCATTCATCAAACGAACAAAGAAATATTACCTGAGAGAAACCAAAAGGCTAAGATAAAATGGATGCCTGAAGAAATATTAAATTTGATGGCCAAAAGAAAACAGAGTAAAAATGATAAGCATGCATATAATGAGATAAATAAAGAAGTAAGAAATAATTGTATGAAGGCAAAAGACAGTTGGTTAAATGAACAGTGCAAGAAAATTGAATTAAATTCTATTAAAGATACAAAAAATATGCACAAACAAATCAGTGAGATTACAGGAAGAAAAGTAAGAATATATACAGGTTGTTTAAAATCAAAAACAGGAAATGTATTATTGGAGGAAGATGGTATAATAAAGAGGTGGAATGAGTATATAAGAGACTTATATGATGGAGAAGGGCAGAATTAACAGAAGAAAGTAACTCAGAAGGCCACCTATTCAAAAAGAAGGCGTTCATGACGTAACAAGCATATGAAGAAAGGAAAATCAGCTGGGCCAGATGGGATCACAATAGAAGAATTAGAAGTAATGGGAAAATTTGGAGTAGATATATCAACCAAAATGTTGAATGATATTTATAGCAGTGGATATATACCAAGCGATATGTTGAAATCTGTATTTATAGCTATACCAAAAAGACCAGGAGCAATTAAATGCGAAGAATTTCGTACGATTAACCTCATAAATGATGTCACTAAGCTTCTACTCAGAATTATAATGAGAAGAACAAGGAAGAAAATACAAAATGGAAATTGGTGAAGAACAGTTTGAATTTGTAGAAGGAAAAGGTACAAACAATGCAATATACACATTGCGAACACTATTAGAAAGATCAGTAGAGACAAAGAAAGACATATATTTGTGCTTCATAGATTATACTTGCCGGCTTCGTGGCTTAGAGGTTATGACTTTTCTCCGTAATCTCGTATACTCTCGTCGGTAACGTGATGACGGTTCAAATCAGCAGTGGTTCGAATCGCACCGGTAACTTACGGGGTATGTGAGCCGGCCGCTCAGAAAGCAAACGCAAACTACTGAGCGTAATCTTGCCAAGAGATCAACATACAGCTGAAAGATGCTGGTGTTGACAGCTAAGTCCTGTAAAGGATATGCTAAAAAAAAAAAAAAAGATTATACTAAGGCATTTGATAAAGTAAAATATGATGAATTGATTAAAATGTCGGAAGATATTAACATTGATGGGAAAGATCTCAGAATATTTAAAAAAAATATTTACTGGAACAAAACAGCAGCAATTAAAGTGGGAAATAAAGAAGGACATTATGAACACATAAAGTTGGGAGTAAGATAGTGATGTGTTTTGTCACCAGTCCTCTTCTCCCTCTTTAGCGAAGTAATAATGAGAGAGATCACCGAAAAACCAGGAATAATATTTGGAGGTTATAATATAAATAGTATACGCTATACAGATGACACAGTATTGATAGCGGATAATGCAACAGATCTACAACAATTGTTGGACATTGTAGCAACAGAGAGTGCAAAGAAAGGACTCTCCTTGAATATCAAGAAAACAGTAACAATGGTGATATCAAAGAAATAGGTGACACCCAAATGTGTGAAATAGAGATAGAAAAGGGAAAATTCTTCACCAAGTGGATATTTTAAATATCTAAGGACATTTATAACATCAGATGGAAGATGCACAACAGAAATTAAGAGCAGAATAGGGCAAGCAAAGGCTGCATTTCGAAAAATGAAGATTATCTTATGCAATAAGTCGCTATCATTGAATGTAAGAAAGAGAGTGCCGAAGAGCTATATAGAACCTGTTTTGCTGTATGGCTGTGAATCTTGGAATATAAATGAACAAATTAGGAAGAGATTGGAAGCAACAGAGATGTGGTTCCTTAAACGAATGTTGCGAATTCCTTGCACTGCCGAAGTAACTAACGACGAATGCCTTAAAGAGGCTGGCGAAAATAGAACATTATATACAACAATAAGAAAGAGACAAACAGCTTTTTTGTTGGTCATGTGATGAGAAGAGAGGTGCTGGAGAACATCGTGACAACTGGAAAGATCGAGGGGAAGAGAGGCAGAGGCAGACCACAAGAAATGATGCTGGATGGATTGCGACGGAGGCATGGAGGAATATCAACAGCAGAGTTGATCCAGAAAACCAAAGACAGAGATCTGTGGAGAGTCATGAACGCCTACTCCAGTCGGCACGGCACTTGATGATGACACTTCGAAAGCACTTATGGGCGTGTGAATGTAGTAGCGTCGCTTCTGTTAACCAGTTAGTTAGAGAGCTAGTTATTTGGCAAGCTAGCTAGCTAGTTAGTTAGTTAGTCAGTCAGTCAGTCAGTCAGTCAGTTAGTTAGTTAGTTAGTTAGTTAGTTAGTTAGTTAGTTAGTTAGTTAGTTAGTTACTTAGTTAGTCAAATAACCCTTATTGCACATTGAACTATTAATCCACAAGTGCCCAGATCAGATTTCCCATCCCCCCTCCCTCATTAGCGTATATGGGCTGGCGTCATCAGTTCTGTGTTGGCTGACTATTCTTTGACGCGTAGCATTGCGCTCTTCACTAGCTTCACTCGGTTAAACTTGATGGACTTTCAGTAACTCCTGGTTTTTCTGTAGACTTCTGTTGTAATTTTATTTTAAATTGTTTTATTTTCTCTGTGATGTACACGACTTTCCTTTTATCCACACCTTCCCCTCCAGTCTGTTCACTTTCTATATATGTCACTTGATTACTTCTACTATTTTCGCATATTTCTCTTTCTTAGCCACCTTTCTTACGTATCTCTATTATCTCTTGTTACTCATCATTATATATCCATTAATATGCTCTTACAATATTCCTTTTATAGCCTCGAAGGCATAGTGGTTAATGAGCTTGCCTACCAAGACAGTGATACAGATTCAATCCCCAGCCGAGCTGTGATTATTTTCATCAGATTCGTACGGCTTTCAGGTCCACCCAGTATCATATAGGTCAGCATCACCAAATTTTCAGAATTTTCTAAGAATTGCCTAGGAATGAATGGCGACGAGGAATGGAACAGGTCACACCACCTCGTGCCCCAGACTATGTTAAGGCCATCACATCCCAACGGCCATACCAGCTATGGAACTACTTTTACCATTTTATATAACTTAACAACTGTCCTTTCACTCTTTAACATCTCAGTACACAAATATGCAAGAAAATAATAAATCTGACATATTTGAGTTTATTTTTCTGCATCAATGCGTTGACTGGGTTAAAGGCTAGAGGTTGGACTTCACTGCACCGAGATTGATCCCACATGGCTCGGTCTCTTTTCGCAGGGTGGCCTGCCAAAAGCATCGCACAAAGCTCGAACTCCGTAGCTCCAACGACGAACCCCAGGAGTCTCCGAGAAAATTACACAAGAGAACCGAATGACAGAGTCCGGAATCGAACTCACAACCTTCTGAAAGTGAAGCAGACGGCTTGCCGCCTTCGCAACGGAGACACGGACACGGACGAACAGACACTCACACACGCACGCACGCACGCACGCACGCACACATACATACACACACACACACACACACAAACACACACATTAGTAGTATGTCAGGGGGTAATGAACTTGCAAATAAGGATCCGGATCCTTCTGGTGACGTCATTTTTTACTATACAAAAGTCATGATCCTATGCTCTGACGTCACCAAACCAGATCCTTTTCGGACCACATTTTTGAAATTTTGGCGGGTATTTTATTGGGTCTGCTTGTCACTTCCGGTTGTCCTGATGACTACTTCTGATTGACTTCCGGTCCCGGGGGCGGGCAAGCGGCGGCGGCGGATGCGGTGGCGGGGCAGGTTCGAGTCCCAACCCTTCGATGAGGAGACCGAAGTCAATATGACAGATTAGAAAAATTATTTGTTCCATCACTCGAGTTACCCCGAATATCCAGACTTGGATGCATAAATAATATTTCACGATGATAGTTAATTCGGCATGTGTCCATACCCATATATCAACTCTAAGCGAGTGGTGAAAATATGGTTGTAAAATATACTAGACAGGCATACATTATTATTAAAAAATTAAGCGTAATAAAATAATAAACGGCTAAATTTCATGTATGTATGGCGGAGATTAATAATGTGAATATAAAAATATAAATTTCAATTAATATAAGTCATAACCTGCTAAGATAATTTTAAAAAAGACGATATAAAACAGCCCAAATAATGTCCCCTTAATAAACAAAATAAAAGTATCCCAGGGGAGACAATTCGTGTCTCTTGGATTATTGCCCTTTTTTTCTTTCCTTAATAATCTCTCCTGAATGGTAGTTTTTACCTGCGCTCCGGCCTATCACGAGCCCGCGAGAAATATAATAGTCCCTGGCCAGCGATCACCGCTGATAAGCGGGTAGATAAAAGGTGAAGATAATTACGCCTCGAAGCTAGTCGAGTTGTGGTCAGTGGAAGTAAAGTCGCGTAGTGAAATCTAGATGCTTTAAATGTACATACACTCGCGTTAGAAATCTTGCGTTTAAGTATGGTAAAGCTAAGTCTGCAGAGTAAAATAAAATTCAGCACAAATATGTATGTCTATTTGGTGTAAATATGGTTCTTCTGATTAAATTAAAGCAAAAGCCTATAAATCTACTTCGACCAAAGATACGCTGTGAAATCGTCTATACCTCCAAGTAGACTGTAAGCAACACGTATAAGGGCGATCATGTCTATTTTTAATGCATCTGCAACACATTAAAATATGGCGGTGTAAAGCACTCGCATGTCATTTTGAACAAATGTGGCCTATGTCCCAACCTCCTCGTACTAATAGGTAGCTGAATGCCTGGCCATTCATCATCATCTAATGCTATCAACAGCATCAACATGTGCAATATCGGTAAGCGTGGGCGGTCATGACTCGTAAATATAACTATCTATTTTTTACATATTGCAGTCAAGTCTAACGCATAGTATGTATAGGACGGTCAACACTAATACATATCAATTACAGGACATCGCAGTCAGCCCCAGCATTCTGTGGAGTGTCGTGCTTCTTGGACAAGTTTGCAGTTGTCTTTCTGAACAAACAGCACACATGTCATGTGCGCGTGTGTGAGTGCGAGCGTGCGCGTGTGTTTGCGTGCGTGAGCGCGCGCGCATGTGCATGCACATAGGAAACTTAAATATTTTTCTTCGCCTGACATCTATAACTGCAATGATGTCTCTTGCGCGCGCACGTGTATGTGTGTGTGTGAGAGGGTGTGATGGTGGTACAGTACGGGTCCGCTGAATGGGGGAGTGGCTGTGGAGTGGGTGTAGGACAGGTTTGCTGTTAGTAAAAAGATGGGTGGATCAAGCGGCGGCGTGGCTGAATTGTGGAGACAGGGGTGGAAAATAAACTAGCGAAGTGGGAAACAGCGCTGAATGGTGGAGACAGGGGGTGGAAACTGATTAGCGAGGTGGTCACCGTGGCTGAATGATCCTATTACAAGTGGTAATGGGAAAAACATAACACAGGCTCACTGGCTGGCGCTGCACCCGATCACCTGTGGCTAATGGTCACATCCGATCACATATGACGCTGCTCCCGGTCGCATATGTAATGCCAACCAGACCACAGGGTCACTGGCTACGAGATATCAAAGAGGGCGTCGCATGGGTGTGGTGGGGTTACAGTACTATTCCGCCGAATGGGGGAGTGGCTGTGGAGTGGGTTTAAGGCGGGTAGATAGGTGCTTCTGATCATTGTTAAAGGGTGGTCGAGTGGTTGGGTGGGTAGATAAATACGTCCATTCCTTGATAAGAGCCGGAGGTTAAGTCTCATATTAAAAGTCTGGGGCATGGACACATAGTTGGCTGAGTTGAGGGTAACCTCCTGGGTGACTGAACACGTAACGAAACCAATAATGACCGTGCGTGAACATGTTCAGACATGTCTTTGGTGGAAAATCGGAGGATGACTCAGAGCGTACTTACCGCATAACGATACAGCCGAGCCACTTGGGTAATGGTCACATCGGATCAAATATGGCGCTGCTTCCGGTCGCAGCCATAAAAATACAACCAGACTACATAATAACTAGCTAAAACCGGTAAAAATGGCGTCACAGCCGGGTATAGCTGTAATGATACAGCTAGAACACGTGGATAAGAAGGATACTACACAATAAATACTGTCGAATATCGAGCAAAGGGTCCTACCTCTGTATGAATAATTCCACACGCGACTATGTCGTGGTGATAGACCACGACCTTAGCAATTGATTGTATCAAGGCCAGACATGTTCAGACAATATTCCGCTGAGTCATTCTACGTCAGCAGATATCGTGTAAATAGCGTCCACCATTCACCGTCTAGAAGTATCGGTCTCAGTGAACAGCAACCAGCTCACAATGTTACAAGTCGCTAACGGTAAGTTGGCTTTTTGATAAAGCTTTCACATTTTCGTTGTGTTTCTCCAAGTAGGCATATGGGTAACCTAACAATACTATTATAATGCAGGGAATATATGGTGCTAGACGCATATATCTGAAGAGACAAGCCATTTCTTCCTATAGTATTGTAGGCTGGGTCGACATGGAATAGAGCTGGCATTCGAACTTGTGAACACAGCCCTATGGTGGGACCGTAATATTATAGGTAGTAATGTGCAACAAGACACCAATGGAAGCAATCAAGTCAAACACACTCAAGACAGTACTCAAGCCAAACAGGGTACTAAACGAAGCCACCAAGTAGACGCATACTATACCACCAGTTATCAACCCAGCTACAGTCAGATGTGTGATGACCCCAGCAACCAGATATGTGAAGAGTGCAATAGCCAGATGTTTGATGTGCCCGACACTCAGATGATTGATGGTCCGGTTGTCTACGATACGCAGATGTCAGCCCACCAATCAGGAGACCAGTCTTATGACTACATACCAAGTGACATATACATACCAGGCTACCAACCGCAAAAACCAACCTACTCAGACAGTGGTGTGAAGAAACCCAGTAACAACATACAATTTGTATAGCTCTATATGTGAAAATAAAATGCTGTGATGATACTATGTATACCAGCTCATATCACATCATCTATTTCGTATAATGACATTGTGCATTTTTTACAATTATTATTCTTGTAAAATGTACTGTAATATTGTACATAAACAGGTATATAGATTATAATTACGTCTTGGTTGTTGAATATTTAGTGTTTACGGTGTATATAGTTGTCATGTTGTGAGAGAATGAAGGGCAAAAATCTTGGTCAAGTAATAAAATTTGTTAGCCAAATTTGAAAGATTTTGGCTACATTTCAACCAGACTTATAAAAAGCTCACCCAAACTTATAAACAATAGAACACTTTAGTAACCAAAGGTGAAAAGTTTGGCCAAACTTCAACCAAACTTATAAAAAGTAGGAAACTTTGTTAACCAAATGTGAAAAGTTTTTTTTTTTTTTTCAAATTTCAAACAAACTTATAAAAAATTGGAAATTTTGTTAACCAAACGTGAAAAGTTTGGCCAAATTTCATCCAAACTTATGAAAAATAAGAAAATTTGTTAACCAAATGTGAAAAGTTTGGCCAAATTTCAACCACACATATGAAAAGTAGGAATATTTGTTACCCAAAGTGAAAACTTATTGGCTCCATTTCAACCAGACTTATAAAAATCTCACCCAAACTTATGAAAAGTAGGAAAATTTATTAACCAAATTTAAAAATTGTGGCCAAATTTCAACCAAACTTATAAAAAGTACTGAAACTTTGTTAACCAAAGGTGAAAAGTTTGACCAAATTTCAACCAAACTTATAAAAAAAAAGTAGAAAACTTTGTTAACCAAAGCAAAATATTTTGGCCACATTTCAACCAAACTTATAAAAATCTCAGTCAAACTCATGAAAAGTAAGAAAATTTGTTAACCAAATGTGAAATGTTTGGCCAAATTCAATCCAAATCTTATGAAAAGTAGGAAACATTGTTAACAAAATATGAAAAATTTAAGCCAAATTGCACCCAAATCATATCAAAAGTAGGACAATTCCTTAACCAAATGGGAAATATATCTCACGTTGTCATTTTAAATCTTCAGCCTGCTAGAGATATTCGTCTGTCCCCTATGCAAACAACAGCTGTATTTCAGAAAATTAAATGTATCTTATGTAATAAGTCACTATGGTTGAATGAAAAAATAAAATTTCAACAATAAGATTGAAGAAAAATTAACAATTAAATTTCTGCATGCAACATTCAATTTGGAAACAGAAAGATAATTTGTAGCTGTATAGTTCAGCTCTTAGTATGCTCCACAGTTTGCTAATTAGGTTTTCGTGGGCCTCGGTATCTGTAAATCAGATATGAATAGGGTACTTTATCAGCGTTATAGACATGGATATTACAGATAATAGCTATGGATCTGACATGCACTTTCTGTTACATTGTTCAATTATTTCTATCGATAATGGGTATGTGGACTCTGCAGTACACTTTCACCTTCCTCTACGACCACACATTACTACCTATATTATTACGGTCCCACCATAGGGCTGTGTTCACAAGTTCGAATGCCAGCTCTATTCCATGTCGACCCAGCCTACAATACTATAGGAAGAAATGGCTTGTCTTTTCATATATATGCGTCTAGCACCATATATTCCCTGCATTATACTAGTATTGTTAGGTTACTCATATGCCTACTTGGAGAAACACAACGAAAATGTGAAAGCTTTATCAAAAAGCCAACTTACCGTTAGCGACTTGTAACATTGTGAGCTGGTTGCTGTTCACTGAGACCGATACTTCTAGACGGTGAATGGTGGACGCTATTTACACGATATCTGCTGACGTAGAATGACTCAGCGGAATATTGTCTGAACATGTCTATCCTTGATACAATCACGTGCTAAGGTCGTGGTCTATCACCACGACATAGTCGATTGTGGAATTATTCATACAGAGGTAGGACCCTTTGCTCGATATTCGACAGTATTTATTGTGTAGTATCCTTCTTATCCACGTGTTCTAGCTGTATCATTACAGCTATACCCGGCTGTGACGCCATTTTTACCGGTTTTAGCTAGTTATAATGTAGTCTGGTTGTATTTTCATGGCTGCGACCGGAAGCAGCGCCATATTTGATCCGATGTGACCATTACCCAAGTGGCTCGGCTGTATCGTTATGCGGTAAGTACGCTCTGAGTCATCCTCCGATTTTCCACCAAAGACATGTCTTTTCACCTCGACACCGCAAGGTACAAGAGGAACATGATGAGATGAGATGAGACATGTCTGAACATGTTCACGCACGGTCATTATTGGTTTCGTTACGTGTTCAGTCACCCAGGAGGTTACACTCAACTCAGCCAACTATGTGTCCATGCCCCAGACTTTTAATATGAGACTTAACCTCCGGCTCTTATCAAAGAATGGACGTATTTATCTACCCACCCAACCACTCGACCACCCTTTAACAATGATTAGAAGCACCTATCTACCCGCCCTAAACCCACTCCACAGCCACTCCCCCCATTCGGCTGAATAGTACTGTAACCCCACCACACCCATGCGACGCCCTCTTTGATATCTCGTAGCCAGTGACCCTGTGGTCTGGTTGGCATTACATATGCGACCGGGAGCAGCGTCATATGTGATCGGATGTGACCATTAGCCACAGGTGATCGGGTGCAGCGCCAGCCAGTGAGTCTGTGTTATGTTTTTCCCATTACCACTTGTAATAGGATCATTCAGCCACGGTGACCACCTCGCTAATCAGTTTCCACCCCTGTTTCCACCATTCAGCCCAGGTGGCCACTTCGCTAGTTTATTTTCCACCCCTGTCTCCACAATTCAGCCACGCCGCCGCTTGATCCACCCACCTTTTTACTAACAGCAAACCTGTCCTACACCCACTCCACAGCCACTCCCCCATTCAGCGGACCCGTACTGTACCACCATCACACCCGCTTACACACACACACACACACACACACACACACACACACACACACACACACACACACACATACACGCGCGCGCACAAGAGACATCATTGCAGTTATAGATGTCAGGCGAAGGAAAATATATGAGATGTGTGCTGTGTGTTCAGAAAGACAACTGCAAACTTGTCCAAGAATCACGACACTCCACAGAATGCTGGGGCTCACTGTGATGTCCTGTAATTGATATGTATTAGTGTTGACAGTCCTATACATACTATGCGTTAGACTTGACTGCAATATGTAAAAGGTAGACATTTATATTTACGAGTCATGACCGCCCACGATTACCGATATGGCACATGAAGATGCTGTTGATAGCATTAGATGATGATGAATGGCCAGGCATTCAGCTACCTAGGAGTACGAGGAGGTTGGGACATAGGCCACATTTGTTCAAAATGACATGCGAGTGCTTTACACCGCCATATTTTAATGTGTTGCAGATGCATTAAAAATAGACATGATCGCCCTACGGAAGTCCACCTGGCACATAATGCTGATCTTCACTTATATGTGTTGCTTATAGTCTACTTGGAGGTATAGACGATTTCACAGCGTATCTTTGGTCGAAGTAGATTTATAGGCTTTAGCTTTAATTTAATCAGAAGAACCATATTTACACCACATAGACATACATATTTGTGCTGAATTTTATTTTACTCTGCTGACTTAGCTTTACCATACTTAAACGCATGATTTCTCACGCGAGTGTATTTACATTTAAAGCCTCTAGATTTCACTATGCGACTTTACTTCCACTGACCACAACTCGACTAGCGTGCGAGGCGTAATTATCTTCACCTTTTATTTACCCGCTTATCAGCGGTGATCGCTGGCCAGCGTCTATTATATTTCTCGCGGGCTCTTGATAGGCCGGAGCGCAGGTAAAATCTACCGTTCAGGAGAGATTATTAAGGAAAGAAAAAAGGGCAATAATCCAAGAGACACGAATTGTCTCCCCTGTGATACTTTTATTTTCTTTATTAAGGGGACATTATTTGGGCTGTTTTATATCGTCTTTTCTATAATTATCTTAGCAGGTTATGACTTATATTAATTGAAATTTATATGTTTATATTCTTATTAATAATCTCCGCTATACATACAAGAAATTTAGCCGTTTATTATTTTATTACGCTTAATATTTTAATAATAATGTATGCCTATCTAGTATATTTTTAAACCAGATTTTCACCACTCGCTTAGAGTTGATACGTGGGTATGGACACATGCCGAATTAACTATTATCGTGAAATATTATTTATGCATCCAAGTCTGGATACTCGGTGTAACTCGAGTGATGGAATAAATAATTTTTCCAATCTGTCATATTGACTTCGGTCTCCTCATCGAAGGGTTGGGACTCGAACCCGCCCCTCCGCCGCCGCCCGCCTGCCCACCCCCGGGACCGGAAGTCAATCGGAAGTAGTCATCAGGACAACCGGAAGTGACAACCAGACCCAAGAAAATACCCGCCAAAATTTCAAAAATGTGGTCGGAAAAGGATCCGGTTTGGTGACGTCAGAGCATAGGATCATAACTTTTGTATAGTAAAAAATGACGTTACCAGAAGGATCCGGATCCTTATTTGCGAGTTCATTACCCTCTGACATACTACTCACATTCCCTGTTGACCGGTGCAAGTGGTTATTATAAATAGGTTAGACCTTGGAGAGAATGTCAATGGAAAGAAGGATCAATTAAAGGGGGGAGGTGGGAATTTTAACTAAGCAGAATTAAAATCTAGGGTGAAGCTGAATGAAAAGTCTGTCAGCTAATTTGTCTGTCTTGCAGATTCACCGACACCAGTTACTTTATCTGTCTTGTAGATTCACCGACACCAGTTACTTTATCTGTGTTGTAGATTCACCGACACCAGTTATTTTATCTGTGTTGTAGATTCACCGACACCAGTTATTTTATCTGTGTTGTAGATTCACCGACACCAGTTATTTTATCTGTCTTGTAGATTCACCGACACCAGTTATTTTATCTGTCTTGTAGATTCACCGACACCAGTTATTTTATCTGTGTTGTAGATTCACCGACACCAGTTATTTTATCTGTGTTGTAGATTCACCGACACCAGTTATTTTATCTGTGTTGTAGATTCACCGACACCAGTTATTTTATCTGTCTTGCTGATTCACCGACACCAGTTACTTTATCTGTCTTGCTGATTCACCGAGAACAGTTACTTTATGTGTCTTGCTGATTCACCGAGAACAGTTAAACTTTATCTGTCTTGCTGATTCACCGACACCAGTTACTTTATCTGTCTTGCTGATTGACCGAGAACAGTTACTTTATCTGTCTTGCTGATTCACCGAGAACAGTTACTTTATCTGTCTTGCTGATTCACCGAGAACAGTTACTTTATCTGTCTTGCTGATTGACCGAGAACAGTTACTTTATCTGTCTTGTAGATTCACCAACACCAGTTACTTTATCTGTCTTGTAGATTCACCGACACCAGTTACTTTATCTGTCTTATAGATTCACAGAGAAAATTACTTTATCTGTATTGCAGATTCACCGAGAACCTCACCATGCGCCTTCTCTACGTGCAGCTGTGACGTGAGGTTAGGACAGTGTCTCAAATCCGCCACCTATAACCAAACATACAAAGGCTGGGACAGGGATTTATGCGTGGCCTCTTAGACGTGGAAGAGGGTCGAGTTCCAGTGACAGGCGTGGTACAATCTCTATAGTCTTATAACTGTAGATGAACCAGAGTTTCTGTACCCGCCAGTGGAAGACCATATAACAATATGTTACTTTTATTTTCTACACTACTTAATGTGAGCATGCCTTATTGTTTTTCGTTCTTAGAAATTCCTAAACGCTTATCTTCTTTGCTGTATTTTTGAATTAAAAAGCTAGTCCCATGTTTTCACTTTAATTGACAAGTCTTTGCTAACGGTGTCAATAAATTCTGGATAACAGTTATTCCTTCACGTCTACTAATATTTGTCACGTGCATGTCACGTCATACTAAGAATGGCCGTTAAACATCAGAGTGATGCGAAAAGTGGTAAATGGAACTAAAGAGCAGCTGACAGATAATCGTTGTTTATGGGCTCAAGTTTCGCGACGGTAGGCAGAGGATCACTTTATAGAGGAAAAAATATGAACAAGTCCTACAAGAAATAAATGAAAACAGGAGATTGATTCCAGAAATTAAGCGTAGACAGTCAAGATTTGTTTTCGGCAAGTTATGAGGAGAAACAAACTGGAAAACTAAGTGACAAGTGGCAAGTTTGATTGCAAAAGAGCAAAGGGAAGGCAGAGAGATAAATATCTGAATTGCTTGGCCATATGGTATAATGGAGACAAGGACACAGAGCTGATCCAAGATTGGTGATCGTATGAGATAGTGAACCATGCCTGCCCACGCTTATCGACATGGCACATGATGATGATGGTGATGACGCAAAAAGTTCTGCACCTCCCCAAAACATGTTCTTCTTGACTGAAGTGATTATTGTTCTAGACACCTCAAGACCTATACATTAATTACAGCTCCATGTCTGTTCTGCTCTGTATTTTGATAATTATATTTATTTTATTTGAAGAGCATCCATTTATTTGTTGCAAACTTTATAATCATAGTACTATACACTCGACATGTATAAATGTGTCCGTGCGTGCTTATGTGTGTGTGTGCTTTCTGAACATCAAAACGTCACTCATACCACTGACCCGCTTGGTCTACAGATTCAATCTGACTTGTTTCTAAGGACGCGGTCTGTGATGAATGGGGGTACAACAATACGAAGGTGAGGCATGAAAGATATAACTCGTAAGACTCTTGGACAATGAGGCCGGCGATAACCAAAGATGAACATAAGATAATCAATCATGAGTCAGGAGAGATACGACTCTTGGACATTCAAGCAGGCACCGCTTCAGACGGTGGTGAGCACGTGACTTTGCAGATACCTTTAATATGATCGTGTATGGATCGGAAGAATTAGAAACAGATCGAGTCTGTCATGCTGTCTTTGATAAGTAAGACGTTCTGCAAAGATCTCGTTGCATGATAGCTTTAGCAGCATATAGTTACAAGCATGTCCCTAAAATCAACGCTTCGCTTATCTTTGTTCAGGTTTCACAACTTGTGCTCTTTACAAAAGTAATTCTTACTGTCGGAAATTATTTAAAAAAAAAAAAAAAAAAAAAAAAAAAAAAAAAAAAAAAAAAACATGATTCGCAACAATGTATTCCCTTGGCGAATTTAAACACGGAATCCACAAACAATAGATTGTACAGTTTTGCCTTGCATATTTCGTTGCAGAAATGAAGAAATCAGGACTAAAGTGGGGGTTAAAGTAGCACTAGATGTTATTAGAAAGCAGCAAGTCAAATGGTTTGGCCATGCAAGTAAGTAGGTTACCAGTCAACAGCATACCACAACAAGCAATGATGTACAGTCCAGATGGAAACAGGGGAAGAGGCCGACCACGTAAACGTTGGACGGAGGGAATAGCAGAGTCCATGGGAATATCGATATATGAAGCCCATAACCGGGCACTCTCACGATGTTTATACTTCACCTCGACACCGCAAGGTACAAGAGGAACATAATGAGATGAGATGAGATATTTAGCTGCATCTTGTCAGGTGAATACTTCAGGGTAAATTTCATATGAAGTGAATAGATGAATCTTATTTTTGCTGAAATACATAGCAGATTAATGTAAAATGATGAGTGTTAAATGTGTATTTAACACTGAATGTATTTTAGCCAACACTGTCCAACCTGTCGTTTGTGGTTAATATGCTTAAAAACACATTCGTTGTTACATTTATCTGTAATTATTATTTACAATATTTCAATAAACAGTATATACATCCTTGTGTTATTTATTTTCTGTTTGTTTTCAAATGATGACATTGTAACCAGTCCATTTGGGATGTTTTACTTAAAGACACGAGGATCGACTAAATTGCACCGGGTGGTTTTATCCCATATGGCTTGTTCTCTTTTAGCAGAGCGGCCTGTTGAAAGTGTCGCATTCAGCAGGAACCCCGTAGCGTCTTACCACTCATCTGTAGAGTAAAGAAGTGAATTCGTAATGGGGTCAGAACAAAAACACGAAACATTTACTCGGAAACGCTACGAAAGGAAAAATATACACAGGTATAGGCCCATGTATTGACCTAAGTCTCCATCAATGAATAATAATAATAATAATAATAATAATAATAATAATAATAATAATAATAATACAGACAGACAGACAGACAGACAGACAGACAGACAGACAGACAGACAGACAGAGCGAGAGAGAGAGAGAGAGAGAGAGAGAGAGAGAGAGAGAGAGAGAGAGAGAGAGAGAGAGAGAGAGAGAGAGAGAGAGAGAGAGAGAACAAGAATACATAATACGTAACTTCAATTTTAAAAAGTGATGCGACCAACACACAATTTGGGAATGGAAAACCTTGTATTTTCCCCGATACATTTTGAGTTCATAGTGTTCATTTTTAAAATGTAATGTTGCGTCATCTATGAAACATTTAATGGCTTCTCTCCCTTGCCATCGTGGCATTTAGTATCAGAAATGATTGGCAGTACATGAGACAGGAGGTTGTGGATAGACATGATCACCAACGCCACACGGCATGTACTAAAATAAGACGGCCTATGATTTGTGTATTTTCCAATTACTGGAATAACCAAATGGGAAGAATATGGTGGAGACTGACAGACGGAGCAACTCAGAGACCGCGAGAGAGAGAGAGAGAGAGAGAGAGAGAGAGAGAGAGAGAGAGAGAGAGAGAGAGAGAGAGAGAGAGAGAGAGAGAGAGAGAGAGAGAGACAGACAGACAGACAGAGAGAGAGAAGAAGAAAGGTCTTCATCATCATCATGTGCCATGTCGATAAGCGTATGTGGTCATTTTTCACCATCTTACACGATCACCAGTGTCATGGATCACCTCCGTGTTCATTTTCCTCGCGAGAGTGATAACTTATTTTTCTGTGTGTATTATATAAGACCCAAGTAATTCTCTATACAATCCATGTATGGCTTCACAAATGCCACTTGTATATGCATGCTGTGACCACACAATGGACACCAATCTTGGCTGACTGGCTAAGCGACACGAGAGAAACATCACGAGAATTTAAATAACCATCCTTCTTACTGAGAGATCTGTGACTGCCACGGTCAACGTTTCTCACAGTGAAACAACAAATTCTGTGGTACATATCTGACGTCTGTCCAATAAACTCGGGGAATCGTGTGCACGTCCACAACCAGAAAACCAATCCACACGAGGGGTGTGCTCAAGAGCAGTATGGCTATGGGGTGGACCCAATCTCTTTAATAGTGACTGAAAGAGGTCTTGAACAGTGTCTAGAAGAGGTCTTGAACAGTGTCTAGAAGAGGTCTTGAACAGTGTCTAGAAGAGGTCTTGAACAGTGTCTAGAAGAGGTCTTGAACAGTGTCTAGAAGAGGTCTTGAACAGTGTCTAGAAGAGGTCTTGAACAGTGTCTAGAAGAGGTCTTCAACAATGTCTAGAATAGGTCTTGAACAGTGTCTAGAAGAGGTCTTGAACAGTGTCTAGAAGAGGTCTTGAACAGTGTCTAGGAGAGGTCTTGAACAGTGTCTAGAAGAGGTCTTCAACAATGTCTAGAATAGGTCTTGAACAGTGTCTAGAAGAGGTCTTGAACAGTGTCTAGAAGAGGTCTTGAACAGTGTCTAGAAGAGGTCTTCAACAGTGTCTAGAATAGGTCTTGAACAGTGTCTAGAAGAGGTCTTGAACAGTGTCTAGAAGAGGTCTTGAAGAGTGTCTAGAAGAGGTCTTCAACAGTGTCTAGAAGAGGTCTTCAACAGTGTCTAGAAGAGGTCTTCAACAATGTCTAGAATAGGTCTTGAACAGTGTCTAGAAGAGGTCTTGAACAGTGTCTAGAAGAGGTCTTGAACAGTGTCTAGAAGAGGTCTTGAACAGTGTCTAGAAGAGGTCTTGAACAGTGTCTAGTCTAGAAGAGGTCATGAACAGTGTCTAGAAGAGGTCTTGAATAGTGTCTAGAAGAGGTCTTGAACAGTGTCTAGAAGAGGCTTGAACAGTGTCTAGAAGAGGTCTTGGACAGTGTCTAGAAGAGGTCTTGAACAGTGTCTAGGAGAGGTCTTGAACAGTGTCTAGAAGAGGTCTTGAACAGTGTCTAGAAGAGGTCTTGAACAGTGTCTAGAAGAGGTCTTGAACAGTGTCTAGAAGAGGCTTGAACAGTGTCTAGAAGAGGTCTTGAACAGTGTCTAGAAGAGGTCTTGAACAGTGTCTAGAAGAGGTCTTGAACAGTGTCTAGAAGAGGCTTGAACAGTGTCTAGAAGAGGTCTTGGACAGTGTCTAGAAGAGGTCTTGAACAGTGTCTAGGAGAGGTCTTGAACAGTGTATAGAAGAGGTCTTGAACAGTGTCTAGAAGAGGTCTTGAACAGTGTCTAGAAGAGGTCTTGAACAGTGTCTAGAAGAGGCTTGAACAGTGTCTAGAAGAGGTCTTGAACAGTGTCTAGAAGAGGTCTTGAACAGTGTCTAGAATAGGTCTTGAACAGTGTCTAGAAAAGGAAGGACAGATGTAGTCCCGTGGCAGATCCCGCCGTTGTTGTGTGAAGTGTTAGCCTGCACATATTCTATACCCCGGTGTATTGAGATGACTTGTCCAGTCCTCTTCTTCGTCGCCTTTCCTTTCCAAATAATACCCATACAGTTCTGAACATTGTCTGGTACCAATGTTATGAGCTGGATCGACCTCAGAGCCGTCTAATTAGGAAACAATAATCCCATCACTGCTGGGGATTTAACCCCCAACCATTGTTTGTCATAGGAACCGCGGTAGCGCAGTAGCTAGTCGCTTACTGGTCGGCCAGGTGCCATGTGTTCATATCTCCATCGAGGCGGAGATGATTTTACAATTTGCCTAAATAAACTACCATGGTATTTTCTGGTAACTAAAGCGACCGGCATGATATTGACTACGCACCCATTGAGTGCCGGAAGCTATACAAGTATGGTACTAACACCATATCCCGAATAGCCTGAAGAAGTAGACAGACACTAATTGCTACGCCGCCAAATGGGTACTTGATCATTTTCACAATGTTATGGAGTGGAAAGGCAACTAGGAAGGAAAATGGCCACAACGGAAGGAAACATCGGAGGTTGTCACTAAATATCCCAAATATAACATAGAAAGGTTGCGTTGAGTGGAAGTGAATAGAGTTGAGTCAAGGACCAACAGCACAGCTCTCCTGACATTCCCATACGCGCCCCGTTCTCATCTTCAACAGCCAGCGAATAGTCCCAGTACTAATTGTACCTGTTTGAAGTTAGTTGCATACCCTTTACAGGACGTTGCAGTCAACACCAGCATTTTTTGCTGTTGTGATCTCTTGGCAAGTTTTACGTTCAGTAGTTTGCATTGCTTTCTGAACGACCGACACCTATACCATTTCGCAAAAGAAAAAAAAACGCAACGTTGTCTGCTGCCAAATCGCTGTGTTTAGAACGCGAGTATAGGGGATCACTAACTGCTTCCGAAACCACTTCGCCATGAAACAGGCTAATTTGTAGCAATAGCAGTCTGGTTATGTGTTCGTCTGGCCTGCCACGCAGTACTGAGTGTCGGCCAAATTTGTGATCACTCTTCCGAACCATTCTCTATAGGTTATGATGATTTATCTTTTTTTATTCGCCAACACTATAGGCATGATCCCAAAAGACCCTAACCACGTCTGCCTTGTCATGCACGAATAGCCCACTAAGTGGTGCAAACCCACAAATCTGCCCGCCTGCTCGTCTCCTTCCATACCAGCATGCCGGTCCACACCTTTCTCGTCATACTGTGTTAAGTACGTTACAATCATGACCTGCGCGTGCTGTTACTAATACCAAATGAGGCACAAACAAATTCACAAATATTTATCGGCGCTCATAGCAGTAGAAGAAAGAAGTGTAGATTAGAGGACACGCTAAAATAAGTTAGTTGCATATCCTTTACAAGACGTCGCAGTCAGCCCCATAATGTTTGGCTGTTTGTGATCTCTTGGCAAGTTTACGTTCAGTAGTTACAGAACACACTAGATCAGTGGTTCTCACCCTATTTGGCCCATGCACCCCTTCGCCTTAAGTTTAGAATGTCAATGTCAACCCCCCCCCCCCTTCGAATTGCCTCCCTATAAATCCTCCCCCCCCCCCTGCTCCTACACAGTATACGTAAAAATGGAAGTTAAATTTAATAGCACATACTAGAAAATGTCTAGACGTCTACCTAAAACGTGATTTGCGGGTCTACATACGTTATAAAACGAATTTCAGAAGGGCAAGAAGTACAGAACCGTAAAGTATTGAGAGAAAAACAATATCAAGTAATCGGTTCTTGTATTAACGCGATCTTGAAATAATTGTACAGAAGAGGCCATTGTACAATCACACGGAATGACACTATCCAGTGCCATCAATTGAAGTGTCTTGGGTGGCACTGGATAGTATCATTCCATGTGATCGTACAAAGCTTTTAATGTCATCAAACCATTTTCTTCTCGGGCGTCCTCTTAATCGTTCATCAGATCTTCTTTGAACAGCGTCAGTGCTGGTATGAATGCACTGTGAAAATGCAGGACAGATGTTGCTACTGACCCATTACAGCTGACCTTCAATGCAGAGATGGCACTTAATGATGATAGCCAAAGGGGAGAGGGACAGAAAGATAACTATTTCATGGAAACAAAAACAAACAGATATAGACATCCCGTGAGCCGTGTTGGCTTAATGGCTAGACTCTCACCTTGTGATCGTGAGTTCTATCCTCATTGAGGTGGATTTGAATTTTAAAAATTTATCTGGGCTCGCATATGGATTCAATGTAAAAAGGCACCAGGAAATGGCTTGGGAAGTAAAAGCGGTCAGTGTGATACTAGCGACATCACACGTCGAGTGCTGATTGGTCTGTGAAAAAAACAGATCTAGCACTATGTCCTTAAGGCATGTAAAAGTGTACTTCACTGACTTTACAAAAGAAATCCGCCTAGAGCAGTGGTTCTCAACCTTTTTTGGCCCATTCCCCCATTTATCATATGTTCAGAATGTCATTCCCCCCTTTCGTATTTCCTCCCTATAAATCCCCCCCCCCTTTTTTTCGTCCCTGCACAGTATGTGTAAAAATGGAAGCTAAATTTAATAACACACACTAGAACAAGTCTGGATGTCTACATAAAACGTGATTTGCGGGTCTACTTACGTTATAAAACTAATTTCAAAAGGGTGAGAAGTACAGAACTGTAAAATATGGAGGGAAAAACAATATCAAGTGATCCGTTCTTGTGTTAACGCGATCTTGAAGTAATCTTAATTCCCCCCTGGATACCCTCAAATTCCCCCCTAGGGGGGAATTCCCCACCGGTTGAGAACCACTGGCCTAGAGGAACTGGAGATGAACAGAGAGCTCGTGCAAGAAATCAAACGCAGACAAGTTAAATGTTTACCTCATTAAAATGCATGATACTAACCAAACTTAAAGGAAAAGTCTAAGGGAAGCGAAAGAGGGGTATGCCAACTGAAATATTTTATTTTACAACAAAAGAAGACAAATGTGCTGAATTCCAAATATTACATCTAAATGAATGTACGTCACCTTGCAAAAAGCCTGTCACAATAGGAAAAAAAATGTGTTAGTGATAGATAGCACCATGTAACTGCAAGGAAAGATGGCACAAAAACAAATATTCCTATACGGGGAATCATTATTGTAAGGTAACTGTACGGAAAAACTATGCAATGTATCACAAAAACAACAGTTCTTATATAGGGAATCATTACATAACCCTACCAAAAACCAAAAGAGAAAATTGTGCCAAACATGTTACACCTGATTTTGCATAAGATAGGCCTGCTAAATCCAAATATCACATTTATTTTCTGTAGCAGCTCTAGTTTTTTTTTTTTTTTTAAATACAGGCATGTGTGTATTGAGAAAATCCGATTAACAAATCCTTCAATAAACACCGAGAAGTAAATACCTGGATGGCTTGGCCACGTGGCATGGTCGAGACAGGAACACGGAACTGATCCACGACTCTGGTGATCGAGTGAGATGTCAGAATATGACCGCCCACGCTTATCGGCATGGCACATGATGGATGGATGTGTGTATTTAATTAATATTATTACAGTACTTTCTGTTTAAGGCTCTGGGGAAAAAATACTCCTATCTAGTCCCTTACAAAATTTGGAATTCTAATTGTTTAGAGAGAGCCCAAGAACCACTATGACACTATGACGAGTTGCAGCGAAATATGCCAGGCAATAAATTGTACATTCTATGGTTTGTGTCTTCGTTATTCAAACTATGACTACTGTTATTTCTGTGTTGTTAATATTAGGGGAATTAATGGGGGAAAATCGCCACACAAAAAATCGGCATATCTAGATTTAGATTCTGTTAGACGACCTGTTCCACACTGAGATGGCATAATACCAATTCCAACTTTCAGTCCGATTTCGGATTCACTGCTAGAAGATGAAACAGCAGTGGCATGTTGAACGACAAGTGGCAGTGATAGTGATTTCGGAGATGATTTTCCAGCTACTCGACGCATCGACCTGCATGAACTGAATGACTTAATCCGAGATTAATATCTCTCCAAGGAATCTTCAGAACTTTTGGCTTCAAGATTGAGGGGGGAGAGGGGGGATCACTTCTGAAATAAAAGCTACATTTTATCGCAGTAGAGAGCAAGTTTTCTTTCATTCTTTTGTAAGAAAACAACCTTGTGTTTTGTACAATTGTAGGAGATCTTGTAAACGCAATGGATGTGATTTATACACCAGATGATTGGCGACTTTTCATTGACAGCTCTAAAAGAAGTTTGAAAGGTGTTCTTTCACACAGTGGTAACAAATATGACTCAATTCCAATTGCCCATACTACTACAATGAAGGAGGAGTATGCTACAATAAGCACAGTTCTGAACAAATTGAAGTATTTAGAACATAACTGGATGGTTTGTCCACAGTCACCAGGCGAATCGAATCTACCCCGACTTCTGAGGTGCTTGCAATTTAAATCACCAAGTTAAGGACAAGAAGTCAGCGTTAACTCCAACTGACTGTGTAGGGGAAGAACACACTACCTCGCCATCAGCGCAAAGGAATTTCAAGAGCGAGCGTTCTTAATCTTTCCGCCACCTTACTTAAGACATATAACAGTGTAGGTTCTATATGACAGTGTAGGTTCTATATAACAGTGTAAGTTCTATATAACCGTGTAGGTTCTATATAACCGTGTAGGTTCTATATAACAGTGTAGGTTCTATATGACAGTGTAGATTCTATATAACAGTGTAGGTTCTATATAACAGTGTAGGTTCTATATGACAGTGTAGGTTCTATATGACAGTGTAGGTTCTATATGACAGTGTAGGTTCTATATAACAGTGTAGGTTCTATATGACAGTGTAGGTTCTATATAACAGTGTAGGTTCTATATGACAGTGTAGGTTCTATATGACAGTGTAGGTTCTATATAACAGTGTAGGTTCTATATAACAGTGTAGGTTCTATATGACAGTGTAGGTTCTATATGACAGTGTAGATTCTATATAACAGTGTAGGTTCTATATGACAGTGTAGGTTCTATATGACAGTGTAGGTTCTATATGACAGTGTAGGTTCTATATGACAGTGTAGGTTCTATATGACAGTGTAGGTTCTATATAACAGTGTAGGTTCTATAAAACAGTGTAGGTTCTATATGACAGTGTAGGTTCTATATGACAGTGTAGGTTCTATATAACAGTGTAGGTTCTATATGACAGTGTAGGTTCTATATGACAGTGTAGGTTCTATATAACAGTGTAGGTTCTATATGACAGTGTAGGTTCTATATGACAGTGTAGGTTCTATATAACAGTGTAGGTTCTATATGACAGTGTAGGTTCTATATAACAGTGTAGGTTCTATATAACAGTGTAGGTTCTATATGACAGTGTAGGTTCTATATAACAGTGTAGGTTCTGTATGACAGTGTAGGTTCTATATGACAGTGTAGGTTCTATATAACAGTGTAGGTTCTATATAACAGTGTAGGTTCTATATAACAGTGTAGGTTCTATATGACAGTGTAGGTTCTATATAACAGTGTAGGTTCTATATGACAGTGTAGGTTCTATATGACAGTGTAGGTTCTATATGACAGTGTAGGTTCTATATAACAGTGTAGGTTCTATATGACAGTGTAGGTTCTATATGACAGTGTAGGTTCTATATGACAGTGTAGGTTCTATATAACAGTGTAGGTTCTATATGACAGTGTAGGTTCTATATAACAGTGTAGGTTCTATATGACAGTGTAGGTTCTATATAACAGTGTAGGTTCTATATGACAGTGTAGGTTCTATATAACAGTGTAGGTTCTATATGACAGTGTAGGTTCTATATGACAGTGTAGGTTCTATATAACAGTGTAGGTTCTATATAACAGTGTAGGTTCTATATAACAGTGTAGGTTCTATATAACAGTGTAGGTTCTATATAACAGTGTAGGTTCTATATAACAGTGTAGGTTCTATATGACAGTGTAGGTTCTATATAACAGTGTAGGTTCTATATGACAGTGTAGGTTCTATATAACAGTGTAGGTTCTATATGACAGTGTAGGTTCTATATGACAGTGTAGGTTCTATATAACAGTGTAGGTTCTATATGACAGTGTAGGTTCTATATGACAGTGTAGGTTCTATATAACAGTGTAGGTTCTATATGACAGTGTAGGTTCTATATAACAGTGTAGGTTCTATATGACAGTGTCAATCAATCATGTGCCATGCCGGAAAGCGTGGGCGGTCATGACTCGCCATTTCACTCGATCACCAGTGTCGTGGATCAGCTCAGTGTTCTTGTCTCGTCCATGCCATGTGGCCAAGCCATCCAGGTATTTTCCTCTCGGTCTTCCTCTTGGTCTGTTCCCTTCGATCTTGCCAGTTGTCACTAAGTTCTCCAATCCATTTCTTCTCATAACATGTCCAAAAATTTTTTACTGTCTACGTCTAATTTCTCTAATCAGTTTACGATGTTCATTTGTCTCCTGTTGTACTTGGTCATTGGTTTTTCTGTCTGTCCATGGTATTCTTTGCATTTTCCTCAGAAACCACATTTCTGCAGCCATCAGATGCTTTTCAGCTTGACTGTCATTGTCCAAGTTTCACATCCATACAAAAGAACAGGCTCTATGTATCCCCTCAACACTCTTTTACTCGTTTCAATTGACATCTTTTTATTGGTCAGAATGTTTTTCATCTTGCTAAAGGCTACTTTCGCCATGGCGATTCTTGTTCTAATCTCTTCAAGGCATCTCCCATCAGATGTTATGACTGTTCCAAGATAATTGTACCGATTCACTTGTTGAAGAATATTTCCATTTACTTGTATATTACATTGTGGCACTTCTTCCATCTTAGTGACGACCATAACCTGAGTATTTTTACAATTTAATTCTAACCCCAGTTGCTCACTGTGTACAACAACCGCATCTACTAATTGTTGCAGGTCCTGCTCATTGTCTGCAATTAATACTGTATCATCTGCATATCTAATGTTATTGATGTTTCGTCCTCCAATGCTGATTCCATTTATATCCTCTACATTTCTGAAAATATGTTCACTGTATAGGGAAAAAAGATCTGGAGACATCACACATCCCTGCCTAACACCTCTCTTAATTGGCTGATACTGTCCCACTTCATTATCAATCCTTATTGCAGCTTGTTGTTTCCAATATATGTTTTTTTATAAGTCTAATGTCTTTCCCATCAGTTTGTAGATCTGCAAGCATATCCACCATGTTGACATGTCTAACTCTATCAAAAGCCTTTGTATAGTCAATAAAGCAAAGATGTATATCCTTGTTTACTTCTAAAGCACGTTCAATAACTGTTCGCAGCATATACACAGCATTTACTGTACCCTTTCCTTCTACAAAACCACATTGTTCTTCCCCTATTTCAGGTTGTATTTTCTTCCTCACTCTTTGCATGATAATTCTTAGCCAAATCTTTGTGATGTGACTCATTATACTAATTGTTCTATGTTGATCACATTCCAAGGTTCCTGATCTGACATGACAGTGAAGGTTCTATATAACAGTGCAGGTTCTATATGACAGTGTAGGTTCCATATAACAGTGTAGGTTCTACATGACAGTGTAGGTTCTATATAACAGTGTAGGTTCTATATGACAGTGTAGGTTCTATATAACAGTGTAGGTTCTGTATAACAGTGTAGGTTCTATATGACAGTGTAGGTTCTATATGACAGTGTAGGTTCTATATGACAGTGTAGGTTCTATATGACAGTGTAGGTTCTGTAAAACAGTGTAGGTTCTATACAACAGTGTAGGTTCTATATAACAGTGTAGGTTCTATATGACAGTGTAGGTTCCATATAACAGTGTAGGTTCTATATAACAGTGTAGGTTCTGTAAAACAGTGTAGGTTCTATACAACAGTGTAGGTTCTATATAACAGTGTAGGTTCTATATAACCGTGTAGGTTCTATATAACAGTGTAGGTTCTGTATGACAGTGTAGGTTCTATATGACAGTGTAGGTTCTATATGACAGTGTAGGTTCTATATAACAGTGTAGGATCTATATGACAGTGTAGGTTCTATATGACAGTGTAGGTTCTATATAACAGTGTAGGTTCTATATGACAGTGTAGGTTCTGTAAAACAGTGTAGGTTCTATACAACAGTGTAGGTTCCATATATCAGTGTAGGTTCTATATAACAGTGTATGTTCTATATAACAGTGTAGGTTCTATACGAAAGTGCAGGTTCTATATGACAGTGTAGGTTCTATATGACAGTGTAGGTTCTATATGACAGTGTAGGTTCTAGATGACACTGTAGGTTCTATATAACAGTGTAGGTTCTGTATAACAGTGTAGGTTCTATATGACAGTGTAGGTTCTATATGACAGTGTAGGTTCTATATGACAGTGTAGGTTCTATATGACAGTGTAGGTTCTGTAAAACAGTGTAGGTTCTATACAACAATGTAGGTTCTATATAACAGTGTAGGTTCTATATGACAGTGTAGGTTCCATATAACAGTGTAGGTTCTATATAACAGTGTAGGATCTATATGACAGTGTAGGTTCTATATAACAGTGTAGGTTCTATATGACAGTGTAGGTTCTGTATAACAGTGTAGGTTCTGTATAACAGTGTAGGTTCTATATAACAGTGTAGGTTCTATATGACAGTGTAGGTTCTGTATGACAGTGTAGGTTCTGTATAACAGTGTAGGTTCTATATGACAGTGTAGGTTCTATATGACAGTGTAGGTTCTATATGACAGTGTAGGTTCTATATGACAGTGTAGGTTCTGTAAAACAGTGTAGGTTCTATACAACAGTGTAGGTTCCATATATCAGTGTAGGTTCTATATAACAGTGTATGTTCTATATAACAGTGTAGGTTCTATACGAAAGTGCAGGTTCTATATGACAGTGTAGGTTCTATATGACAGTGTAGGTTCTATATGACAGTGTAGGTTCTAGATGACACTGTAGGTTCTATATGACAGTGTAGGTTCTATATGACATTGTGAGTTCTATATAACAGTGCAGGTTCTATATAACAGTGCAGGTTCTATATAACAGTGTAGGTTCTATATAACAGTGCAGGTTCTATATAACAGTGCAGGTTCTATATAACAGTGTAGGTTCTATATAACAGTGTAGGTTCTATATAACAGTTTAGGTTCTATATGACAGTGTAGGTTCTATATGAGAGTGTAGGTTCTATATGACAGTGTAGGTTCTATATAACAGTGTAGGTTCTATATGACAGTGTATGTTCTATATAACAGTGTAGGTTCTATATAACAGTGTAGGTTCTATATAACAGTGTAGGTTCTATATAACAGTGTAGGTTCTATATGACAGTGTAGGTTCTATATAACACTGTAGGTTCTATATAACAGTGTTGGTTCTATATGACAGTGTAGGTTCTATATAACAGTGCAGGTTCTATATGACAGTGTGGGTTCTATATAACAGTTTAGGTTCTATATGACAGTGCAGGTTCTATATGACAGTGTGGGTTCTATATAACAGTGTAGGTTCTATATAACAATGTAGGTTTTATATGACAGTGTAGGTTCTATATGACAGTGTAAGTTCTATATAACCGTGTAGGTTCTATATAACCGTGTAGGTTCTATATAACAGTGTAGGTTTTATATGACAGTGTAGGTTCTATATGACAGTGTAGGTTCTATATAACAGTGTACGTTCTATATGACAGTGTAGGTTCTATATGACAGTGTACGTTCTATATAACAGTGTAGGTTCTATATAACAGTGTAGGTTCTATATGATAGTGTAGTTCTATATGACTGTGTAGGTTCTATATGACAGTGTAGGTTCTATATAACAGTGTAGGTTCTATATGACAGTGCAGGTTCTATATAACAGTGTAGGTTCTATATAACAGTGTAGGTTCTATATAACAGTGTAGGTTCTATATGACAGTGTAGGTTCTATATAACAGTGCAGGTTCTATATAGCAACACTCTTTTTCTCATTGTAAAATGGATAGCGCAATACAAATATCACACTTGTCCGAAAAACATGTTTATACAATATACATACGACGAAAAAACAAATGCTTATGTTAGAATAAAAACAAATGCATTATAAGATACGAAATAATAACTGACATTATACATCACCGGAATTAAACATCCGGTGTGCTGATGCCAAGCTAAGGGGTTCAACCCCCACACCAGACAGTTGGACTATAATGTTGACATCTCGTCCTTGACCTGGAGACGTAAATTACGAATACCTCTGAAGTGGGAGAGGGTTCGCCTGATAGCGAGAGATACTGGTAATAGGGAAAACTAATACACACGCACAATTCAGTCCAGTGCTACTAAAAGTAGTGTGTATGGACTACGCTTGAGTTCAAAGCGAGCGAGCACCCCCCCCCCCCCCCCAAAAAAAAAAAAAAAAAATCACCGGCAGTCTGCGTGACCTCAGGACATAAAGCGATTGCGCTTGAACTTCCGGTACGTTGATGGCATAGTAAGTGGCTCGATTGTTCCCTTTACCGGACAGTTAGACCTCAATGTTGACGTCTCGTTCAGAAAGCAATGGCAAACTACTAAACGTAAATTTGCCTAGAAAATTAAACTTAGGGTTGATCGCACCGTCACGCAAAGGGCACGTGTGTGTGTGTGGGTGGGTGGGTGTGTGTGTGAGAGTGTGTGTGTGGGTGTGTGTGCGTGTGTGTGTGTGTGTGTGTGTGTGTGTGTGTGTGTGTGTGGTTTTTTTTTTTTTGTTTTTTTTTTTAAATAAATCCCAATTGTAACCCTAATGACTAATGGTGTAACAGGATATGGTTGGTATACATACAGTACAATACAATCACATTAAAAGAACAACTAGGGCTAGAATTAAATTGTAAGAAGACAGAGATTACGGTCGTCTCTAAGAAGAAAAAAAATACCGCAATGTAATACTAGGATAAATGGGAATATTCTTAAAAAAGTGAGTGAATCGGTGCAACTAACACGGTAGAGTCAGAACATCTGATGGCAGGTGCCTTGAAGAGATTAGAATAAGAAACGCTATTGTGAAGAGATGTTTTGCAAGATGGAAAACGTACTGACCAATCCAAATAACACGATGTCAATTGCAACGAGAAAAATAGTGTTGAAGTGCTACATGTGTTGGAACCTGTACGTTTGTATGGATGTGAAACATGGACAATGAGCAGGCAAGCTGAGAAGCATCTAATGGCAGTGAGCATGTGGTTTCTAGGAAAATGCAACGAATACCATGGACGGGCAGAAAAACCAATGAGCAAGACATGAAAACAGTAAACTTATTAGAGAAATTAGGCGTAGACAGTCAAGAATTATTTGGACACGTTATGAGGAGAAACAAACTAGAGAACTTGTTGGCAACTGACAAGATTTTTGTTGGTTGGGGGGGGGGGGGGGGTGTGGAGGAAGAACAAGGGGAAGGCAAAGAAGCAAATATATGGATGGCTTGGCCACATGGCATGGTCAAGACGAGAACACAGAGCTGGTTCACATTTCTGGTGATTGTGTGAGATGGCGAAACATGAACACCCATGCTTGTCGGCACGGCACATGATGATGATGGTGGTGGTGATTATGAAGATGATGATGATGATGATGATGATGATGACGACGACGACGACAATAATGATGCACTATAATGAAACCTTAATTGAGGAGACTTTAATAGATTGACTGAGCATAAACCTGGGGTTACATTGTATTGTGTACTAATTCAAGGATCAGCGATAGCGTAGCCGCCAGTGGGTTCGGATTCGTAAAATCAACCTGGGTTCCAAGCCTAAAATATGTATCAAGAATTGTCTTGGAAAGTAAAGGCGGCTAGCATGATACCGACAACATCACCCTCTGAGTGCTGATTGGTCCAATATGGCGGATAGGCAGTTAGAGATGTTAAGGCCTTTGGAGTGTTTTTGCTTCTGGTTACGGCTTGCTTATGCATTTTCCTCATTTAGGACTGGTAGAACATGGTTTCGCCGAGCAGCTACTGAGTTAAGCGCTTGGAGCGACACTGTGAGCTGTGGATTTCGTGTGGAGCGCTTTTACATCTGTCCGTGGTTGTTTGTATTGTGAACTGCATGTTCAGAAAATGGCGGTGGCAGTCGCTGAACTAGCTAGTTTTGCATTATGCAGTAATGTTGTGAAGCTGTTCCTTTTCAAGTGACTGCCGCTTCCATCAACGAATGAACTGTAATTTTCGTGGCAGACTACTGTGTTGACATTCTTTCAGCGGCTTTATGCACGTAACTGCCCGTGCGTGCTGTTTGTTTATCGTTACTGCTGTTTGTTCCACTTTTCACATAGGGCAGTGAGGAGCATTTTGTGTGTTATATTCACTTGCACAGGAACGGAGCATAATGGGTGTGAGTATCATTTGCCTTACTTAAGCTTAAGTTGGACCCGCGACTAATGAATAATGACGAAAGGTCTATAAAAATAAGGGTCAGCATCGTTTGCCCAATACGTCTCAAGGCATGTAAAAGATTCCTTTACTTACTTTAAATGTATACAAATCGTCATCATTATCATCATCATTTAGCTATTAACCACTGATAATCTTGTTTGCTTGAAAACAAAGATGTGAATATCCGATAGTCACTCCGCTTCCGCTACAAAGATGGCGGTGTAAACACTGGCGTTGTTTTAATGCGTATATTATAAAACCATTATGGTTTTCTTTAATCCCTTTCCTGCATTTTGACTTCTGGAAAAATAAAACTGTATGTGAATGTTATTGATGACTTTTTTACATTCATTTATTATTTAATTTTTATTCAGCACACTCCATGGCTAAGAGGTTACGGACGCAGTTCGTCGTAATCCCGCATACCCGCGATCGAAACACAGCTGTGGGCGATTTGGCAGCAGACCGCCTTACGTTGCTTTTTATGAAATGGTATGGGTGCCGGTAGTTCAGAAAGCAGTGGCAAACTACTGAACGTAAACTTGCCCAGGAATCACGAACAGCCAAAAAATGCTGGGGTTGATTGCTACATCCTGTAAAGGATATGCAACTTTAAAAGTATCCAGCTAAACTGATTGTCAACCAAACCAACAGTCAACCTGTCATTACTAGTGTACTAACTTACTAAGTTAGTACTATGTATATTGTATGTGTTTCACAGCTTTCAACGTCAATAAACTCTCTCAGTTGTCAGTATTGATTAATTATACTGAGAACTGTTGAAAAGTCGCATCAGCAGATACTATCGTATTGTCTGGGTGTGAATTGTTAAGAAACTACATATTCTTCTAGGCCACAACATATGAGGTGGGGGTTACCTTTCTTTCCTAGATAGTTCTATGAAAATTGCCTGGTAATAATTTTTGTGAATCGAGGTGTTATTCACAGTGCAACCAATCAACGGTATCACTGCAATAAAAAAATGGGCACTTTTCTGAATAACGGTCCCAAATTACTTATTGTAAAAAGTATCCCTTACAGGGCCTAATTAGGTGATAATGCTAGTTGCGATATGCTGATTCAGGGGTGATATTTTATTTGGCAAATAAAATTCACGTTAAACAAAGACATCTATTGGATCCATCGATTCCGACACTCTATCACTCCGTCGCTGCCTGGGGGGCTGTGCCCACTGGCAGCTTCCGCAGATCCATAGAGCACACTTTATTCACAAGCTTCTAGTTTCTCAGTTCTGTATTTTAGTTCCTAATGCTTAATATTTTTTATTATATCACCTAATTAATTTCTAAAAAATTAAAAAAACAATTACCTCCCTGGCGAGGAATCGAACCCCGGTCTCTCGCATGACAGGCAGAGATACTTACCACTATACTACCAATGACACAACAATAGTTCCACAAAAATTAATAATATAGTCAAACGTATGTCATGTGACCAGCCGCAATTGCGAATAATCACTTTGTTTTGTGAAATTGAAATATAAAATCAAGAATCAGCCTCATCGTTCAACTTGGGTTGTTTCCACATGTGTTTCATCCTCTTCTGCAGTAACCAACGAAGAGTTAATATCCTGATTGTACCAGTGGCAACATGACAACATCTCTGCCTGTTCCTCGATGGGTTGAGTGTCATCCAGATGCTCTGCTCACCACCCACCAAATCAGCCCACCCAGATGTGGGTCCTGTGTTTTTCACTCCATCCCAGACAATATTCACCAACTCACTCTTGTCATAATCTAACTCACCATCCAAAAGAGTGGTACTCATTTTTGTGAGGCCGGACGGACCCCCAGATCCGTTGGAAAGAAATAATCCTGCCTGTTTTTTTTTTTAACCTAGACCACTTTTATGGGAGGCAATCACACTATGCCACTGTTTCCGTTAAAATGGTGATGACGTGACACGTTTATTCTTTGGGAGATGCTGTTTAGTGTTTTCCTGTGGATTATGTGGAGTTATTTCATATTCGTTTGTTGGAAGTGTTCAAAAGAAGCCACCGAAGGCAGGTGGTGGATGAAAATTTGAGAGCAGGTGACAGATATTTGTTGGTTATGGTCTCAAGTTTTGCAACAGCAGGCAGAAGATCTCTTTAGTGGGACAATGGCTACGGTCACCCGGCCAGTATGGTCACTGCCAGGAAGGAAAGCAATGGCAAACTACCTTCTTTAAAAGTGCCTGGTTCATTATGATTCATGTAAAGAATCATCGCAATACAAGGACAGAGACATTAAAATTAGCAACATGGAATGTTAGGACGTTAAACGACGATGAAATATTAGATAACATCAAACAAGAAATGGAAAGAGAGAAAATTAATATTTTAGGGATGTGCGAAACGAGATGGACAGGAGCAGGCATCAAGATAGATGACGATTTTAAGATGATTTATTCTGGAGGGGAAGATCGACAAAGGGGGGTAGCAATTATCTTGGACTGGCAAACATCAAAATCTGTTCAAGGATATTGGGCCGTGTCAGACAGAGTTCTACTAGTTAAATTAAGCGGCAGACCTTTTAGCATAAATGTTATTCAAGTAGATGCCCCAACAGGAGAATCCGGTGAAGATAGTGTAGAGGAATTTCATAATGACATAGAGTCTGCTTTAAAGAAATGTAAAAATTCAGAAATAAACATCATAATAGAAGACTTCAATGCAAAAGTAGGAAATCAAGGTGATAGATACACAGTAGAAAACTAAGGTTTAGGAGAGAGAAATGACAGAGGATACAGACTTGTAGAGTGGGCAAAAGAAATGATTGTAGGAAACACCTGGTTTAAGTAACACCCTAGAAGATTATGGACAGGGAGGAGTCCTGATAGCAGGACTAGAAACCAGACTGATTACATTCTGATTAGCAGAAGATTTAGAAATTCGTTAACAATAGCAAAAACAGTTCCCAGTGCTGATTGTTATAGTGACCACAGATTACTTACAGGAACATTGAGGATAACGTTAAAGAAAGTCAAGTATATAACAGGAAACACTAAATATGATTTGTATACATTGAGTAATGACAAGGAAATACAAAACAAATTCAACATAGAAGTACAGAACAGATTTGATGCATTGTCTGATCTAGAGATCCTATTCGAGGATGTGGATGATCAATGGGAAATGTTGAAGAATTCAATCAGTTTGGCTGCAGAAACGACTATTCCAAAATTAAAGAAGGTGGGTCGTAAGAAATGGATGACTGAAGAAATTTTGCTAATAATGAAAACAAGAAGACTCAACAAAAATAATTCTGCCAAATATGAAGAAATTCACAGACAAGTCAGAATATTACGTAAGGAGGCAAAAGAAGCATGGCTTCAGAAAAATTGCTTAGAAATTGAAAAACAACACAACAGTCAAAATACCAAATTATTGCACAAAAGAATTCATTAACTTACTAATAAAAGAACAAGTACATCAGCAGGCTGTCTAAAAACTAAAGATAGCAAAATTATAATAGAAAAAGATCAGATTCTACATGTATGGTCAGATTACGTGAAAAAACTTTATGATGGTAACAGAGATGAACAGTATGATATTCGATTTAATAATGAAGGACCGCCAATTTTGAAGATGGAGGTTCGAAATGTACTTCATATGAAAGCTGGCAAGGCCCCCGGTTCAGATAACACAACAGAAATGATTAAAGCTTTAGAAGAATATGGAATAGATCAAATCACCAGACTGCTGAACACATTATATGATACTGGAGATATACCTTCTGAATTATGTAACTCTGTATTTATTGTAATCCCAAAGAAATCAGGAGCCTTGGAATGTGATCAACACAGAACAATTAGTATAATGAGTCACAATGATTTTGCTACGAATTATCATGCAACGAGTGAGGAAGAAAATACAACCTGAAATGTGGGTTTGTCGAAGGAAAGGGTACAGTAAATGCTGTGTATATGCTTCGATCAGTTATCGAACATGCTATAGAAGTAAACAAGGATATACATCTTTGCTTTATTGACTACACAAAGGCTTTCGATAGAGTTAGACATGTCAACATGGTGGATATGCTTGCAGATCTACAAATTGATGGGAAAGACATTAGACTTATGAAAAAACATATATTGGAAACAACAAGCTGCCATAAGGATTGATAATGAAGTGGGACAATATCAGCCTATTATTAGAGGTGTTAGGCAGGGATGTGTAATGTCTCCAGATCTTTTTTCTCTATACAGTGAAAATATTTTCAGAAATGTAGAAGATATAAATGGAATCAGCATTGTAGGACGAAACATCAATAACATTAGATATGCAGATAATACAGTATTGATTGCAGACAATGAGCAGGATCTGCATCAATTAGTAGATGCGGTTGTTGCACACAGTGAACAACTGGGGTTAGAATTAAATTGTAAAAAGACAGATTATGGTCGTCACTAGGAAGAACGAAATACCACAATGTAATATACAAGTAAATGGGAATATTCTTCAACAAGCGAATTAGTACAATTATCTCAGAACAGTCATAACATCTGATGGGAGATTAGAACAAGAATCGCCATGGCGAAAGTAGCCTCTAGCAAGATGAAAAACATACTGACCAATAAAAAGATGTCAATTGAAACGAGAAAAAGAGTGTTGAGAGGCTACATAGAGCCTGTTCTCTTGTATGGATGTGAAACTTGGACAATGAGCAGTCAAGCTGAAAAACATCTGATGGCTGCAGAAATGTGGTTTCTGAGAAAAATGCAAAAAATATCATGGACAGACAGAAAAACCAATGACCAAGTACTACAGGACGCAAAGAAAATAGTAAATTGATTAGAGAAGTTAGACGTAGACAGTCAAAATTTTTTGGACATGTTATGAGAAGAAATGGATTGAAGAACTTAGTGACAACTGGCAAGATCGAAGGGAACAGACCAAGGGGAAGACCGAGAGGAAAATACCTGGATGGCTTGGCCACATGGCATGGTCGATACAGGAACACTGAGCTGATCCACGACTCTGGTGATCGAGTGAAATGGCGAGTCATGACCGCCCAAGCTTTCCGGCATGGCACATGATTGACTGTGGCTCTGTTTCTATCATACTTATTTAATAACCAAATTAGTATGAAATAACATCATGGTTCTTGAAATTCCAAATTATATGCTTAGACGCTATAACCTGTCAGCAACCACTGCCTTGCCAAATCTACCAACAAGAATCTGTTTCTTATGTTCTATCATTGGAGTGTTCTGTTACTATAGTGTTTGAAGAAGATGGAACCCATAACTGAGGCAAAGTAACCTTCCATCAAATGTCCATCCACTATGTCCAGAGGTTAAAAAAAAACTAACCAAATTCCAGAAGCCAGTCCCTTATTCTCAGGAGCCAGCATGTTATTTGTGGAAATATTAGCTAAGAACATGATTGAAAATTCAGGTTGCAGATAAACATTTCTAGGTTACTGGGGTCCTGAGTTTCTCTACCACTGATCACGGCTGTAAATAATCTCATAACTGACATGTACATTTTCTTTGTAATATTCAGATTTCTCAGATCCAGTCATGTAAACCTAACAAGTTCTGTTTGAACTCCCGGGCTTTTATCTTGTGTTTCTAACTTGCTGGCCAGTATCTTTGAAAGATGGCGGGCAAGTACGATGAGGATGTTTACGAGAACCCGTATTTCCTGAAGATCATGTCAGATCATCCTGAGTATCTTGAGAAAATTGTTGTTGCAAAAGGAATTGTAAGTTTTTCATTTTAATCTCTTGTGTTTGTTATAAACTAGTAGAGGGAAACCATGTGTCCACATGCGTCTGTTGAGGACAAACATTGACCACATGAATTGGTCTGATCAGTCATATTTGCTACTGCCATGGGTTGTACTTATGATGCCTTTTTTGAAGCACAATGTAACAAACTATCGACTTTAAACACAGGCACCACAAACAATATGTTGCACGATTTATTGCCTGGCATATTTCGCTGCATCTCGTCAGGTGCATGCTGCAGAGTTATATATCATATGAAATGAATAAATCCATAATACTTCATTTGAAACAATTAAAACGCATAGTCACTGGTATTTTTCGAATGTGGAACATCTGTTACTCCCACGGCAATTTCAAATTTTCTATGAACTCTTTCTGTTTGCACAACACTGGCTGGAGCTGCCTAATTGCTAACGCCTCGCTATAATTGAGCAGATGTTTATTGTTCGTTAAATACAGTATATGAAACACTTTTTCTTTGCTATAAGAGGAAATGACTTGGAGAACTTGGTGACAACTAGCAAGATCGAAGGGAAGAGACCAAGGGGAAAGACTGAGAAGTAAATACCTGGATGGTCTGGCCACATGGCATGGTTGAGACAGGAACACGGAGCTGATCCATGACTGTGGTGATGAGTGAGATGGTAAAACATGACCACCCACGCTTATCGTCATGGCACATGATGGATGGATGGATGTAGCTGTTTAAACTTTCCACATGTATCTTTGTGTTCTTTGCTGCTTTTGCCTTGTATTTCTCCATAAAATGCCAGTTTTATTTTACCTTGATCTACCCTACACATTTCATTTGTTTTCTTTGTGGTTTTGAAAATAATTAACCCAGTGCCCCAGGATCAGGGGTGAGAGGTATATCTTCTTTATTTGTAAACATTCACACAGTCTATGCTGTGTATTAAACAAGGTCTGTTCTAGTCTGAGGCAGACCCCTAAACTGCTACTCCTCCCATCTTTTTTTTAATCTATGAGACTGAGAAATAATAGCAAGCTTGGTTGTTTCAGTATATAGGTTTAAGTAAGTAAAGGACCATTTTACAAACTATAAAGTGAATTGGACTTACAGTGCTTGACCCTTAGTTTTATATAGCAATTAGCATTCAGTGGGTGGTGTGGTCAGTATATCGCCGGCATCCTTGACTTCCCAAGATATTTCCTGGTACCCATTTCTCTTGGTCAACCTGAAAGCCCAGGTCAGTTGGAAAATCTGCCCTGATGCAGATTCGAACCCATGATCTCCGGGCTGGCATGTGATCATCTGACCTTTATGTGACTACAAGGATTGGCATCCACATAGCAGCAATTAAAATAGGAAATAAAGAGGTCAGCTATGAACAAATAAAGCTAGGAATGCAACAGGGATGTATCTTGTCACCGGATCTCTTCTCCCTCTATAGCGAAGTAATAATGAGAGAGATCAAAGAGAAGCATGCAATACTAATCGGAGGTTATAATATAAACAATATGATGACACAGTATTGGTGGCGGATAATGCAAAAGATCTACAATTGTTGGACATTGTAGTAACAGAGAGTGCAAAGAAAGGACTCTCCATGAATATCAAGAAAACAGTAACAATGGTGATATCAAAGAAAAAGGTGACACCAAAATGTGAAATGGAAATAGAAGGGAAAATTCACTCGGGAAGGCTAACTACGTCAACAAACGCCCGCTGAAGCTGAATGTGCTGGCCTACGGGCGCATAACTGGGCACAACGCAATTACGTCTGGAAAAAAAAACACTCCAGATGAATGCAGAAGAAGAAGGAGAAGAATGGAAAATTCTTAACCAGGTGGATAATTTTAAATACCTAGGGGCATTTATAACATCAGACGGAAGGTGCACAACAGAGATTAAGAACAGAATAGGGTAAGCAAAAGCTGCATTTCAGAAAATGAAAAGTATCTTATGCAATAAGTCACTATCATTGAATGTAAGAAAGAGGGTGCCGAAGTGCTATATAGAACCAGTTTAGCTGTATGGCAGTGAATCGTAAAATGTAAAAGAACAAATTAGAAAGAAATTGTTAGCAACAGAGATGTGTTTCCTAAGATGAATGTTGCAAATTCCTTGGACTGCCAGAGTAACTAATGACGATTGCCTGAAAGAAGCTAATGAAACTAGAACATTATATACAACAATAAGAAAGAGAGAAACAGCTTTCTTTGGTCATGAGATGAGAAGAAAGGCATTGGGGAAAATCGCGACGACTGGAAAGATCAAGGAGAAGAGACGCTGAAGCCGACCAAGAGAAATGATGTTGGATGGATTGAGACGGTGGTGTGGAGGAATATCAGCAGCAGAGTTGATCCAGAACACCAAAGACCGAGATCTGTGAAGAGACATGAACGCCTTTGCCAGCTGGCATGACACTTGATGACAGTGACATAGATTGGCACAGAATGATGCTAACTAAAACAAGTATATATGAAATGTCAAGTTACAAAGCTTTAAGTAAAATTTACCCAAAAGAAATCACTAAAGACTGAAAGTTGTCTGTTAATCTTGATGATATTGTTAATGTTGTTAATTTGACAGTTGTGTGTGCCCAAATACTCCATTGCCTCCAATTGGACTCCATCACAAGAGGACATTGAAGACCATGTGTTGTTACCAACAAAAGATGTAGTTAATGACGATGACGACTTTATCACTGTGTCAAATAAGGTTTGTATATTCAAGCCTTCCTTTTCTGTGAGAGATTGTGAATTAGACATATCTTTGTTTGCTTGCTTTTACTTTTTCATTTTAGTTTGTTTTCATGTTAGTAGTTTATTGTTTATTTAGTATAGCAGGGGCTGTTTCTTGGTTGGTTTTCTTATGGGATCATTTTTACTGCACACATATATCTCCAGAAGAGCTTCAGTCTCCTCCCATAGATCCCACAGAGTTTAAAAGTGGTTTAACTGCAAGAGCATCAACTTAATTTCACCAGATTTTTATCCCATATGGCTCAGTCTCTTTCATCAGAGTGGTCTACCTAAACGTCAGCCAGAACACAAACTCCTTAGCTCCAGCGATGACCCTTAGGAGTCTCCGAGAAAATTGCTCTTGCGAATCGATTGACTGAGTCCAGAAAAGAAGCCAGAAGACAACATGTTTAATCACTTGGCTGTGGAGACAAAGATAATCTTAGTACAGTGCATGAAATCTGTGTAACCAGTGAGGATCCAAATGTATATATCAGAATCACACATCCTGTAAATGTTCTCTTTGTGGGTAGGTTTTCTCATTTCAAGTGTAGCCTGGCCAATGGCCTATTTAGCCTGCTCTTATAGATTCCCAAGATTGTGAACATGCACAACGTGCTCACAGGTCCTGTTAGTTTTTCACCCTTATCTGCAAAGACTACTGGCTCTATGGCGAAGTGGTTACGAATGCAAGTCGTAATCCTGCATACCGTGTTCAAAACATAGCTGCGGAGGATTTGGAAGCAGATCATCTTGCGTTAGTATTCCACACAATGGTATGATTGCCGGTCGTTCAGAAAGCAGTGGCAAGCTACTGAGTGTAAACTTGGCCAGGAATCACAAACAGCCAAAAAATGCTTGAATTAACTGCTACGTCCTGTAACGGATATGCAACTAACTGCAAAGACTAGACATATAATCTACTATCCTAGCATCATTGTGTGTATACTTATTTGATAAAACATTCACATAGTCCTGATTTGCAGAAAGCAAAGGTAACTGTTGTAACCTCTAAGACCTTCCACATAATTGCAGCTGTGGGAGCATAGTTGTTAGTGCAATTGCTTACCAACACTGGTCTGAGATTAAATCCACATTGTCACAGGATTGCTTGTTTTTCTGATCAGTGAAGCTTTAAGGTGGGAGTCGTGGTATCACAGTGGCTAGCACACGTGTCTGCTGTTCCAGCGGTCATCTGTTCAAATCCGAGTCTACAATAGATACCAAGAAATGCCTTGAGGAATTAAAGGTGGCCACCAAGATATGGATTACATCACCTATTGAGTGCTGGTTGGTCTACCGAGATATGGATTACATCACCTATTGAGTGCTGGTTGGTCTACCGAGGTATGGATTACATCACCTATTGAGTGCTGGTTGGTCTACCGAGGTATGGATTACATCACCTATTGAGTGCTGTTGGTCTGAAAATATGCTAGCAACATATACCTAACCTGCTTCAAGGAACGTAAAAGGGTCTTGTATTTGTCTCCGGAGGAAACTGTCAACGTAGACCTAATTCCAGCCTGTTCATATGTACTGTGCTTAATTATGACCTGGTTAATAATAATAATCCTTTCTACAGATGTGAAGTTCCAGTGCCAGTCTTACACACCCTGCTGATTTATGGACTTGGAGAGTCCATAGCAGTCCTTATGGGGATGTCCTCAGTACCGATCAGAAGACACATCTCTACACCAGTCTCACTCTGATAGATCGAGTCCTTTTCAATGGTTAAATGTCGGTACCGGTGCTTCAGACTTAAGAATTAAAGCTCAGACTTCCAGAGCATTCACCAGCCAACCAATCTAGTTTACTTCAGTGACTTTCCTGGAGTTTGTATTGATGGTTTCTCAGTGCGGGAATGACTCTCCATATTCTATGGACCACTGAGTGAACTAAAAAAGACACATTAAATTCATACGAGACAACATTGCACTTACAGACAAATTTCAAGCGAACAAAAGAAGAAGCAGAAGAAATGACTCCCTATCAATCATATTATAACTGTGTCATAGTGACTTTCTTGAAAAAGTGTTTATTAGTAGAAATTGGTAACATTCATAGACATCTATTTCTTTCACACATTTTTGTGTATCTTCCTGTAATTCTGGATGTTAGGGGAGCTGTGGTAGCATAGTGGCTAGACACTCACTGGTCATGGGGAGTCAACCCACATTGAGATAGATTTTTAAATTGACGTGGCTTCCCAGGTCCACCCAACCTAAAATGGGTACCTGGAAATGTTTTGGGAAGTAAAGGCAGCAAGTGTGATACTAACGCGTCACCCACCAAGTACCGATTGGTCTATTAAAGTATTGGTCTCGCACCTTACGCCCAGTGTACCTTCAGCCATGTGAAAAGGTCCTTTACTGACTGACTCTTGTTATATCTCTTCAGATTGTTCACATTTCTGACAGCAAACTTGTTACAAAGGATGGCTTTCCAGTGTCCAGGCAGGTGAGTTCACAAGAAATTAAATGTCTTTATATATTCTTGCTAGTATTTGAGTATAAGTGAAATATAGGTATTGATCTGCACTGATTATTTTCAAGAAAAATGGCGTAGACATAATTGGACACATTGATCATGTAGCAAGCCCTTTGTAGAATGTTGCTCTCATCACAAACTACCTGAAATATTCTCAATCCTTTGCCACTTCTCATGCCTCATACATTTTCATGCTGAAGGTATCTTTAATATCCTTTGTCCCTGTCGTGCTGATCTACTCCTGCCTCTCCTTTTAGGGACCATGGCTTCCATGACTGTTCTTTTCCTGCCACTGTGATGTTTAATGTGACACAAATATTTCAGTTTCTGAGATATGATGCCATTTATGAGCTAGAAGGGGGTATCTATTTTGATCTGGTAGTGCCTTCCGTCTAAAGCTGAGGGGATTGTGGGATCGTTTTCAGACTCTGTTAAGTGGTTCTTGTGTGCAGTATTTTTGGAAACCCCTGGAGCCATAAAGTCCATGCTCTGCATGGAACTTTCGGCAAGAAGTTAGCTACTCTTGAAGGGAGATCCAGCTAGATGGGACAAAACCCATTGCAATGAATTCTTCTTGCCTTTTAATAACATTTTATGAGCCAGTTCTTTGAGAATTTCAATTTTTTTAAATAAGGACACATTAGACAGCAGACATATTGAAAGCTAAAGACACACCCTTTAACTCTTGACTTTAAATCAATGCTACTGTTTAGATCTGAAACAAAGAGAACAACTAAAACAGTTACTAATAAACAATAAATATTCATTAATCAACTCCTATGCAGAATAGGAGGACTGAAATGTTTGGACAGAATCATTGTGTGGAGCTCATGGAAAGAAATAAATATACCAGTGAATCAAGAGGTGAGGAAAAGAGGCACACACTGAGAACACCTGATGATAGTATAACTAGAAAGTCCTGTGTTTATAACACACAGAGCCAGTGAACTAGAGGGAGATATAAACTGCATGGAGAAGAGAATTAAGAGACAGATGAATAACATGGTGAGGACATGGAGGGAGCTACAGGAGATTTTCAAAAGATGGGACATATTGGCATGGGTTGATTAAGGACCTATGCTCCATTGGGGGTTTAAAAGGCAGAATGAGCTGAAGAAGAATTAAAGCACGTCTGAATTTAAACCTGTCACTTTCATATAATGAAGAAAAAAAATTAGGATCTGCTGACCAAGTGGCTAAGAATACTGGGTTCTCTTTTGGAAGACCTGAGTTCGAATCCTCGGTAAGGTGTGGATTTTTTTTTTGTCGGGGCAAAAAGAAAACCCTAACCTGCACAGTTCATGGTGACTGCACTAGCCAGGCAACCTTAATTTCTTAGGCTCAAGAACCCCGCTGTCCTAAACTGCAAGGTACTGTAGGCAGTAGATGACAGGTTTTGTTAATGACTTCCATGTAATGACATCACCTTACTAAAGAAACAAATGTGTCTCTATGTATGGCCAGATAGATAAGTGTCATATGCCATCTATTTGAACCAATGACTGTGGAATTGGACAGAGTTTGTGTCTAGACATCGTTATAGCACTATTGAAAAACTGGCATAAATGTTAACATCTGGTAAGATTCATGGACTTATCATTTATCTATTCTTTCTTTCATTGTGATATTTTGTAGGTTCCAGTTTTATTTGCTGAAACATTCCATACTGATGCCGGGGGAAGCTATCGTGTGTTCTGTATTAACGGCCTTTTGAACAAGACAGTGGGTACGTATGTTTGACATTTATTATTGAATTAACTTTTGAACAAGACAATGGGTACATATGTGTGGCATTTATGGTTTAATTAACTTTTCAATAAAAGTGGGTACAAATGGGTGGCATTTATGATTGAATTAATTGTATGTGGTGCACGGTTGTACGTTATAATTTATTATAGGAGAGTGACTAAAGTAAGGCCTTTGTGTTCTGCATAAGAAATTGTGGAGCATCATGAGTGATATAGGGTTTCCAGCACATCTGATCAGCTTTTTATCATTATATCATGAACAACAAGCAGCTGTGAGAGTAGTCAGTGAAACATCAAACTGGTTTGAAGTGTGAAGAGGAGGAAGATAGGCATGCATTCTGTTCCCATATCTGATCAACATTTATACAGAAAATGTTATGAGAAATGTCATAAATTATGAGACCTGAGATGATTTTCATTTATTGGTGGGTGTGCAATTCCAGAACTTGGATATGCAGATGACATAGTTCTCCTGTCAAATAGTGTTAAGTGATTAGAAGAGTTAATTCTGTCTGTCAAAAGATACAGTGAAGATCGAAATGTTTTGCAAGTACCAAATTTCAAATCAATGAAAAATCATGATCAACAATAAAGAAATTGAACATGTTACAAACTGCAAGCTCCATAAACAACAATGGAAACTGTCTACATGTAATAAAATGGAGACTGGCCATAGCAGTGCAGAGCCTGTACACACACCAGTAAATAAATAAATGTAACGTGTTTGAGAACATGCATTTTTCCTGTGGCAACATGGATCATTTCACAATCACTAAAGAAGAAAACCTGGGCTGTTGAACTTAAATGTACATAAACATTATTATAATATTGTGGACCAAGAAGAAGTAATGTACTGACATTCTACCAGATATGAACGCTGAAGACAGCTGGCTTATAAACAGCATCGTGTCTCAGAAACTGAAATATTTGGATCCTGGACAAATTGGCATGGTGCGTGTAAGTCAACACATCATATACAGTGTTGTTGATAGCTGGCCCTGTCGATTTCCTGAAACAGTGCAGCAGACACGATTTCATGTTTAAAAAACAGTGAGAGGAGGCATGGTTACTGGAATAAGAAGCAGGTGTCATCCAGCAAGAAGATGGATGCAGAATATTGAAGACACCTTGGACATAAAAACGCATGAGGCAGAGCAACTGGCAAAAGATTTAGAATCTTTTCATGTGAGCCATGATGAGAGCATTCTTCTGCAAAGGACCTGTTACACTGTGATGATCTGTATGGGAAGACGAGCACTTATAGAAGTATCTATGTGTAGTAAAAGTAGTCATATACAATCCAAACTAAACTTGCTTCTGTATTGTAAATTAAGAAACTCAGATTGATTGAACAGGCTACAAGTCATATAGCTGATTGCTCAGTGTTGAGATAAAGTGTTTCCACATTGATTGTGTGAAGATAGATATTATCGTATCTTCAAGATTTCTATTTGCATCAAGATGCTTCATCAGTACATTGTATCTCTCACCTTTATGTTGCTATTTGTCTGTCTCCAGAATATCTCTCCATTTACTTTAGCTATTCACATCAAAGGATAATTAGCAGAAGGTTTTTAACAAACTGCAATATTGTTCTCTTATTTCTTTTCATGTATAATTGATGTTTTCAAATGCTGAACTCCCTCTGGGTGTTGGGTGGAAACTTTTTGAAAGTGAAATACCTGAAACCAGCGCAGGAAACATGACCAACATAGGCCTAACCTCGGCCAGTCTGTGTCTACAGGGCTGGATCATGACCTGGTGACATCCTGATGTGCCTCTCCATGGATGTGAAGTTCAAGAACGAGTCTTACAGCACCCGCTGGTTTCTGAGCTTGGAGAGGGGACGGAGAACTCTTCAGTACATTCCCTGTGGAGATGGTACTGTGGTACTAGGTTGGGAGGAGTGTCTACACTAACCTCATGGTACTAGGTTGGGAGGAGTGTCTACACTAACCTCATGGTACCAGGTTGGGAGGAGTGTCTACACCGACCTCATGGTACCAGGTTGGGAGGAGTTCTACACCAACCTCATGGTACCAGGTTGGGAGGAGTGTCTACACCGACCTCATGGTACCAGGTTGGGAGGAGTGTCTACACTAACCTCATGGTACCAGGTTGGGAGGAGTGTCTACACCGACCTCATGGTACCAGGTTGGGAGGAGTGTCTACACTAAACTCATGGTACCAGGTTGGGAGGAGTGTCTACACTAACCTCATGGTACCAGGTTGGGAGGAGTGTCTACACTAACCTCATGGTACCAGGTTGGGAGGAGTGTCTACACTAACCTCATGGTACCAGGTTGGGAGGAGTGTCTACACTAACCTCATGGTACCAGGTTGGGAGGAGTGTCTACACTGACCTCATGGTACCAGGTTGGGAGGAGTGTCTACACCGACCTCATGGTACCAGGTTGGGAGGAGTGTCTACACCGACCTCATGGTACCAGGTTGGGAGGAGTGTCTACACCGACCTCATGGTACCAGGTTGGGAGGAGTGTCTACACCGACCTCATGGTACCAGGTTGGGAGGAGTGTCTACACCGACCTCATGGTACCAGGTTGGGAGGAGTGTCTACACCGACCTCATGGTACCAGGTTGGGAGGAGTGTCTACACCGACTCATGGTACCAGGTTGGGAGGAGTGTCTACACTGACCTCATGGTACCAGGTTGGGAGGAGTGTCTACACCGACTCATGGTACCAGGTTGGGAGGAGTGTCTACACCGACCTCATGGTACCAGGTTGGGAGGAGTGTCTACACCGACCTCATGGTACCAGGTTGGGAGGAGTGTCTACACCGACCTCATGGTACCAGGTTGGGAGGAGTGTCTACACCGACTCATGGTACCAGGTTGGGAGGAGTGTCTACACCGACCTCATGGTACCAGGTTGGGAGGAGTGTCTACACCGACCTCATGGTACCAGGTTGGGAGGAGTGTCTACACCGACCTCATGGTACCAGGTTGGGAGGAGTGTCTACACCGACCTCATGGTACCAGGTTGGGAGGAGTGTCTACACCGACCTCATGGTACCAGGTTGGGAGGAGTGTCTACACCGACCTCATGGTACCAGGTTGGGAGGAGTGTCTACACCGACCTCATGGTACCAGGTTGGGAGGAGTGTCTACACTAACCTCATGGTACTAGGTTGGGAGGAGTGTCTACACCGACCTCATGGTACCAGGTTGGGAGGAGTGTCTACACCGACCTCATGGTACCAGGTTGGGAGGAGTGTCTACACCGACCTCATGGTACCAGGTTGGGAGGAGTGTCTACACCGACCTCATGGTACCAGGTTGGGAGGAGTGTCTACACCGACCTCATGGTACCAGGTTGGGAGGAGTGTCTACACCGACCTCATGGTACTAGGTTGGGAGGAGTGTCTACACCGACCTCATGGTACTAGGTTGGGAGGAGTGTCTACACCGACCTCATGGTACCAGGTTGGGAGGAGTGTCTACACCGACCTCATGGTACCAGGTTGGGAGGAGTGTCTACACCGACTCATGGTACCAGGTTGGGAGGAGTGTCTACACTGACTCATGGTACCAGGTTGGGAGGAGTGTCTACACCGACCTCATGGTACCAGGTTGGGAGGAGTGTCTACACCGACCTCATGGTACCAGGTTGGGAGGAGTGTCTACACTGACTCATGGTACCAGGTTGGGAGGAGTGTCTACACCGACTCATGGTACCAGGTTGGGAGGAGTGTCTACACCGACCTCATGGTACCAGGTTGGGAGGAGTGTCTACACCAACCTCATGGTACCAGGTTGGGAGGAGTGTCTACACCGACCTCATGGTACCAGGTTGGGAGGAGTGTCTACACCGACCTCATGGTACCAGGTTGGGAGGAGTGTCTACACCGACCTCATGGTACCAGGTTGGGAGGAGTGTCTACACCGACCTCATGGTACCAGGTTGGGAGGAGTGTCTACACCGACCTCATGGTACCAGGTTGGGAGGAGTGTCTACACCGACCTCATGGTACCAGGTTGGGAGGAGTGTCTACACCGACCTCATGGTACCAGGTTGGGAGGAGTGTCTACACCGACCTCATGGTACCAGGTTGGGAGGAGTGTCTACACCGACCTCATGGTACCAGGTTGGGAGGAGTGTCTACACCGACCTCATGGTACCAGGTTGGGAGGAGTGTCTACACCGACTCATGGTACCAGGTTGGGAGGAGTGTCTACACCGACTCATGGTACCAGGTTGGGAGGAGTGTCTACACCGACTCATTGTACCAGGTTGGGAGGAGTGTCTACACCGACTCATGGTACCAAGTTGGGAGGAGTGTCTACACCGACCTCATGGTACCAGGTTGGGAGGAGTGTCTACACCGACTCATGGTACCAGGTTGGGAGGAGTGTCTACACCGACTCATGGTACCAGGTTGGGAGGAGTGTCTACACCGACTCATGGTACCAGGTTGGGAGGAGTGTCTACACCGACCTCATGGTACCAGGTTGGGAGGAGTGTCTACACCGACTCATGGTATCAGGTTGGGAGGAGTGTCTACACCGACCTCATGGTATCAGGTTGGGAGGAGTGTCTACACCAACCTCATGGTACCAGATTGGGAGGAGTGTCTACACTGACCTCATGGTACCAGGTTGGGAGGAGTGTCTACACTGACCTCATGGTACCAGGTTGGGAGGAGTGTCTACACCGACTCATGGTACCAGGTTGGGAGGAGTGTCTACACCAGCCTCATGGTACCAGGTTGGGAGGAGTGTCTACACCGACTCATGGTACCAGGTTGGGAGGAGTGTCTACACCAACTTCATGGTACCAGGTTGGGAGGAGTGTCTACACTGACCTCATGGTACCAGGTTGGGAGGAGTGTCTACACCAGCCTCATGGTACCAGGTTGGGAGGAGTGTCTACACCAGCCTCATGGTACCAGGTTGGGAGGAGTGTCTACACCGACCTCATGGTACCAGGTTGGGAGGAGTGTCTACACCAACTTCATGGTACCAGGTTGGGAGGAGTGTCTACACCGACTCATGGTACCAGGTTGGGAGGAGTGTCTACACTAACCTCATGGTACTAGGTTGGGAGGAGTGTCTACACTAACCTCATGGTACCAGGTTGGGAGGAGTGTCTACACCAGCCTCATGGTACCAGGTTGGGAGGAGTGTCTACACCAGCCTCATGGTACCAGGTTGGGAGCAGTGTCTACACCGACTCATGGTACCAGGTTGGGAGGAGTGTCTACACCAACTTCATGGTACCAGGTTGGGAGGAGTGTCTACACCAGCCTCATGGTACCAGGTTGGGAGGAGTGTCTACACCAGCCTCATGGTACCAGGTTGGGAGGAGTGTCTACACCAACCTCATGGTACCAGGTTGGGAGGAGTGTCTACACTGACCTCATGGTACCCGGTTGGGAGGAGTGTCTACACTGACCTCATGGTACCAGGTTGGGAGGAGTGTCTACACCGACTCATGGTACTAGGTTGGGAGGAGTGTCTACACTGACCTCATGGTACCAGGTTGGGAGGAGTGTCTACACTGACCTCATGGTACCAGGTTGGGAGGAGTGTCTACACTGACCTCATGGTACCAGGTTGGGAGGAGTGTCTACACTGACCTCATGGTACCAGCTTGGGAGGAGTGTCTACACCAGCCTCATGGTACCAGGTTGGGAGGAGTGTCTACACCGACCTCATGGTACCAGGTTGGGAGGAGTGTCTACACTGACCTCATGGTACCAGGTTGGGAGGAGTGTCTACACTGACCTCATGGTACCAGGTTGGGAGGAGTGTCTACACCGACCTCATGGTACCAGGTTGGGAGGAGTGTCTACACCGACTCATGGTACCAGGTTGGGAGGAGTGTCTACACCAACCTCATGGTACCAGGTTGGGAGGAGTGTCTACACCGACTCATGATACCAGGTTGGGAGGAGTGTCTACACCGACCTCATGGTACCAGGTTGGGAGGAGTGTCTACACCGACCTCATGGTACCAGGTTGGGAGGAGTGTCTACACCAACCTCATGGTACCAGGTTGGGAGGAGTGTCTACACCGACTCATGGTACCAGGTTGGGAGGAGTGTCTACACCGACTCATGGTACCAGGTTGGGACGAGTGTCTACACTGACCTCATGGTACCAGGTTGGGACGAATGTCTACACCGACCTTATGGTACCAGGTTGGGAGGAGTGTCTACACCGACCTCATGGTACCAGGTTGGGAGAAGTGTCTACACTAACCTCATGGTACCAGGTTGGGAGGAGTGTCTACACCGACCTCATGGTACCCGGTTGGGAGGAGTGTCTACACCGACTCATGGTACCAGGTTGGGAGGAGTGTCTACACTGACCTCATGGTACCAGGTTGGGAGGAGTGTCTATACTGACCTCATGGTACCAGGTTGGGAGGAGTGTCTACACCGACCTCATGGTACCAGGTTGGGAGGAGTGTCTACACCAGCCTCATGGTACCAGGTTGGGAGGAGTGTCTACACCGACTCATGGTACTAGGTTGGGAGGAGTGTCTACAGCAACCTCATGGTACCAGGTTGGGAGGAGTGTCTACACTGACCTCATGGTACCAGGTTGGGAGGAGTGTCTACACTGACCTCATGGTACCAGGTTGGGAGGAGTGTCTACACTGACCTCATGGTACTAGGTTGGGAGGAGTGTCTACACCAATCTCATGGTACCAGGTTGGGCGGAGTGTCTACACCGACCTCATGGTACCAGGTTGGGAGGAGTGTCTACACCAACCTCATGGTACCAGGTTGGGAGGAGTGTCTACACTGACCTCATGGTACCAGGTTGGGAGGAGTGTCTACACCAGCCTCATGGTACCAGGTTGGGAGGAGTGTCTACACCAACCTCATGGTACCAGGTTGGGAGGAGTGTCTACACCGACTCATGGTACCAGGTTGGGAGGAGTGTCTACACCGACCTCATGGTACCAGGTTGGGAGGAGTGTCTACACCGACCTCATGGTACCAGGTTGGGAGGAGTGTCTACACCGACCTCATGGTACCAGGTTGGGAGGAGTGTCTACACCGATCTCATGGTACCAGGTTGGGAGGAGTGTCTACACCGACCTCATGGTACCAGGTTGGGAGGAGTTCTACACCAACCTTATGGTACCAGGTTGGGAGGAGTGTCTACACTGACCTCATGGTACCAGGTTGGGAGGAGTGTCTACACTGACCTCATGGTACCAGGTTGGGAGGAGTGTCTACACCGACCTCATGGTACCAGGTTGGGAGGAGTGTCTACACCGACCTCATGGTACCAGGTTGGGAGGAGTGTCTACACCGACTCATGGTACCAGGTTGGGAGGAGTGTCTACACCGACTCATTGTACCAGGTTGGGAGGAGTGTCTACACCGACTCATGGTACCAAGTTGGGAGGAGTGTCTACACCGACCTCATGGTACCAGGTTGGGAGGAGTGTCTACACCGACTCATGGTACCAGGTTGGGAGGAGTGTCTACACCGACTCATGGTACCAGGTTGGGAGGAGTGTCTACACCGACTCATGGTATCAGGTTGGGAGGAGTGTCTACACCGACCTCATGGTACCAGGTTGGGAGGAGTGTCTACACCGACTCATGGTATCAGGTTGGGAGGAGTGTCTACACCGACCTCATGGTATCAGGTTGGGAGGAGTGTCTACACCAACCTCATGGTACCAGGTTGGGAGGAGTGTCTACACTGACCTCATGGTACCAGGTTGGGAGGAGTGTCTACACTGACCTCATGGTACCAGGTTGGGAGGAGTGTCTACACCGACTCATGGTACCAGGTTGGGAGGAGTGTCTACACCAGCCTCATGGTACCAGGTTGGGAGGAGTGTCTACACCGACTCATGGTACCAGGTTGGGAGGAGTGTCTACACCAACTTCATGGTACCAGGTTGGGAGGAGTGTCTACACTGACCTCATGGTACCAGGTTGGGAGGAGTGTCTACACCAGCCTCATGGTACCAGGTTGGGAGGAGTGTCTACACCAGCCTCATGGTACCAGGTTGGGAGGAGTGTCTACACCGACCTCATGGTACCAGGTTGGGAGGAGTGTCTACACCAACTTCATGGTACCAGGTTGGGAGGAGTGTCTACACCGACTCATGGTACCAGGTTGGGAGGAGTGTCTACACTAACCTCATGGTACTAGGTTGGGAGGAGTGTCTACACTAACCTCATGGTACCAGGTTGGGAGGAGTGTCTACACCAGCCTCATGGTACCAGGTTGGGAGGAGTGTCTACACCAGCCTCATGGTACCAGGTTGGGAGCAGTGTCTACACCAACCTCATGGTACCAGATTGGGAGGAGTGTCTACACTGACCTCATGGTACCAGGTTGGGAGGAGTGTCTACACTGACCTCATGGTACCAGGTTGGGAGGAGTGTCTACACCGACTCATGGTACCAGGTTGGGAGGAGTGTCTACACCAGCCTCATGGTACCAGGTTGGGAGGAGTGTCTACACCGACTCATGGTACCAGGTTGGGAGGAGTGTCTACACCAACTTCATGGTACCAGGTTGGGAGGAGTGTCTACACTGACCTCATGGTACCAGGTTGGGAGGAGTGTCTACACCAGCCTCATGGTACCAGGTTGGGAGGAGTGTCTACACCAGCCTCATGGTACCAGGTTGGGAGGAGTGTCTACACCGACCTCATGGTACCAGGTTGGGAGGAGTGTCTACACCAACTTCATGGTACCAGGTTGGGAGGAGTGTCTACACCGACTCATGGTACCAGGTTGGGAGGAGTGTCTACACTAACCTCATGGTACTAGGTTGGGAGGAGTGTCTACACTAACCTCATGGTACCAAGTTGGGAGGAGTGTCTACACCAGCCTCATGGTACCAGGTTGGGAGGAGTGTCTACACCAGCCTCATGGTACCAGGTTGGGAGCAGTGTCTACACCGACTCATGGTACCAGGTTGGGAGGAGTGTCTACACCAACTTCATGGTACCAGGTTGGGAGGAGTGTCTACACCAGCCTCATGGTACCAGGTTGGGAGGAGTGTCTACACCAGCCTCATGGTACCAGGTTGGGAGGAGTGTCTACACCAACCTCATGGTACCAGGTTGGGAGGAGTGTCTACACTGACCTCATGGTACCCGGTTGGGAGGAGTGTCTACACTGACCTCATGGTACCAGGTTGGGAGGAGTGTCTACACCGACTCATGGTACTAGGTTGGGAGGAGTGTCTACACTGACCTCATGGTACCAGGTTGGGAGGAGTGTCTACACTGACCTCATGGTACCAGGTTGGGAGGAGTGTCTACACTGACCTCATGGTACCAGGTTGGGAGGAGTGTCTACACTGACCTCATGGTACCAGGTTGGGAGGAGTGTCTACACCAGCCTCATGGTACCAGGTTGGGAGGAGTGTCTACACCGACCTCATGGTACCAGGTTGGGAGGAGTGTCTACACTGACCTCATGGTACCAGGTTGGGAGGAGTGTCTACACTGACCTCATGGTACCAGGTTGGGAGGAGTGTCTACACCGACCTCATGGTACCAGGTTGGGAGGAGTGTCTACACCGACTCATGGTACCAGGTTGGGAGGAGTGTCTACACCAACCTCATGGTACCAGGTTGGGAGGAGTGTCTACACCGACTCATGGTACCAGGTTGGGAGGAGTGTCTACACCGACCTCATGGTACCAGGTTGGGAGGAGTGTCTACACCGACCTCATGGTACCAGGTTGGGAGGAGTGTCTACACCAACCTCATGGTACCAGGTTGGGAGGAGTGTCTACACCGACTCATGGTACCAGGTTGGGAGGAGTGTCTACACCGACTCATGGTACCAGGTTGGGAGGAGTGTCTACACTGACCTCATGGTACCAGGTTGGGAGGAATGTCTACACCGACCTCATGGTACCAGGTTGGGAGGAGTGTCTACACCGACCTCATGGTACCAGGTTGGGAGAAGTGTCTACACTAACCTCATGGTACCAGGTTGGGAGGAGTGTCTACACCGACCTCATGGTACCCGGTTGGGAGGAGTGTCTACACCGACTCATGGTACCAGGTTGGGAGGAGTGTCTACACTGACCTCATGGTACCAGGTTGGGAGGAGTGTCTACACTGACCTCATGGTACCAGGTTGGGAGGAGTGTCTACACCGACCTCATGGTACCAGGTTGGGAGGAGTGTCTACACCAGCCTCATGGTACCAGGTTGGGAGGAGTGTCTACACCGACTCATGGTACTAGGTTGGGAGGAGTGTCTACACCAACCTCATGGTACCAGGTTGGGAGGAGTGTCTACACTGACCTCATGGTACCAGGTTGGGAGGAGTGTCTACACTGACCTCATGGTACCAGGTTGGGAGGAGTGTCTACACTGACCTCATGGTACTAGGTTGGGAGGAGTGTCTACACCAATCTCATGGTACCAGGTTGGGCGGAGTGTCTACACCGACCTCATGGTACCAGGTTGGGAGGAGTGTCTACACCAACCTCATGGTACCAGGTTGGGAGGAGTGTCTACACTGACCTCATGGTACCAGGTTGGGAGGAGTGTCTACACCAGCCTCATGGTACCAGGTTGGGAGGAGTGTCTACACCAACCTCATGGTACCAGGTTGGGAGGAGTGTCTACACCGACTCATGGTACCAGGTTGGGAGGAGTGTCTACACCGACCTCATGGTACCAGGTTGGGAGGAGTGTCTACACCGACCTCATGGTACCAGGTTGGGAGGAGTGTCTACACCGACCTCATGGTACCAGGTTGGGAGGAGTGTCTACACCGATCTCATGGTACCAGGTTGGGAGGAGTGTCTACACCGACCTCATGGTACCAGGTTGGGAGGAGTTCTACACCAACCTCATGGTACCAGGTTGGGAGGAGTGTCTACACTGACCTCATGGTACCAGGTTGGGAGGAGTGTCTACACTGACCTCATGGTACCAGGTTGGGAGGAGTGTCTACACCGACCTCATGGTACCAGGTTGGGAGGAGTGTCTACACCGACCTCATGGTACCAGGTTGGGAGGAGTGTCTACACCGACTCATGGTACCAGGTTGGGAGGAGTGTCTACACCGACTCATTGTACCAGGTTGGGAGGAGTGTCTACACCGACTCATGGTACCAAGTTGGGAGGAGTGTCTACACCGACCTCATGGTACCAGGTTGGGAGGAGTGTCTACACCGACTCATGGTACCAGGTTGGGAGGAGTGTCTACACCGACTCATGGTACCAGGTTGGGAGGAGTGTCTACACCGACTCATGGTATCAGGTTGGGAGGAGTGTCTACACCGACCTCATGGTACCAGGTTGGGAGGAGTGTCTACACCGACTCATGGTATCAGGTTGGGAGGAGTGTCTACACCGACCTCATGGTATCAGGTTGGAAGGAGTGTCTACACCAACCTCATGGTACCAGGTTGGGAGGAGTGTCTACACTGACCTCATGGTACCAGGTTGGGAGGAGTGTCTACACTGACCTCATGGTACCAGGTTGGGAGGAGTGTCTACACCGACTCATGGTACCAGGTTGGGAGGAGTGTCTACACCAGCCTCATGGTACCAGGTTGGGAGGAGTGTCTACACCGACTCATGGTACCAGGTTGGGAGGAGTGTCTACACCAACTTCATGGTACCAGGTTGGGAGGAGTGTCTACACTGACCTCATGGTACCAGGTTGGGAGGAGTGTCTACACCAGCCTCATGGTACCAGGTTGGGAGGAGTGTCTACACCAGCCTCATGGTACCAGGTTGGGAGGAGTGTCTACACCGACCTCATGGTACCAGGTTGGGAGGAGTGTCTACACCAACTTCATGGTACCAGGTTGGGAGGAGTGTCTACACCGACTCATGGTACCAGGTTGGGAGGAGTGTCTACACTAACCTCATGGTACTAGGTTGGGAGGAGTGTCTACACTAACCTCATGGTACCAGGTTGGGAGGAGTGTCTACACCAGCCTCATGGTACCAGGTTGGGAGGAGTGTCTACACCAGCCTCATGGTACCAGGTTGGGAGCAGTGTCTACACCAACTTCATGGTACCAGGTTGGGAGGAGTGTCTACACCAGCCTCATGGTACCAGGTTGGGAGGAGTGTCTACACCAGCCTCATGGTACCAGGTTGGGAGGAGTGTCTACACCAACCTCATGGTACCAGGTTGGGAGGAGTGTCTACACTGACCTCATGGTACCCGGTTGGGAGGAGTGTCTACACCGACCTCATGGTACCAGGTTGGGAGGAGTGTCTACACCGACTCATGGTACTAGGTTGGGAGGAGTGTCTACACTGACCTCATGGTACCAGGTTGGGAGGAGTGTCTACACTGACCTCATGGTACCAGGTTGGGAGGAGTGTCTACACTGACCTCATGGTACCAGGTTGGGAGGAGTGTCTACACTGACCTCATGGTACCAGGTTCGGAGGAGTGTCTACACCAGCCTCATGGTACCAGGTTGGGAGGAGTGTCTACACCGACCTCATGGTACCAGGTTGGGAGGAGTGTCTACACTGACCTCATGGTACCAGGTTGGGAGGAGTGTCTACACTGACCTCATGGTACCAGGTTGGGAGGAGTGTCTACACCGACCTCATGGTACCAGGTTGGGAGGAGTGTCTACACCGACTCATGGTACCAGGTTGGGAGGAGTGTCTACACCAACCTCATGGTACCAGGTTGGGAGGAGTGTCTACACCGACTCATGGTACCAGGTTGGGAGGAGTGTCTACACCGACCTCATGGTACCAGGTTTGGAGGAGTGTCTACACCGACCTCATGGTACCAGGTTGGGAGGAGTGTCTACACCAACCTCATGGTACCAGGTTGGGAGGAGTGTCTACACCGACTCATGGTACCAGGTTGGGAGGAGTGTCTACACCGACTCATGGTACCAGGTTGGGAGGAGTGTCTACACTGACCTCATGGTACCAGGTTGGGAGGAGTGTCTACACCGACCTCATGGTACCAGGTAATGAGGAGTGTCTACACCGACCTCATGGTACCAGGTTGGGAGAAGTGTCTACACTAACCTCATGGTACCAGGTTGGGAGGAGTGTCTACACCGACCTCATGGTACCCGGTTGGGAGGAGTGTCTACACCGACTCATGGTACCAGGTTGGGAGGAGTGTCTACACTGACCTCATGGTACCAGGTTGGGAGGAGTGTCTACACTGACCTCATGGTACCAGGTTGGGAGGAGTGTCTACACCGACCTCATGGTACCAGGTTGGGAGGAGTGTCTACACCAGCCTCATGGTACCAGGTTGGGAGGAGTGTCTACACCGACTCATGGTACTAGGTTGGGAGGAGTGTCTACACCAACCTCATGGTACCAGGTTGGGAGGAGTGTCTACACTGACCTCATGGTACCAGGTTGGGAGGAGTGTCTACACTGACCTCATGGTACCAGGTTGGGAGGAGTGTCTACACTGACCTCATGGTACTAGGTTGGGAGGAGTGTCTACACCAACCTCATGGTACCAGGTTGGGAGGAGTGTCTACACCAACTTCATGGTACCAGGTTGGGAGGAGTGTCTACACCGACTCATGGTACCAGGTTGGGAGGAGTGTCTACACTAACCTCATGGTACTAGGTTGGGAGGAGTGTCTACACTAACCTCATGGTACCAGGTTGGGAGGAGTGTCTACACCAGCCTCATGGTACCAGGTTGGGAGGAGTGTCTACACCAGCCTCATGGTACCAGGTTGGGAGCAGTGTCTACACCAACTTCATGGTACCAGGTTGGGAGGAGTGTCTACACCAGCCTCATGGTACCAGGTTGGGAGGAGTGTCTACACCAGCCTCATGGTACCAGGTTGGGAGGAGTGTCTACACCAACCTCATGGTACCAGGTTGGGAGGAGTGTCTACACTGACCTCATGGTACCCGGTTGGGAGGAGTGTCTACACTGACCTCATGGTACCAGGTTGGGAGGAGTGTCTACACCGACTCATGGTACTAGGTTGGGAGGAGTGTCTACACTGACCTCATGGTACCAGGTTGGGAGGAGTGTCTACACTGACCTCATGGTACCAGGTTGGGAGGAGTGTCTACACTGACCTCATGGTACCAGGTTGGGAGGAGTGTCTACACTGACCTCATGGTACCAGGTTGGGAGGAGTGTCTACACCAGCCTCATGGTACCAGGTTGGGAGGAGTGTCTACACCGACCTCATGGTACCAGGTTGGGAGGAGTGTCTACACTGACCTCATGGTACCAGGTTGGGAGGAGTGTCTACACTGACCTCATGGTACCAGGTTGGGAGGAGTGTCTACACCGACCTCATGGTACCAGGTTGGGAGGAGTGTCTACACCGACTCATGGTACCAGGTTGGGAGGAGTGTCTACACCAACCTCATGGTACCAGGTTGGGAGGAGTGTCTACACCGACTCATGGTACCAGGTTGGGAGGAGTGTCTACACCGACCTCATGGTACCAGGTTGGGAGGAGTGTCTACACCGACCTCATGGTACCAGGTTGGGAGGAGTGTCTACACCAACCTCATGGTACCAGGTTGGGAGGAGTGTCTACACCGACTCATGGTACCAGGTTGGGAGGAGTGTCTACACCGACTCATGGTACCAGGTTGGGAGGAGTGTCTACACTGACCTCATGGTACCAGGTTGGGAGGAGTGTCTACACCGACCTCATGGTACCAGGTAATGAGGAGTGTCTACACCGACCTCATGGTACCAGGTTGGGAGAAGTGTCTACACTAACCTCATGGTACCAGGTTGGGAGGAGTGTCTACACCGACCTCATGGTACCCGGTTGGGAGGAGTGTCTACACCGACTCATGGTACCAGGTTGGGAGGAGTGTCTACACTGACCTCATGGTACCAGGTTGGGAGGAGTGTCTACACTGACCTCATGGTACCAGGTTGGGAGGAGTGTCTACACCGACCTCATGGTACCAGGTTGGGAGGAGTGTCTACACCAGCCTCATGGTATCAGGTTGGGAGGAGTGTCTACACCGACTCATGGTACTAGGTTGGGAGGAGTGTCTACACCAACCTCATGGTACCAGGTTGGGAGGAGTGTCTACACTGACCTCATGGTACCAGGTTGGGAGGAGTGTCTACACTGACCTCATGGTACCAGGTTGGGAGGAGTGTCTACACTGACCTCATGGTACTAGGTTGGGAGGAGTGTCTACACCAACCTCATGGTACCAGGTTGGGAGGAGTGTCTACACCGACCTCATGGTACCAGGTTGGGAGGAGTGTCTACACCAACCTCATGGTACCAGGTTGGGAGGAGTGTCTACACTGACCTCATGGTACCAGGTTGGGAGGAGTGTCTACACCAGCCTCATGGTACCAGGTTGGGAGGAGTGTCTACACCAACCTCATGGTACCAGGTTGGGAGGAGTGTCTACACCGGCCTCATGGTACCAGGTTGGGAGGAGTGTCTACACCGACTCATGGTACTAGGTTGGGAGGAGTGTCTACACCGACCTCATGGTACCAGGTTGGGAGGAGTGTCTACACTGACCTCATGGTACTAGGTTGGGAGGAGTGTCTACACCAACCTCATGGTACCAGGTTGGGAGGAGTGTCTACACCGACCTCATGGTACCAGGTTGGGAGAAGTGTCTACACCGACCTCATGGTACCAGGTTGGGAGGAGTGTCTACACCGACCTCATGGTACTAGGTTGGGAGGAGTGTCTACACCGACCTCATGGTACCAGGTTGGGAGGAGTGTCTACACTGACCTCATGGTACCAGGTTGGGAGGAGTGTCTACACCAGCCTCATGGTACCAGGTTGGGAGGAGTGTCTACACCGACCTCATGGTACCAGGTTGGGAGGAGTGTCTACACTGACCTCATGGTACCAGGTTGGGAGGAGTGTCTACACTGACCTCATGGTACCAGGTTGGGAGGAGTGTCTACACCGACCTCATGGTACCAGGTTGGGAGGAGTGTCTACACCGACTCATGGTACCAGGTTGGGAGGAGTGTCTACACCAACCTCATGGTACCAGGTTGGGAGGAGTGTCTACACCAACTCATGCTACCAGGTTGGGAGGAGTGTCTACACCGACCTCATGGTACCAGGTTGGGAGGAGTGTCTACACCGACCTCATGGTACCAGGTTGGGAGGAGTGTCTACACCAACCTCATGGTACCAGGTTGGGAGGAGTGTCTACACCGACTCATGGTACCAGGTTGGGAGGAGTGTCTACACCAACTCATGGTACCAGGTTGGGAGGAGTGTCTACACTGACCTCATGGTACCAGGTTGGGAGGAGTGTCTACACCGACCTCATGGTACCAGGTAATGAGGAGTGTCTACACCGACCTCATGGTACCAGGTTGGGAGAAGTGTCTACACTAACCTCATGGTACCAGGTTGGGAGGAGTGTCTACACCGACCTCATGGTACCCGGTTGGGAGGAGTGTCTACACCGACTCATGGTACCAGGTTGGGAGGAGTGTCTACACTGACCTCATGGTACCAGGTTGGGAGGAGTGTCTACACTGACCTCATGGTACCAGGTTGGGAGGAGTGTCTACACCGACCTCATGGTACCAGGTTGGGAGGAGTGCCTACACCAGCCTCATGGTACCAGGTTGGGAGGAGTGTCTACACCGACTCATGGTACTAGGTTGGGAGGAGTGTCTACACCAACCTCATGGTACCAGGTTGGGAGGAGTGTCTACACTGACCTCATGGTACCAGGTTGGGAGGAGTGTCTACACTGACCTCATGGTACCAGGTTGGGAGGAGTGTCTACACTGACCTCATGGTACTAGGTTGGGAGGAGTGTCTACACCAACCTCATGGTACCAGGTTGGGAGGAGTGTCTACACCGACCTCATGGTACCAGGTTGGGAGGAGTGTCTACACCAACCTCATGGTACCAGGTTGGGAGGAGTGTCTACACTGACCTCATGGTACCAGGTTGGGAGGAGTGTCTACACCAGCCTCATGGTACCAGGTTGGGAGGAGTGTCTACACCAACCTCATGGTACCAGGTTGGGAGGAGTGTCTACACCGACCTCATGGTACCAGGTTGGGAGGAGTGTCTACACCGACTCATGGTACTAGGTTGGGAGGAGTGTCTACACCGACCTCATGGTACCAGGTTGGGAGGAGTGTCTACACTGACCTCATGGTACTAGGTTGGGAGGAGTGTCTACACCAACCTCATGGTACCAGGTTGGGATGAGTGTCTACACCGACCTCATGGTACCAGGTTGGGAGAAGTGTCTACACCGACCTCATGGTACCAGGTTGGGAGGAGTGTCTACACCGACCTCATGGTACTAGGTTGGGAGGAGTGTCTACACCGACCTCATGGTACCAGGTTGGGAGGAGTGTCTACACCGACCTCATGGTACCAGGTTGGCAGGAGTGTCTACACTGACCTCACTCCGACAGAGGCTAACTCTTTTTGTGTCTCGGGCCAGCTGAATGCCACACATCAGGCATAAGAGAGTTTTTTTTTTGAGGTTTTTGTTTTTTTGTTGTTTTTTTTAGTATTTAAAAGGCAATGGATTGACTTATGGCACCGGGTTTTACCCCAAATGGCTCGGTCTCTTTCACATTGGCTTGCCGAAAGCGCTGCACAAAGCACAAACTCTGTAGCTCCAGCGACCACCCCCAGGAGTCTCCAAGAAAACTGCACTCGTGAACCGAACGACGTAGCCCAGTAAAACTCACAATCTTTCAGAGGATTTAAAACAAAAACATAAACTGAAAGTGGTTCATGATAATCAGCTTTGCCTCATTGTTCTGAATAGTTCATTGATACTATTTTCAGACAAATCGGAAACAAAGGATGCAACAAAAAATATATCTCCAACCAGCTACCGACAATGTCTGGAACTGCTGTGGTCTCACTCTGGCGGACATAGAATGAGGGACTCACTTGACAAACTGCTCAACACTTTTGCTGTGACTTATGATAGGCTCGAAGGAGAAACTCTGAGAAGCATTGTGGTAATGATAGATGTTGAGCCAAAGACAGTGTTTTTGTAGACCATGTGGAGTTATGCATGGTGGAGGCTGAGTCATGAAAGTTTTGTCCGTCAGGATTGAGTGAGTGAAGGCTGAGTCATGAAAGAGTAGTGGCTGAGGTTTGAGTAAGTGGAGGCTGAGACTTGAAAGTGTAGTGGCTGACGATTGAGTGAGTGGAGGCTGAGACTTGAAAGCGTAGTGGCTGAGGATTGAGTGAGTGGAGGCTGAGGCATGAAAGTGTAGTGACTGAAGATTGAGTGAGTGAAAGCTGAGACATGAAAGTGTAGTGACTGAAGATTGAGTGAGTGAAAGCTGAGACATGAAAGTGTAGTGACTGAAGATTGAGTGAGTGAAAGCTGAGACATGAAAGCGTAGTGACTGAAGATTGAGTGAGTGAAAGCTGAGACATGAAAGTGTAGTGACTGAAGATTGAGTGAGTGAAAGCTGAGACATGAAAGTGCTGAGGCTTAGGACAGAAAGTGGAGACAGGTATGAATGTGTAGAAACGTAGACGTGAAACTTTGAAAGCTGAGAAATAACTTATCGGAGACTATGAACTGAAAGTGAGGCAGCTGAAGAATGATTGCACAGAGGTTATGGATGGAGATTGCAGAAGAATAAGGTTAAATGTGTGGAGATTGAGGATTGAATGCATTGTGGGTAATGATTTAGTGTGTGAAAGATGAGGATTGAATTCATAGAGGATAGACTAACACATGCATATCATCTTTGAGTGTGTGCATGATATATATATATATATATATGGGTTTGGTGTGATATGGTGTGTATGTATGGTATATTTGTTTGTTTATTTGTTTATCTGATTGTTACATTCTATACACAGGATGTGGCCAACACACATTTCACCAAAGCTATGCAGCACTTACTGAAAGACTCTGTCGTGGTATGTATAATATTCATAATCTAACTTGTTCCTCTCAAGTAATCACTTTATCTATCACACATGTTTCTCTGAGAAGGAAATCATTGTTTCTGATACATCAGCTTGTTGTAATCACATGATCTATGACATGTTCATCACTAAAAAAACTGATCAACCCTCTGGGCATTGGGTTGTTGCAGTCTGGACAATGAAACACCTAAAACCTGGGGATACCTGAGTACCAACCTAGGCCTAATCACCGCCAGTCTCTATGTGTTGTGGTAAACCATGACTTGGTTACATCTTAATATCCCTCTCAGCAGATGTGGAGTTCCAATACCTGCCTTGAACATCCTTTGGTTTCTGAGCTTCTTGAGGGGAAGGAGATTTCTGCAGTACAGTTCCCGTAGAGATAGCATTGGGTTGGGGTTGAAGTCTCTACACCAACCTCATACTGATATTTACTAGCCCTTTTCAGGTCTCAAATGACCTGAAAGCTTCCAATGGACTCATTGATTACTAATCACTATTTGATCCTCTACATAATCTGCATTCTTGTGTTGATGTAACACATAAGCAACTGACATATAATTAAACAGGTAACAACAGTTGCTGAAGTCACTCAGTGTTGTTTTCTTTTGTGCGCTTGCTCGCTTTAAACCCAAGCATAGTCCATACACGTGCTACTACTTCTGGTGCACTGGACTGATTTTTGCATGTGGGTTAGCTTTCTTTATTACAATTGTCCCTCGCCATCAGGCGAATCCACTCCAACTTCTGAGGTACTTGTAATTTACATCCACAAGTCAAGGACAAGAAGCCAACATTTTAGTCCAACTGACCGGTGTAGGGGTTGAACCCGCTCCCTCAGCATCAGCACACCAAATGTTTAAGAACGACCGTTCTGATCCATCCAGCCATGCTGACCCCAAACTCAGTGTTTTTAAGCATGCTTAGTGATTAGTAAGGATCGTCATCATCACACTCCACTCAGGTCCATGGGTGCTCCGATCTCTTCCTTAATATCTCTGCTAGTGTATATCGACTGATCATATCAGTTCTGTATTTTTTAATCAAATGTCTTGAGATCTTAACATCATCTTCATGTCTGGCATCTTCACTCCCATCTCCCTTAAACTGGACAAGGAAGTAGATTCCCATGTTTATTAAAGACATTAGTTCGTCCAGCATCTCTTACAGTGCTGATGTCTGGCCCATCCATTGCTCTTCCCACCTCTATCATCGCCATGTTGACCAATCAATCGGGTCATTCATTACCACTCTTGAGTGTCCCAGTACATAGATGAAAGTTAACTTGACTAATTATTATGTGCAAATAGGCATGGCTATATATTTTTAGTGATATTAAAGTTACTTGTATGTCCTTTACAGGACGTTGCATTCGACACCAGTATTATTTGATTGTTTGTGATTTCTTGGCAAGTTTACATTCAGTAGTTTGCCACTGCTTTCTGAATGACCAGCACTCATACCATTGTATGATACCCAGCGCAAGTATGCCTACTTCAAAATGGCTGGTAACTGTTTCAAACATGGTATGTGGGAATATGAATTGCACTCGTAATCCCTTTGCCACTGTGCCGGCCTTTAGTGGTATACATGTTTATTTATTACTTTTAGTTGCAGGTGGTCACTGGGGAGGCCACATTTCTTTCATTTGTTTGTAACCAAATGTAAAAAGTATTTGTTCATCTTCTTCATTCCTATTGTGAGGTAGTGCTCCACAACAAGTTATACACCTCATAGGTCAGTGTGACTGACTTTGGCATGCATTTGTGTAAGATTTGCTTCCTCAAGACAGATTCCATCCAAGGTACCGGACTCTGTCTACCCATGGGTAGGTTCCCTATCCAAGCAATTTTTCCAGGGCAATGGCCTCACAGCATACTCTGCTTCTTCCATCTGGCATGGAATTTATTATGTTCACAACTTGCATATGGGACCGTCTGTCTTTTGCCCTGATCTAGGAAACCTAGTTATCCAGCCTCACTACCTAAAAGATCAGGGGATTGTTTGATATAATTAAATACCAGAACAAATTCTCAGTCCTATGTTGAGATCGAACCCACTAGCTTCTGAATCTGAGGTGGACTGAAACCTCTCAGCCATGGCTGGCCCTTAAAAAGTACAAGAACACATTACATCTCACAGGAAAGAGTCAGTCACATATGACACATGGCTTGGAGCTGTTAAGAGTTCATAGATTACCTAATTTTTTTCAACAACAACAAACAAATTAAAAACAGAAAACAAAGTTAAAATAATTTGTTGGAAATAACATTGGTCAAACGTGGACTGTTAATGTTTTGTAATTCTTCTTTTTTGATTGTTAATGTTTTGTAATTCTCCACTTTTTGACTGTTAATGTTTCGTAATTCTTCACTTTTTAACTGTTAATGTTTTGTAATTCTCCACTTTTTGACTGCTAATGTTTCGTAATTCTTCACTTTTTAACTGTTAATGGTTTGTAATTCTTCACTTTTTGACTGTTAATGTTTTGTAAATTCTTCACTTTTTGACTGTTAATGTTCTGTAATTCTTCTTTTTTGATTGTTAATGTTTTGTTATTCTTCACTTTTTTTTTGACTGTTAATGTTTTGTTGCTCTTTGCTTTTTGACTATTAATGTTTTCTAATTCTCCATTTTTTTACTGTTAATGATGTTTTGTAATGTTTTTGTAATTATTCATTTTCTTCTTCAGGTGCCTGTTTTGGAACAGACATCATTAGATATAAATCTCTAATCCTCTCTGTCGTCTGATATTTTGTTACAGTTAATGTTGCTATGTCATTATTTGTTGCCCTGCTTCTGCATGCATCTTTCTCATCTTGCCCTGCATCTCTTACTTAGTTTTTTTTGCCATATAAATCTGTTTTCTCAATTCAGCCTCTTTTGTTGATAATACTTTGTAATAATTACTGTGAATGTTGTATATTTCAGAGGAGGTCTGTTCACCATAATCCTAATTACATGGAAAGTCTAAAAGTGGCTGTTGAGGTAAGCGGTCTGGTTTGTACTATGTGCTATGTGTATGCAATTATTCATTGTCAGTATATTTCTGCTAAATTAGGTGTTTTGTTTGGCAAATTTAGAACAGAATAGATGTAGAAAATAACGTATACAGAACTAAATAAATATAAAACTGAACACATATAGGCAGAATAAATATAAGACTAAATATAGAGCACAGCAGATATAGAACAACACAGAAAGCAGAATAATTATCATCATCATGTGTCATGTTGATTAGTGTGGGTGGTCATGGTTGGCCAACCCACAAGATCACCAGTCTTGGATCAGGTCCAGATTATGCTGTCTGGCTTAGCCATCCAGGTATTTATCTCTTTGTCACCCCCATCATCTTTTCCTATCAATTTTGCCAGTTGTCAATAAATTTTTTAATGTATTTTTCCTCATAATGCACCCACATAATCAGAACGAGCTTTTGATACAGCAGCAGCAGCAGAGGTACAAGAAAAAAAATTATTTTTAAAAGGCAAGGGAAATCAACGTCATTGCACCAGGTTTTATCCCATGTGGCTTGGTCTCTTTTCTCAGGGCAGCCTGCCAAAAGCGTCGCTCAAAGCACGAACTCCGTAGCTCCAGCGATGACCTCCCAGGAGTCTCAGAGAAAATTGCACTCATGAACCGAAAGATATTGACCAGAATCAAACACATAACCTTTAGAGCGCAAGGCAGGTGGCATACCCACTGCACCACTGAGACTCCCCAGGAGTACAAGAAGAAATGTAGAGATTTCTCTGGGAAAGAAGTGAGATGGACTTTTAATGTTGTGACCTATCTCTTCATGCCCCTAAGATGTTCTCGCCATGGAATTATTCTCTATCATGGTATCTCTATGAAATTATCTCTCTATGATGGTATCTCCATGGAATTATCTCTCTATGATAGTATCTCCATGTAATTATCTCTCTATGATGGTATCTCCATGGAATTATCTCTCTATGATGGTATCTCCATGGAATTATCTTTCTATGATGGTATCTCCATGGAATTATCTCTCTATGATGGTATCTCCATGAAATTATCTCTCTATGATGGTATCTCCATGTAATTATCTTTCTATGATGGTATCTCCATGTAGTTATCTCTCTATGATGGTATCTCCATGGAATTATCTCTCTATGATGGTATCTCCATGGAATTATCTCTCTATGATGGTATCTCCATGGAATTATCTCTCTATGATGGTATCTCCATGGAATTATCTCTCTATGATGGTATCTCCATGGAATTATCTCTCTATGATGGTATCTCCATGGAATTATCTCTCTATCATGGTATCTCCATGTAATTATCTCTCTATGATGGTAGCTCCATGGAATTATCTCTCTATGATGGTATCTCCATGGAATTATCTCTCTATGATGGTATCTCCATGGAATTATCTCTCTATGATTGTAGCTCCATGGAATTATCTCTCTATGATTGTAGCTCCATGTAATTATCTCTCTATGATGGTATCTCCATGGAATTATCTCTCTATGATGGTATCTCTATGGAATTATCTCTCTATGATGGTATCTCCATGGAATTATCTCTCTATGATGGTAGCTCCATGGAATTATCTCTCTATGATGGTAGCTCCATGGAATTATCTCTCTATGATGGTTTCTCTCCATGGACTTATCTCTCTATGATGGTTTCTCTCCATGGAATTATCTCTCTATGATTGTAGCTCCATGGAATTATCTCTCTATGATGGTTTCTCTCCATGGAATTATCTCTCTATGATGGTTTCTCCATGGAATTATCTCTCTATGATTGTAGCTCCATGGAATTATCTCTCTATGATTGTAGCTCCATGGAATTATCTCTCTATGATGGTATCTCCATGGAATTATATCTCTATGATGGTATCTCCATGGAATTATCTCTCTATGATGGTATCTCCATGGAATTATCTCTCTATGATTGTAGCTCCATGGAATTATCTCTCTATGATGGTATCTCCATGGAATTATCTCTCTATGATGGTTTCTCTCCATGGAATTATCTCTCTATGATGGTTTCTCTCCATGGAATTATCTCTCTATGATTGTAGCTCCATGGAATTATCTCTCTATGATGGTATCTCCATGGAATTATCTCTCTATGATGGTATCTCCATGGAATTATCTCTCTATGATTGTAGCTCCATGGAATTATCTCTCTATGATTGTAGCTCCATGTAATTATCTCTCTATGATGGTATCTCCATGGAATTATCTCTCTATGATGGTATCTCCATGGAATTATCTCTCTATGATGGTATCTCCATGGAATTATCTCTCTATGATGGTAGCTCCATGGAATTATCTCTCTATGATTGTAGCTCCATGGAATTATCTCTCTATGATGGTTTCTCTCCATGGAATTATCTCTCTATGATGGTTTCTCTCCATGGAATTATCTCTCTATGATGGTTTCTCTCCATGGAATTATCTCTCTATGATTGTAGCTCCATGGAATTATCTCTCTATGATGGTTTCTCTCCATGGAATTATCTCTCTATGATTGTAGCTCCATGGAATTATCTCTCTATGATGGTATCTCCATGGATATTTAACTTTACACTTATAATAATCAGCCACATAACTCTTAAAGACATGTGTTGTTTTAGTTGATTACAAAAACACCATGACTGTTATCTTTTGTCTAATATAACATTCTTTGCTATTCTTGATGTTTTTGTTTTTGCTATTTCTCAGACCTATTTGATGAATTCAGTTCACAAACATCTCTTCCGTGTGATCACAACTACGATGGCCGGACAGGATGCAGAAATCAACAAAATCACCAGAAATCTGGTTCACTTACAGTTTTCTGATTTGGGAATTCGCAAGATTTTCAGGTAGAAAAACTAACATGAGTTCCCTAAGTGGGCTGTTTTAATGTGGGTAATAAATTGACAGTGAAGACAGTAATATAACAGTAAACCCACCAGACAGTGAAAATATACATTATATCAAAAGTTATTTTTATAATGTAGAACCTTCAGTGTAATGTCATGTGGAAATCCATGGAATTGTTCTGAGCTGTTGTGTTCTGTATAAAGTGTTTCGTTTATATGGTCTTGGTAGAAGTTCAAAACAATGTATTCCCTTTGTGAACTTAAACACAGACACAAAGAGTAGGTAGAAGTAACAGTGTGCTAATGTTTGTAAGGGTTGGGTACATACAGATGTGATGTCCGATAGTCTCAAAGGGACATATACAAAGTAGATACTCTTTGGTAGAAGTAACAGTTTGCTAATGTTTGTAAGGGTTGGGTACATAAAGAGGTGATGTCTGATAGTCTCATAGGGACATATACAAAGTAGATACTCTTTGGTAGAAGTAACAGTTTGCTAAAGTTTGTAAGGGTTGGGTACATAAAGAGGTGATGTCTGATAGTCTCATAGGGACATATACAAAGAAGATACTCTTTGGTAGAAGTAACAGTTTGCTAAAGTTTGTAAGGGTTGGGTACATAAAGAGGTGATGTCCGATAGTCTCATTGTTAGTTAGTTGTATATCCTATACAGGACATGGCTGTCACCTCCAGAATTTTTTTGGCTGTTTGTGATTTCTTGGCAAGTTTTCGTTCAGTAATTTGCCATTACTTTCTGAACGACTGGCACTCATACCATTGCATGAAAACCAATGCAAGGTGGTCTGCTTCCAAATTGCCTGCAGCTGTGTTTCGAATGTGGGGTTGCGAATTGCACCACAGAGTCAGCAGTCTCATAGGGATATGTACAAAGTGGACACTCTTTGGTAGAAGTAACAGTTTGCTGATGTTTGTAAGGGTTGGATACTCAAAGAGGTGATGTCCGATAGTCTCATAGGGACATATACAAAGTAGGTACTCTTTGGTAGAAGTAACAGTTTGCTGATGTTTGTAAGGGTCGGATACTCAAAGAGGTGATGTCTGATAGTCTCATAGGGACATATACAAAGTAGATACTCTTTAGTAGAAGTAACAGTTTGCTGATGTTTGAGTTGGATACTCAAATAGATGATGTCGATAGTCTCATAGGGATATATACAAAGTAGACACTCTTTAGTTGAAGTAACAGTTTGCTGATGTTTGTAAGAGTTGGGTACAGTCCTGCCTGTGCTTGGGATTGAAACTAGGCCATTGTCTTGGCAAGCAAGAACACTGACTACTATGCCACTGTGGCCCATAATGTAAAATTTCAGGCACTCATCTTTAGAACTCTGCTTTTCACTTCAGCTTGTAGGTGTCTTTAGTATGCTCAGTGTAAAGTTATTGAAGGTTCAAATATCACAAGAATATTGTAGACTGAATCTCTTTGTCTTCACTAGTCAAAACATCCCTACTGCCAAGAAAGAGCTGAACTTGTTAAACCGCTACAGCACCCCAGTGGGAAGATTGTTTTGTTTAAAGAGGGTAGTTGCAGCTTTAACCAAACCACCAAAGTCTTTGAGCAAGGAGAGTACTAAAGGTGAGTGCATTGAATTGTTGCTGCAGAAAAGTCATGGATTTAATGTATTTGTACTTTCATGGAAGAAATTATCATTGCAGCATATTGTATTATCGCTGTTGTTCCTTTGAAATTTTGGCTACTGTTTTTTTTTTTTTCTATTCTAAGGAACAAAGGGTACTGTTTGTTTTTTTCAGTCTAAGGAACAGTCTACTGTTTTTTTTTTCAGTCTGAGGAACAAGGTTACTATTTTTTTTCCAGTCTGAGGAACAAAAGGTTACTGTTTTTTTTTCAGCCTGAGGAACAAAGGTTACTGGTTTTTTTTCCCAGTCCAAGAAACAAAGGTTACTGTTTTTTTTTTTCCATTCTGAGAAACAAAGGCTACTGTTTTTTTGTTTTTTTCAGTCTGAGGAACAGTCTACTGTTTTTTTTCCAGTCTGAGGAACAAAAGTTACTTTTTTTTCCAGTCTGAGGAACGCATGTTACTGGGGTTTTTTCCAGTCTGAGGAACAAAGGTTACTCTTTTTTTTTACCAGTCTCAGGAACAAACGTTACTGTTTTTTCCAGTCTGAGAAACAAAGGTTACTGTTTTTTCCCATCTGAGGAACAAAGATAAAGGTCGCTTAACTCTAAACACTTGATATCTCGCCAGTATTCCCCACTTCATGCGTTATCATGTCTGTGGAAACTTCAGTGTCGTGTGTCTCTGTCTTAGATCTGTTCGACCCCTGCTTCTTCTTTCTGGAACCATACCTTCCACGACAGTTCTTTCCATACCACTTTGGCACTTAATACACCTGACACAACCTTAAAAATGTAAAATCCACCATGAGAAAATTTTAATCACCCACTTGATCAAGGTTGCTAAATTTGGCTGCGACCCCTGGTTGTAATTGGGAATATTCATCACCACATGCCACCATTCATCAAGCTGTCATTTGTTGTCTGCAGTTTCCTCTTCTGAAAGTATCAGTGGCAGAGCTCTGTAGCTCTAGTGATTTCTGTTGCTAGTCCAATTTATAAATTCATGGACTGACATCTCTGTATAGCATGATATCTCTGCATGGCGTGATGTTTGGAAGCGCTCCTGAGTGTTGTCTTAAACCTCCCCATTGATCTTATAATCTCACACAGTTCATTCTAGTTTTTCTTTCCTCATGACATGACCAAAGAATGTTGATTCCTGTTTTTTCAAGAGCTCATATTGTTTGTAACAATCTCCTATATAACCACATTTCTCTGATTCCAGTGTATTTTCTTGCTTCTTTGCAAATTGTCCATTCTAAAGCCACATGTTATAATGTGTTCTAGGTAACATTTATGAATTATTTTTCTGATCTTTGATCATAAGGATCGATTTTAGGTTAGAACTGTTCCATGACCAGTTGACGGTTCTGCAGAATGAAGACATCGGATTCTAGTAAGAATAATATATAGTCATTAGAGCTACAATGTTGGAGCTCTGTGATACTTTTGGTAATCACTGGCTGCTCTGCGGAGAGAGACCGAGCATTATGGATAAAACCTGGTGCAATGAAGTTGATCCTCTTGTCCTTAACCTTGTAACTGATACTCATGTTGATTGCTGTCTTGTTTGAATTGCTAGCTTGCCACTTCTTGAGTGAGTCACACTTTTTATTTCAGAAACTGTGGCCATGATGACAACTGATGACCTTCTTCCAATTTTGATTTTTCTAATCATCAAGTCTGAGATCCCAAACTGGTATAAATTGTGTATAAGTGGATGAATGGATTAAAAGTTTTTGAAATTTTTTATTGAGTGCCATTTAAAATTTTTTAATGGGTTAATAAATGCAGTTTCACAATCCCCTGACCTACTGGGTCAAGAGTTGGAAATCAGCTGCAGATGATGGAAAGGGGGGGGGGGGGGGGGGCAATTGCTTTGCATTGGTTTTGATGGTATAAGCTATGGTGGTTTAAAAAGCAGTGGCAAACTACCAACCAAAAACTTGCCTAGTAAAGCAAACACCACATAAATGCTGGAGTTGATTGCAACATCCTGAAAAGGACTTGCAAACTGTTTTTTTTATTATTTAAAAGGAGAGATACAGCTTTTCTTTCTTAGTTATGAATTACCTAAATGATAATGACATTGTATGGTAGAATATAGAAATATAGAAAATATCTTTAATTAAATGCATTTAAAGTTTGTTAGTTCATCTTCTGTGTGAAATATAGAAGATATCTTTTATTAAATGCAGTTAATGCATGTTGTGAAATCCTGAGTATAAATGATAGAAGATGTCTTTAATTAAATGTGATTAATGTGTGTTATATAATCCTCAGTATAAAATATAGAAGATGTTTTTTTATTAACATGGTTGTATAATCCTTTGTATGAAATATAGAAATCTTTTAATAAATGCAATTAAATTGTGTTATGTAATCCCTGAGAATTAAATATAGAAGACGTCTTTTATTAATGCACTTAATGCATGTTAATTAATTCTGAGTATGATATTTTCAGGATGGCTAACCTTGTCTTCATGCGTCACTTTCACTTTGCAAAGTCTTCTGATGATGATGAATTTGGGTAATTCTATTTGTGAATGTCCATGTTGTTGAACTGTAGTCTTTTTTAGCGGTGGAAAGAGACTTTGCCTCTCAAGCTGGCAGGATATTTTCCTGGCAATTATCTTCTCCATGAAACATTAAGTCAAAAGGGGTGAGGCCAGACAAGAATGTTATGTAGGTGGCCAAAGAAGAATAGTCAACAAACACAGTTAGTGTGTACCACTGCACTACCACGGCTCCTATTAAACACGTACTTAGATCTAACAGTCCTTAAAATCAAATGTTGCGTGTCCCTTTGCAGGAAGTTAAGGACAACCCCAATCCCAGGTTGATTTTCTAAGCAATTTTATATGTGTGTGTGTGCGTGCGTGCGTGCGCGCGCGCTTGCTTTGACCTCGTACATAGTCCATACGCACTACTTCTAGTAGCACTGGACTGAATATTGCGTATGGATTAGCTTTCCCTATTACCAGTGTCCCTTGCTATTAGGCGAACCCACTCCATCTTCAGAGGTACTTGTAATTTACTTCCCTGAGGCAAGGTCAAGAAGTCAACATTTTTTTAGTCCAACAAAGTTACCCAAATATAAATGTAACCGAACTTGTTGAGTGATGACAATTTACAGATAAATACTAAAATGGGTGTTGAATGCAAACATCGCGCTGAATAATTCATAACAATATAAAATGATTATGACACGGAAAATCGCTATTTTCCCCGCCATGGAAATTATGGCATCATAGCATGCGACTTTAATGATTTAAGTTTGGGATGTAACTGCCGACTTAGTCAAAAAGTACACACGACACGTAAAAATGGATGCTCAGTTGAATTATCCATACTAAATCAATTCCCAACATCTATATAAAACAGAATTTACGAGTCAACTTGCGTCTTAAAAAAGACAGTCTCTTTATCTCTGTAAGAAGAAAAATTTGAGAAGCCAAGATGTATAGATTCGTAGACAATGGAGGGAAGTACAATACTCGGTAATCGGTTTCTGTTTTAATGTGATCTTGAAATAATTGGGGAATTTAACGTCACGAGTGCTCTAAACCTCTTTAAATCGGAAGAAAAAAGTAAAAGTAGTGCCTACTGTTACACATTTATGTAATGGCTCCTTTCTGTTTCACGTTTATGTGATTGCTCCTTTCTGTTTCAGGTTTTACCTGGCATCAGTAGAAGCTGCCCTGGAACACATCAAGAGTGGAAACATTGGAGATGAGATCAAACCTCTTAAGGTATTTTTCTAATGTCATTTATGATGATTTAATCTGAAGAAATACATAGTTCCTTGGAACATGTCACTCCATCATGAATCTAGCTTTTACTTGTCCCTATACGTGCCCTAATGCTTGCCTGCCATCATGGGTTCAAATTCACACCAAGGTGAATTTTTAAATTGATCTGGGCATCGCAGTCTAAAATTTGTACTTAGGAAGTAAAGGCAGATGATATGATATTGATCACATCACCCTTTTAGTGCAAAATTTTTACAAATATCCGGCATCAAGACATTAAAAAGGGTCCTTTGCTTTTGCGTATAACAAATACAGCATAAAGTACCTTTTCACATACCTTGATGCATATTAGGCATATGTTTAGTTCAGTATTTAAGAAGAAACAAAAATAAAAATGTGACCTTGTTTTCTACAGTGTTGGTTTTAATTGAGGTCATTTTTTTGCTATTTTTTATCTTTTTTCTTTGCTATTTTTATGGTGCTAGCCCCATATTTGTATGGACCAGCCAGCACTCTGGGTAATTGATCGATGTCATACAGTTCGCCTTTACTTCTCAAGACATGTTCTGGTACCTATTTCAGGCTGGGTCAATGAATGTGGTCTATAAAAATATGGGCTAGCACCATTTAACCAATATATCAGAAGGTGTGTAAAGTGGTGTGAGTCAGGTCTTAGTCAGATATGACTGAGCTACCGTATGACAGTAGACGGTACTACCTGCTTTCTGTCAGCGCCGAATGTTGGGCGGCGCTTACCAAACCCGACACCCCACATTGTGCCAACGGCTTCGGGCGGAAGAGCGCAATTGGGAGGGTACTAGCCTTATCCTGGTGCGAGGAAATGCAACCCAAAGACAAAATAAGTCATGGCAGGGCAGACCAGGCCCTAAGCCTTGGTTGGCAGCTGGTCTAGGATCGAAGCTCCGACAGGCGGACAGTTAGAGCATTGCTTTGCTGATCCAGCAGCTTCTGCAGCTTGTCTTGTTCCAGATGTATAGGTGTTAGCTTTCCTCTGGAGTGAACTAGGCAGGCTGAGAGAGGGATCATGCTGCATGGGCAACACATGGTTTCTTTATTTTAGCCCAGGCTTTGTGCTATGGAGAGGCAATAACTCCATCCCTGGTCTTAACCGGTCTCGGAATCAAAGCGAGAGGCAACTGTTACGGGTTATAAGTCCTTGTCAGTTGGCGTAGACATGGGGCGCCACACGTTGCCTCTGATGGTGGGAGACACCTACAGGTGTCACTGATCAGCTACCGCCCGCCTCAAGCTGGGCAGCCCCCGGCCAATTGGGTGCTGATCCGCACAGCCTGCCTGCTTCAATGGGTGCTTGGGGCTAGGACAAAATCTGAATCGCAGGCTGTAAAACCAATGCACCAGGTACTAATAAAAAGAATAATAGAAACCTCAAGCTACGGCTTGCAACCTGGAACGTGAGAACCATGTGTCCAGGATTTTCCACTGACTTGACAAATATTGATGATGTGAGAAAAACGGCTGCGATTGATGCTGAACTCAATCGTCTTAACATTGATATTGCTGGCCTGCAGGAGACTCGCCTCGCTGAGGAAGGGTCACTCAGGGAAAACAATTACACCTTTTTTTGGAAGGGAAGAGGGCAGGCAGAAAAAAGGCAACACGGTGTGGGCTTTGCAGTGAAGAATTCGCTACTGGGAATGATTGATATCCCAGCTGGAGGTAATGAAAGATTATTATCACTGCGCTTGGCAACCTCTTGTGGATTTGCCACCATTCTCACTGCATATGCACCGACACTCACTTCCTCTGATGATGTGAAAGATACATTCTATGAGCAGCTAGACTCTGCGATCAAGGCAGTTCCAAAATCCGACTACATTTATATGCTCGGTGATTTCAATGCTCGTGTGGGCAAGGACTCGAGTTCATGGCCAGTGTGCCTTGGAAAATACAACATCGGTCGCATGAATGATAATGGGCAAAGGCTGCTGGAGCATTGCACTAGAAATGACCTATGTATTACAAACTCCTTTTTTAAAACAAAAGAGATGCATAAGGTCACATGGAAACATCCAAGATCCGGCCATTGGCATCAGCTGGACTTCATTATCACACGGAGACAACATCTGAACCATACATCTTTAACTCGAAGTTACCACAGTGCTGACTGTGATACAGATCATTCTTTGGTTGTTGCAAGGGTTAGACTGAGACCAAAGAGAATCTACACAGCTAAACACAAGTCTAGCCCCAGGATTAATATTATTAACACTCACGATCCTGGAAAGTGCTTTGAATTTCAACAGCAACTTGAGGACGCTTTCAATGATACATCAGAAAATTGTATAGTAAATGATAAATGGAGTAAGCTTAAGGAAACTATTTATAAAACAGCGGTAGGGGTTTACGGCACTGTGGATCATAAGAGGCAGGACTGGTTTGCGGCAAACAGCCAGATACTGCAGCCCTTGATTGATAAAAAGAAGATAGCTCTCTTAAGAAACAAGGAAAGACCAACGCGTAACACTCTGAGTGAGCTGAAGCAAGCGAGGAAGGATGTACAAAAGGCTGCCAGGCAGTGTGCGAATGACTATTGGATCAAGTTATGTGAGTCCATTCAAATCGCAAGTGATAAGGGAAACATCAGAAGCATGTATGAAGGGATAAAGAAAGCCTGTGGTCCAATGATCAAAAGAAGTGCACCGCTGAAAACCTTGACTGGAGAAATCATCACTGATAAGAAACAGCAGATGGATAGATGGGTCGAGCACTATTTAGAGCTTTACTCAAGTGAGACCAAGCTGGCGGATGATGCCCTCAACGCCATAGAGGCCCTGCCAACTCTTGACCACCTGGACACATTTCCCACTATAACAGAAGTTAAGTGTGCTATAAATGAGCTTGCATCTGGCAAGGCTCCAGGTAAGGATGGGATTCCAATAGAGGTGATCAGGAGTGGGCAAGACACCCTCGCTCTACAGATCCACCAGCTAATAGAGCTATGCTGGCGAGAAGGACAAGTCCCACAGGATTTCAAAGATTCAAACATCATAACGCTGTACAAGAACAAGGGAGATCGGAGCGACTGCAACAACTATAGGGGTATCTCACTTCTGTGTATTGTTGGGAAAGTATTTGCCAGAATTGTCCTGCGCAGACTTCAAGTCCTGGGAGATCAAGTCTACCCCGAATCACAGTGCGGCTTCCGTCAGAACCGGTCTACCATTGATATGTTATTCATTGGACAGATGCAAGAAAAATGCCGGGAACAAAATCAGCCACTGTTTATTGCCTTCATCGACCTCACAAAGGCATTTGATTTGGTCAGTCGTGAGGGTCTGTTCAAAGCACTAAAGAAGATTGGCTGTCCACCAACTCTTCTGTCCATTGTGGAATCGTTCCACACAGGCATGAAGGGTATAATCAAGTTTGATGGCTCAACTTCAGAAGAGTTTGAAATCAAGAGTGGAGTTAAGCAAGGTTGTGTACTAGCCCCCACCCTCTTTGGGATATACTTTTCACTTCTACTGAAATATGCCTTTCGTGATCAGGATGACGGTATATACATTCACTCACGCTCAGATGGTGGCCTCTATAATGCTCAGAGATTGAAGGCCAAGACCAAAATTAGGAGGGTACTAATCAGAGAGTTGCTTTTTGCAGATGATGCTGCGATTACGACTCACTCTGAGGAAGAATTACAACATCTACTATCTGCATTCTCCAATGCTTGTTCTGAATTTGGTTTAACAATTAACAAAAAGAAGACACAGATTATGTCACAAGGTGCACATGGTGTACCATCAATCTTTGTTGACGACGCCGAACTGGAGATAGTAGACCATTTTACATATCTTGGATCAGAGGTAAATAGCAAATTATCCCTCGATCAGGAAATCAACATCAGGATTGGCAAGGCAGCAACAACAATGAACATGTTAGCAAAAAGAGTCTGGGAGAACAGGAAGCTTACTGCCAAAACAAAAGTCCTCGTCTACCAAGCCTGTGTCCTTAGTACTCTTCTTTATGGCAGTGAAACCTGGACAACTTACTCACGCCAAGAGAAACGTTTAAACAGCTTTCATATGCGGTGTCTGCGAAGAATACTTGGTATTAAGTGGCAAGACAAAATCACAAATACTGAAGTATTGGAAAGATCAGGTTGTGTGACGGTGTATTCCATGCTCAGTCTTCGTAGACTTAGATGGATAGGACACGTTAGGAGGATGGATGATGGTAGAATACCAAAGGACATCTTTTTTGGTGAATTACAGATGGGTAGGAGATCTCAGGGTCGGCCTCTACTACGATACAAAGATGTGTGTAAGCGGGACATGATTGATACAGGCATTGATAATGCACAATGGGAGCATGTCGCCGCTGAACGTGTTGCATGGAGGGCAACTATCAGAAATGGAATAAAGGCAAAGGAGAAAATGATTGCAGATAAAGCACACACAGAGCGTGAGAGACGTAAGATGGTGCAAAATGGTGGAAATGACCATGTTTTCACATGCACCTACTGTGGGCAAACATTTGCAGCAAGAATTGGCCTTACCAGCCACACTCGCCACCGCCATGGATCGTAGTTATTGCCATATGACAGTTATTAAGCCTTTTTGAAGCACAATGTACCAAACTATCGTCTGTCAAGACGGAAAGGTGCCAATGTATGTAAAGTGGTCCATTTCATCTTGTAATTTATAAGACAGAGATGGGGGGGGGGGGGGGGGTGTGTATCTCTAAACCATTCTAACCTTATACTCTTCAGTGGAAGGAAAAGATCTCCAGTGGAAGGAAGGCACATTTCTACAAGTATGCCAGTCCAGGAACACTTGAAGTGCATCGGCACAGACATCTTGATCTTGTGATGTTAACAACATGCACAGTGTGGTAGTAATGATGAATGATGATACAAAGACAGTATTGGACAACATTTATTGGTTGATTTTATCCTGGGTTTTACACAGTGGAGTAGCTGCGGTAGTGTCATGGAGAGATGCTCGCCTGCCTGCCCATTGGTCATGAGTTTGAATCTGCATCTCCCAGGTCAACCTAGCCTAAACTGAATTTCAGAAAATGTCTTGGGGCATAAAGGTGATACTAACCACACCACCCCTTTGAGTGCCGATGAGTGTACACAAAGATAGGTTTAGCACCATATGTCCAATGCTCCTTAAGCATGTAAAGGGATTCTTTACTTATTTGCTTGCTAACCACACATGGTGGTCAGAAGTCACGACAGGGTCAGAATTTTTAATGACTTTTAAATATTTTATTTTAAATTTAGAATATCATCATCAGATGGTGGGTGCGCTAGCGAAGTTGATGGCAAACTGCTGGTAGTGTCATGAGCATGGTCGAATGTGGTTTTGGCCCATGGGCTCATCATTTGCCAAATGTGAGAAAGATTGGCCAATTATTCCTCCTCGCTCTCAGCCTACAAAATGTGATGGCACTATCACATCACAGACTGATAGCAGTAAACTTCTTCGGGACAAACAAAACAATAGCACCATATACGATAAATATAGGACATTAATTTACACTAGTTTGAACAATCAAATCTCGCAAATGGCATCCATTTTCTTCTTCACAATGAACATGCCATTTTAAGGTTTTTTCCATGACATTCCTTTGTGTTTCAGGTTCCAGTGCTCTGATTTCAGGCAGAATATTATTCTTTGGCTATTGGAGTGTCTGGTAGTATCACTATTGCACCAAATGGGTTTTATACAGAAACACAAGTGTCTGATGGTATATTGCATCAAATGGATTTTATACAGAAACACAAGTGTCTGATGATATATTGCATCAAATGGATTTTATACACAGGTTCACGGTTTTCAGAATATGCCAGATATTCAAGAGACTTCAGCCTGTCCAGACCACCTCCGAGTTGTAGTGCTTGGGTCTTCTGCAACACACTTCCTCAACTCTTAACTGTGGCTTCGTTCCTAAATGACCGCGGTCTGCCTGTTTGTGGAAGATTGCTTCCTGACCTCTGTTCTGCAAAATGACCAATCAAATGTCTAATCATTGATGTTTTTTGGGGGGAGAATCTTACACACCTTACTGACGATGATATGCAATTTGGGTCACGATTATTGATTTTGATACTATAATTTAACAATTTGTGTTTGCTCTTCTGCCGTGAATTTGTTATAATTAACCAGAATTTTTAGTGGTGCTCACCAAATCCGACAACCCACATTGTGTCAGTGGCTTCGGGTAGAGGAGCACAGTTGGGAGGGTGCAAGCCTTACCCTAGTGCGAGGAAATCTACCTAAATATAAAATGTCATGGCAGGGCAGAACTTGCCCTAAACCTTGGTCTGCAGATGGTCTAGGATTGAAACTCTGACAAGCGGATAGTTAGAGCATTTCTTTGCTGATCCGGCAGCTTCTCCAGCCAGCTTGTCTTATTCCAGATGTATTGGTGTTGCCTTTCCTCTGGAGTAAACTAGGCAGGCCGTGAGAGGGATCATGCTGTATGGGCAAATGGTCTCTAAATTCAACCCATGCTTTGTGCTATGGAGAGGTGTAACTATTTTACAAACTATCATCTGGTGACGTGATATTCTAGTGTGATAATTTGGTCACGTCTAGCATGAGTCGCATGGCCAGTGGTTGCACACCTGCCTCACATGCCAGTGATCCGGAGTTCAATTCTGGGTCCAATCAGGGATATCTACTACTGACGAGCTAAAACGAGAGCGAAACTCGAGTCTAGTGCTTCCAATCTGATGTAGACAAGACCCAAGGTCATACCGGAATATGATCAGAGTTGCCAATTGTGGGTTGTGCTCAATCTTCAAACCTCAAATGCTGAAACAACCAAATAAATCAAACTATCATCTATCAAGACTGTAAGGTGCCTTTCAGTCAGTCTTCTTTATATATAAAGAATTTGTTTTAAAGTTATTAAAAATTCAGACCCATTCATGACTTTTAGCTTACCCTGTACAAGTGATGTAAAATATTTCTGTTTGTTGACTAGATTTTACTTCTTTACATTTTTCAGAGAGAGCATTGGAACAATTTCCTTCTTGTGGATTCTGTCGATGGTCCACCGTCACCATCATCATCTCAGTCACCTTCCAGACAGCTGTCACATTCATCAATAGATGATTTCTTCAAGGTCAGCATTTTCTGAATGGGTAGAGGTTGGTTTTGTAAAGGGCTGCTTTCATTGTACGTGGATATCTCTGTAGATTACACAAGGAAATCAGATCATGGATATCTCAGTAGATTACAAAAGGAAATACTCAACACAGTGCAACAACTCCATAGGACAGTCTTCGATCTGAATGTGTGTAATCCAGAATTACACATGCTGTAAATATTCTTTTTGTGAATATATTGTCTAGTTTAAAATTTAGCATCTACAATTTCCTATTTGACACACACTTTTCGAACTGCAGGTATTCTCTGAAATCAGGGCAAAGTGATCAGCTTCCAAATTGCATTTGGTTGATTACAAACCCTCAGCCCAGTATGTCAGGGAATTGTCAAATTGTGTCCTCTAACCCTTAAGATAAAGGCGCTGACATGAATATTAATGTCTGTTTATTAAATTAAATGAAGTTTCTGGATGGATGTTTTGATGGTGAAATTGTTTTACTGTTGCTAGTATTTGTTTATTCAGTGAAGTTATGCTTATGGTCCCCCCCCCCCCCCCCAGCTAATTTTTTAATGTTAAGTTTTTTTCAAGTTTTTCTTGAATTATTGTATTTACTTTCATTATTATCATTTACAGAAATAAATCAAATGCATAAATTTATAAATTCAGTGAAAAAGACATGACTATATACAAACATGTAGGCTGTCTTAGTTTTGACACAATATGAGACATGTAGGTCTACGGCGGTCAGCATGGCTGAATGGATAAGAGCACTCACTGTTAAGCTTCCTGTGTGCTGATGGCGGAGTATTGGATTCAACCCCTAAACCATTCAGCTGGACTAAAATGTTGACTTCTTGTCCTTGACTTGGGGATGTAAATTATAAATGCCTCAGTTGTCAGAATGGATTCGCCTGATGGCGAGGGACATTGGTAATTGGGAAAGCTAATCCACATGCAAAAATCAGTCCAGTTCATTCTCCAGTAGTGGCAACTACTGGAAGTAGTAGCACGTGTGGACTACGCTCAAGTTCAAACTGAGTGAATGTAACAATACAACTAAATATACTACTATTGAAAGTACTGAGGGACAAAATCCAGGTGTAAAGTAATAACTACATCATACAAACTTGCAAGGAAACTTTGCATTTTACACTCATGAAGAGCCGAAGACAATTGCTAAGAACTGGGTACTGTGTAGTGACAGAATTGGGTGGATTTAACACTAGTCTTCACACTACTCGCCTGATGATAATGATATATACTTGCTTACTCCGTTAAATTGTTATTTATATAGTTGTTAGTGAATGTAACTGATTGTCAGGTCTTAGTCAGATATGACTGAGCTACCGTATGAAAGTAGACAGTACTACCTGCTTTCTGTTGGTGTCGAATGTTGGGCAGCGCTCACCAAACCCGACACCCCACATTGTGCCAATGGCTTCAGGCGGAGGAGTGCATTTGGGAGGGTGCAAGCCTTACCTTAGAGCAAGAAAATGAAACCTAAAGACAAAATGGTATGGCAGGGCAGACCAGGCCCTAAGCCTTGGTCGGCAACTGGTCTAGGATGGAAGCTCCGACAGGCGGACAGTTAGAGCATTGTTTTGCTGATCTGGCAGCTTCTGCAGCTTGTCTTGTTCTAGACGTATTGGTATTACCTTTCCTCTGGAGTAAACTATTCAGGCGGAGAGAGGGATCATGATGCATGGGCAACACATGGTCTCCAAATTCAGCCCAGGCTTTGTGTTATGGAGCAGTATAACTCCATTTTACAAACTATCATCTGTCAAGATGGCAAGGTGCCACTCAGTCAGTGGATTCAACTCCATTGATTGTTCTGTTTATTGCTCTGGAAGTGTTTACATTTGCCTATTACATTCCTGTTTGTATTGTTGGTAGTTGTGTTAAACCTTCCATTGTCCCAAGCGCTCATATAATGTTAAATGTTGCAACAGTGTGTACAAGAAGGCAATGAGATGAAGGTACAACAGATGTTGGAGCGGCCGTATAAGACCAGCGAGGAAGTGCACCTGAAGCTGTGCCATCCACTGTGTTCTTGTGATAAATGTGACAAATTGCTGTCAGATTTCCGCAGTAATTCGGATCTGGTCACTGCATATACAAGAGACAACCATGGATACACAGGTATGAGGTGCAGATTAGAAGAGGACAGGTTATTTTAAAATTATGATTTCTGTTTAGTGAAGGCATTTTAACCGATTCAGTGCCAAACAAAATGTAGGTTTGATTTCCCGATGGGCTTTGAGTTGGAGTCTGTTGATAATGAAATACCTAAAACCTGTTGCGGAAGCAGTGCCATTCTAGACCTAATTCCCACCATTCTAGGCCTAATTCCCACCATTCTAAGCCTAATCCCCGCCATTCTAGGCCTAATTCCCACCATTCTAGGCCTACTCCCCGCCATTCTAGGCCTAATTCCCGCCATTCTAGGCCTAATTCCAGCCATTCTAGGCCCTAATCCCCGCCATTCTAGGCCTAATCCCTGCCATTCTAGGCCTAATCCCCACCATTATAGGCCTAATTCCCACCATTCAAGGCCTAATTCCCACCATTCTAAGCCTAATTCCCACCATTCTAGGCCTAATTCCCACCATTCTAGGCCTAATCCCCACCATTCTAGGTCTAATCCCCACCATTCTAGGCCTAATTCCCACCATTCTAGGCCTAATCCCCACCAGTCTGCATGTGCTGTGCTGAATCATGATCTGGTTACAATACTTAAAATGCCTATTAACAGATGTTACTGTACAGCCTGCAGGTTTTCTGAACCTGAAGAGGGGAAGGAGAGCTCTACACACAGTCCTATATAATTAGTACTTCAATACAGGGTCAGGAAGAACGTCTCTACACCAGCCTGACTCTGTTAAATGCTAGACCTTTTCAGAGCTCAGACAACCTGAACATGGGATTATCAGATTTAAGAGTTAAAACTCGGTCTTCTGGGAAGTTCACCAACAAACCAGCAGTCACAAATATAAAAATATTAGTTTCTCTTATTTTTCTAGCTTCAGGTGGCTCTGAAGGTAGTTGCCAGAGATAGTCTACTTCCATTTGTCTCCATTCTTGATTATCTTGTTCTTCACTCACACTGGCACCTTGCCGTCTTGACAGGTGATAATTTGTTACATTGTGCTTTTAACAAGGCTTCTAACTACAACCCATGGCGGTAGCAAATGTTATACCTGGGTTGAATTGTAGAGACCATGTGTTGCCCATGCAGTATGATCCCTCTCTCAGCCTGCCTAGTTTACTCCAGAGGAAAGGTAACACTGATACATCTGGAACAAGGTAAGCTGCGGAAGCTGCCAGATCCACAAAGCAATGATCTAACTGTCTGCTTGTCAGAGCTTTGATCCTAGACCAGTTATTGACCAAGGCTTAGGGCCTGGTCTGCCCTGCCATGATATTTAATCTTTAGGTTGTATTTCCTCGCACCAGGATAAGTCTTGTACCCTCCCAATTGTACTCTGCCTGAAGCCATTGGCACAATGTGGGGTGTCGGGTTTGGTGAGCACTGCCCAACATTCAGTGCTAACAGAAAGCAGGTAGTACTGTCTACTGTCATACGGTAGCTTAGTCATATCTGACATGGTATTTCTGCTCTTCAGGATAGTTTCACACTGTCTTATCTTCCCTCTCCAGGACTGACTTGACTGATGCCTTGAATGTTCTTAACATATTAACTTAAAGATACAGTTAAAACACCACAGCAGACAAAAGTGCTCTATGATGATGTTCAGAGAGTGGCCAGAGAATAGAAATATTATATGAGCATACAATAACATGAAAGAGAATCAGTGACAAAGACGACAGCAGAAAATACTGGATGATATGATGTGGCATGTACATATCAATCAGAAGTGATATAAAAATTAGAGATCAAGTGTTGTGAAGAGGCATGATTATCTGTGCCCGTCATGATGGTGTATAAAGAAGAATAAGTTAACTGGAGACCATCAATGGTGTAATATAAGACAAGTGTTACGCTCTCAAAAGAATAATTACAGCATGTGGGTTAGTTCTGTATAAACTCTTTTTTTGATCTCTTGGTGAGCCTTTCCTGTTTTGTTGCACTCTAAAAGTGGATGAAGATCATTGAGTGGAGAAACTAAGATCATTTGTTAGTATGTTGGTTAATCATGGTTTCCACTTCACGGCAATGGGTCACTCCATAATTGCTCTGTGTCTGTGCCACCAAAAACCACACAAAATGCTTCTCACGTGTGAAAAGTGAAATAGCAGTCCTGACAAGACCAACAGCACACCCACACACATACATGCATAAGGCCGCTGCCAGAATGCCAACACAATAGTCGGCCTCTAGAACTACAGTTCATCGTCGATAGAAGCGGCAGTCACTAAAAGATCCAACAGTTGCACACACATTACTGCATAAGGCAAAACAGCTAACTGAGCAACTGGCCACCTGCCATTTTTTTTAAACATGCAGTTCACAACACAAACCACAATGGTTAGACAAAAAAAGCATTCATATGAAATCCTCAATTCACAGTGACGCACCCAGCACTCAACTTAGTAGTTGCTGATGGAACCATGTACTTTAAGTCCAAATGAAGTAAATGCATAAGTAAACTGTGGCCAGAAGCAGACAGCACTCAAGGTCTTAACAGACCGCCCATCGACCTGCCATTTTGGACCAGAAGTCCCTCTAAGATCATTGAGTGGATGAACTTGGAAATATTGATATTATATGGCATGTTGTCTCAAGTAAACTTAGTACTTTACTTATGGATCCTTCCTTCCTTCCTTCCTTCCTTCCTTCCTTCCTTCCTATCATCCTATCATCCTATCATCTGTCTACATTCCTTCCTTCCTATCATCCTGCCATCTTCCTTCCTAAACCCTCCCTCCCTTCTGTTCACATCATCAAACATTATGGTCTTTAAACTATTTTGTGGAGGTCAGCATGGCTGAATGGATAAGAGCACTCATTCTTAAACATCTGGTGTGCTGAGGTAGGGGGTTCAACCCCTACACCGGTCAGTTGGACTAAAATGCTGATGTCTCGTCCTTGACTTGGGAACGAGAATCACCAACACCTATGAAGCGGGAGTAGGTTTGCCTGATGGCGAGGAACACTAGTAATAGAGAAAGCTAATCCACACACAAAATTCACCCTAGAGCTACTAGAAGTAGCGTGTATGGACTGTGCTTGAATTCAAAGCGAGCGAGCACAAAGCAAAAAAAAAAACACACAAAATTACAAATTGTCTTTATCTGAGTGAAATTTGGAAATTGATCTTGTGCATTCTCATGAAAACTGTGTACACTCTGCCTACATGTCCAGCCTTGCACATCGCGTCATACTATGGCCAGGCCCAACTGATCGACCTGCTGATACAAAATAACGCTGTTGTGGACACAACGGACTACCTGGGGTTGACACCGTTGCACCTGGCATGCCAGCGAGGCTTCCAGAATGTCATGGTCAGTTCTTTTGTGTATGTGTGTTGGATTGTAAGAATGGTTTGACTTTCAGATGAAGTACAGTAGCAGGTAATTAATGTAACTTGAGATAATGTGAAGCAGTTTATAATCTAATGTACATTCTCTACATTGCTAGTAAACATAATCCAATATAAAGCAAAACAACTTTAAGTACACTGACTGTTAATGTAACTTAACTTAACTCTTTCACTACCAAACAAAAACTGGGCTGTGACCAAACAGAAATTTATGGCAGAAAATTGGAACTAGGGGGTGTGTTACAATAATGCTTTTAAAATGGTTAAGATGGTAGCAGATCTATTGTATTACATATCAAATTAAAGAGGATTGCACAAGGAACATGACAGGGTTAATAATTAATTGATAGGTTACAAATATTATGACAATAATGAGAGGTTTAATAATAACAACTGAAATTAAAGAGGTAAAAATTATTTTAAAAACTGCACTTATAAGGTGTTTTCTACACTCCTATACTGCTAATCATGTTTAATTTACTGAATAATCAAACAAACACCAATTGTCTTCAAGAATATAAACAGTATTGCTCATTAAAGTAACCCAAAAAGAAGTTTTGGTTCATATTCTGAACCATGTCTTTTTAACAAAAAATGACAAAAAATAATGGCTGAAATCTGGAAGGTGGGGTCTCTCACAGTAAAGTTATGAAAATGGTTAAAATTGTAGAAGAAATGTTGTATTATATATCAAAATAAAGGGGATTGCACAAGGAATATGTTGGTAGGAGAATTTCTGCTTTAGGTTGTAAATAAAATAAAAATAATAATATAATTTGTAAAATAATTGGACAAAAGTAGGTAAAAATAATGTAAACATTGCACTTAGAATGTGTTTTCTACACTCCTATACTGCTAATAATGTTTAATTTACTGAATAATCAAACAAACACCACTTGTCTTCAAGAATATAAACAGTATTGCTCATTTAAATCAACAAAAAGGAAGTTTTGGTGCATATTCTGAACCATGTCTTTGTCACAAAAATGAAAAAAACTAATGGCCGCAATCTGGAAGTTGGTGTATGTCGCAATAATGTTATGAAAATGGTTAGAATTGTAGCAGAAATGTTGTATTATATATCAAAATAAAGGGGATTGCACAAGGAATATGTTGGTAGGAGAATTTCTGCTTTAGGTTGTAAATAAAATAAAAATAATAATATAATTTGTAAAATATGTGGACAAAAGTAGGTAAAAATAATGTAAACATTGTACTTACCAAGGGGGCGTTGTTATCCAATATCATGATCACTGCTAATCCTGTTGAATTTACTGCACAAACAACACTTTTCTAAACTATAAATACAATTGCTCCGAATCAATCATCCGAAAAGAAGTTTTGCCGCAGATTCTGAATCATGTATTTTTCTTTTTTCAGACAAAAGTTAGGAGAACACTTGGCAGATTTACATTTAATTGTCATGTCTGTTTGTTTTTATTTACTATATGTGGCAGTCTATTTGTGATAGGCTGCAAAGCAAACTTTGGCGCACAAGTCTGGTCTATTAGTGCAGCCGGAGCAAACAAAAGATGATATGTGTCGTTTAGTTCGAGTGCTACAAAAAACACAGTCTCTATTGACACCGACAAATTCTATTATTTATATTATATTATTTCTATTATAATTCATTAAATTAAATGCTTGGCTCATGTAAATCTTTCGGCATAATTTCCTGCAACAGACTGAAATTCTTCGGCAGGCAGAGTGTCAAACTTTCAGGAATACTCTGAGCTACTTTGCGATGAGCACTTTCCTTTACTTGAAATCCTTCTATAACAATTTTTATCCTCCTTTCTCTGTTTGCCATATGGAATGTAGGATGTGAGCATTGATCTGTGCAATTTCAAAGATCTAGTAGTAGATCTTCTTCCACCACTTAATGGTTTTCCTATCATGGATATTATAATATCCAACCATTTGGTCCATTCTGTCGCAGCCATTCATCGCCGTGTTATTTTCATGGAGACCATCTTCGGCTTGCTTTGCGGTTTTCGCAATCCACTCTCAACAGTTCTAACTACAGACTTTGTAGAGACAACAATGCATGTTTGTTTTTTAGCTTTATTTAGCCCTTCCACCAAATAATCATTTCATCAATGGACACATTTTCAAATGGGTAAAATGCTTCCTGGATATTCTTCAGAATCATGTCAACAAGAGGATCAATTTTTTTTTTTTTTTTTTTTTGTGTGGGTACCCTCAGGTTGACATACATGAAACATGGTGTGATAAATATATTATAATTTTCTAATTGATTACTGGGAAACGTAGTGGCAGTGGCATACCAAGGAGTATATAAATGTGCACTTGTACACCAGTAGTCTTTGATACATGGTCTTGGATCAAGTCCCATAGCAATAATGACAGACGTAAACTTCAGCCATTCGTGCTTCGTTGTCAAACACTCAGCTGTTGACGAACATTCACTGGTTTTTCTTTATCACCACGTGCTAAAACTTTAGACACAACTAAAAATTCTTTCTAAATATTCACTGATAAGGGAATCACTATTGTTTAAAACAGTTATAAACAATAATCTAGCTTGATCTCAAGTCATACTACGTGGACGCAAACTGGTGGGCGTTTCCATTGTGAAAAAACAAATTAACACTACCTTAAAACTGAAAATTCACAAGAATCCAAAATTATAAAACGAATGACCGCACCAAAATGGCGTAGAGACTTTTTAGTTTACTGTAACTTAAAATTCCGAAACGGAGCAGAAATATGTGAAATAAACCACTGATCATTTTGTGGCACTAAAACGGCGGACTGCCATCTCGGGAAATACATCGTGCCCATAGATGGGATCACGGTAGCGAAAGAGTTAATGAGAATAAATTAAGTAAATGATAATATGATTGATCTACTTTGGTGAAACCTCACTACAAGAGGCAGAATCATGCACCTATTTAGATAACAATGTATGCAAAGATGGGGAATAGATACGAAGAGCAAGTGAAGTTTTTATAGAACTAAGATCTTTGTGGAAGTCAGAAGAAATTTAATTTAATACCAAACTTAAATTATTCAATTCTAATATTAAATTAACACTATTAAGACCCAAAACATGGAGAAAGACGGAAATGATTACTAGTAAACTACAAACATTAACTGGTGCCTGCACAGAATAGTAGTAGTAAAAAGGTATATCACAATTAATAATGAATTATCATTTCAGTAGTTGGTAATGTCAGTCATTCATAAGTACTTTAAATTATGATGCAACTAATATAGATACACATAAAATACAGTAGTATTTATATGGTTATTATAGTGTCTTCTCAGATATGATTGATTTTCATGATACACCCATCAGGGGTGAAGATGTGCCAAAGTCCTGATTCATACTAACCAAAACCAAAATTAGTCTGGCTAACGAAGGGAGGAGCAACCATGGTCTCCACTGTGATATAGTCTGTGAAGGACTATAAACTGTACTATACAAAACTGCAAGAAATCACAACAATTTCCCAGCAGTGGTGGTAGACAGTCAGCAATGAGAATGTAAAAAATCTTTGCAGTTCCCAACAATAATGGTAGAAAATAAGCATCTAAGTCTTGTACTCAACACTTCAAGAACTTACAAGCGAGTCAGATTAATTTATTGCCTGTGCAGAATGGAAGGATAGAATGGTAAAGCAGAAGCAATAATGCAGAGCTTGGGGGGGGGGGGGGGGGGGAGAGAGAGAACTAGACATATTCTAGTGAATCAGGAGGTAAGGAAAAGATACCGACACTGGATAAGACACAAATGAGAAAACTTGATAATATTGTAACTGAAAAGTCCTTTCTCTGGAACCCAAGGAGCAGATGAAATAGGAGACAGAAAAACACACAGAGAAAGGAATGAAGACAGACGTAAATAATATAGAAGAGAACATGGAGGAGCTGCAGGAGAAAGCAAAAGACAAGATGGTTTGGCAAGAGTTCATTGAGGGTCTGTGCTCCAGTGAGGGATACAGGGCAGAAGGCGAAGTATGTCAAAATGAGAATATAACTTGCTTAAAAAAATGTTTGCATATCCTTTACAGGACATTGCTGTCAACATCAGCATCTTTCTGCTGATGGTTGATTTCTTGGCAAGATTACGCTCAGTAGTTTGCCATTGCTTTCTGAGCGGCCGGCTCGCATACCCCATAAGTTACCGACGCGATTCGAACCACTGCTGATTCTCACCGTCGTCACGTTACCTGCGAGACTTTACGAGATTACGGAGAAAGGTCGCTAACCTCTAGGCCAGGAAGCCGGCATAACTTGGTTACCTGGATGGAATTAAACATCCAATATGTCACTTGCGATAATGTTCTGGTATAGCTTAACAATGAGAAAGTCACTTGTGATTATGTTTTAGTAAAGCTTAACAATGAGAAAGTCACTTGTGATTATGTTTTAGTAAAGCTTAACAATGAGAAAGTCACTTGTGATTATGTTTTGATTGATTCATTGATTGATTTAGGAATCAACATCACAGCATTCGGGGCATTCCCATAAGTGCTCCGTCCCCATCCTCAGCAGCCAGCGAAGAGTTCCAACACTAATAGTACCAGTAGCAATCTGATTATAAGTCCGTCTTGCCTTTCCTTTGAGCGTTTAGCGTCGGCCAGATCCCTTCGTCACTCCTCATTGTCTCATTCTTGCCAGACCATGGTAATCCATTTGCTCCTCCGAGGTGTGCACGTGCTCCCACAAGGCCGCAACCACGTCTGCCTTGTCATGTATTAATACTCCACCAAGTTCTGCAGAGCCAGCCAATCTGTCCGCCTGTTCATTTCACAGCACACCGGCATGCCCCGGAGAAAAGATCCAGGCGATGCTTGTCACCCGTGACCTCCGAAGCGAACAAGCCACTCCGCACGAAGTCTGCAATCACGATGTGTGTGTGTGTCATATTCTCCACCCAGCGGAGAGCCGCAGTGACTGCCTCCACCTCCATTCTTAAGCTGGATGTTGTGGTATCATATGCCAGGCTCTCCTGCCCCAAACATCGACCATTAGCTTTGGCTATGAAACCCAGCCACTTCTCTCACCTCTTGACACTGAACCATCTGTGTAGATAATCACATCACTCGAGTGAGGCATTGGCCTGAATTAGTTGCTGGATTTCCACTTCCGTGGCCCCTGCTGGCCACTCCCTGCACTCCCGGCTTAATGTGATTATAACTCTGCACAAGTCTGACTGCTCCACTGGCACTCTGACCCACTCCTCTCCACGCCTAATGTTCTCCAGGGGGCACACCTGTCTGATTGTATCCTCTGCAAAGCTTAACAATGAGAAAGTCACTTGTGATTATGTTTTAGTAAAGCTTAACAATGAGAATGTCACTTGTGATCAGCCTAGCCACTGTAAATATAGGCATACTGCAATATGCTAAATATGCTTCCTCCTCTTCTTCTTCCTCCTCCTTCTCCTCCTTTTCCTCCCTCCTCCTCTCCTCTTCTTCTTCTCCCTCTCCCCCCAATTGAGGCATGGGCCCTCAACAAACTCACGCCAAGCTCTCCTATCTGTTGCTGTCTCCTATAGCTTTCTCCATGTTCTCCCATATTATTCATCTTTTTCTCTAATTCTCTTCTCTATGTGTTTGGGACTCCCTCTATTTTTGTTCCCCTTTGGGTTAAAGACAAAGGACTGTCTAGTTACACCATTTTCAGGTCTCCTCGCTGTGTGCCCTGTCCAGTGCCAGCTTCCTCTCGTCACCTCTTAATTCACCAGTATTTGCTTAGTTTCCTCCAATAGATCCACATTGATGGTTCTCTCATACCATTTTAGTCCCATCTGTGCAGGCAAAATATGCTTTATTGGTATGCAAATGAAGGTTATACTTCTGCATTATTTCTTCTTGCTACTGACTGTTTTGATCTTCACAAATTACCCACAGTTGCTTCTTCTCCACTTTGGTGCTGATGTGATGTCTGCAGACAATGAAGGAAACACCCCCCTGCACTTGTGTTGTGCTAATGGACATGATGACGTGAGTATATTGCTGTGCACAATATTGTGGTGTGTTGAATCTTTGGTTTATAGTCAGGGTCCCTGTGAATGCAAATTGTCAGTAGTAACTGAGTGCCAGGGTTGATATATGTAGTGTTTATGTTGATTTTATCTGCTGCAAGTGTTACTGGATCACTCATCAAAACAAGAAGGTGTGAACAACAGAAGAACACAGGAAATTCATGGTGGATATCAACAGATGAGGTGGAAAAAAGAAATTAGCCTTATGTGTTTGATAAATCAAGGTTGTGTTTGTTTATCCACTATGCCTTGGTGTTTTATGAATCATGATGTGTTTATTTAACCTTAGTGTAAGAAAGCTATGGTGTTTTATAAATTAATGTTATGTTTGTTTATCCACTGTGCCTTGATGTTTTATGAATTAATGTTGTGTTTGTTTAGCCACAGTGTGTGAATGCCTTTTTTGTTTGATGAATCAAGGTGTGTTTGTTTATCCACTGTACCATGGTGTTTTATGAATGAATGTTGTCTTTCTTTGTGCACAGTGCCATGATGTTTGATGAATGAATGTTGTGTTTGTTTATCCACAGTGTGTGAAAGCCTTGGTGTATTATGAAGCCAGCATGAAACGACTGCAGATTAACGTGACTAATGAATTTGGAGACACAGCTCTACATTTAGCAGCAAAATGGGGATACGGTAAGTTTATTGACAGCTGCTTCATTTCTCGCCTTAATCGTTTTATCTAGATATGAGCTGAAGTAGACAGGAATGATCATAAAAGGAAAGGAAGTTTCTAGCCTTGAGGCCTTTGGATTTATGGGGCTAGCTCCAATTGTTTTTAGACCAATAGGCACAGATGGGTGATGTGGCCAGTATCACGCTGGCCTCTTTCATTCCCAGAACAGTAGGTCAGCATGGCTGAATGGATAAGAATGATGCCGAAGTAAGGGGTTCAACCCCTACACCAGACAGTTGGACTAAAATGTTGACCTGCCGTCCTTGACTAGAGGATGTAAATTACAAGTACCTCTGAAGTCGGAGTGGGTTCACCTCATGGTGGGGGACACTTTTGATAGGGACAGCTAATCCATACACAAAATTCAGTCCAACACTACTAGAAGTAGTGTGTATAGACTATGTTTGATTTCAAAGCGAGCGAGCGAAAAAAGGAAACAAAAATTCCCAGAATATTTTTTGGTACCTATTTTATGCTGGGTTGACCTGGGACCCCTGATGTATTTTTATAAAATCCTCGTCTCGATGGGGATTTCAACACAAGACCATTGGGATAGTCAGTGCAGTACTGCAACTTTCCAAATGATTATATAAGATACATACATGAAAATAGTTATTTTGGTTTGAGTAGTGGCGAATGGGTTACAGGCGCAGTTTTTAATTCTGCATACCACGTTCAAAACACAGCTATAGGCGATTTGGCAGCAGACCGCCTTGTGTCAGCTTTTTATGATATGGTATGGGTGCTGGTCGTTCAGAAAGCAATGGCATACTATTTAATCCTGTAAAGGATATGCAACTAACCTAAATTAAGTTTCCAGTTTATGATAAATTTTGGTTGCTTTCGCTCACCATGAATTCAAGCGTTGTCCATAGTACTTCTAGTATGAGCCACTACTAAGGAGTGTACTGGATTGATGTTTGCATGTGGATTATTAGCCTTCCCTATAACCAGTGTCCCTCGCCATCAAGCGGCCCCACTCTAACTTCTGAGGTACTTGTAATTTATGACCCAAAGTCAACAAATCAAGGATGAGAAGTCAACATTTTAGTCCAGCTGACCGGTGTAGGGGTTAAACCTGCTATAGTCTGTCCAGAAATGAATGCCTTGATTCACGATCAATTATTTTGAAAACTGTCTGTTGCATCGTTATGAAATTTTTCCTGCCATCTTATATTTACCCTAACCCAAGAAATATGTCTTTGATAGGTCCAAAAGCAACTTCAATCATGGAAAGCGGCGACATTTCTTTGATGTTTTGTTGAAAAATTAGTGATTTCTCGCTAAAAAACTTGTTTTACAGTAATGCCTCGTTCCACTACGTGAGGCTCTTGTCATAAGGCCTATCCCACGTGAATATTAACTATTCAATGCTAATGTTTCCGTGTGAAGACATAATACATCTAATAATGTGCACTTCATCTCTGACCCGTAAATTATATACCGCATATAAACAAACTTTGAAATCTGCTGTACAATTTCCAGAACAAAATTATTTTTGTTGGGTGGACATAATTATAAGGTTATATGCTAAATCTCATCATTTTCCCTCAGTTGGTTACTGAGATATGACATTTTATATTGGGGCAAACAAAAGTAAACAGACTATACCTTAACATTAGCATACTGGAAGTTTAAAAGCGCGCACTCTTATCATTTGGCCATGTTGACCTTCACCTTGTGTGATGATACATTGTTGTAGCTGGACTAAACAGGTTTACTAGACATTTGGCCATGTTGATCTCCACCTTGTGATAATAAATTGTTTTAAAATTTGTGTCTCATGTAGTATTTGTTTTTTTAAACACACTGTTTTGTGACTTACTTAATTATTTTATCTTTGTATCAAATTGGATTGTGGCCTTAAACATGGTAGCTTCTGACAACATTAAAATAGCAGCTTAAGTAGAATAAATAATTCAAGTTTGTGAATATATTCTTTCTTTGTCAAGAAACCATTGTTAAAACTTTACTGGAAAATGGGGCGGATGCCACAGTTTGCAACAGGAAGAAGCAAACACCAGTATCCTTGGCACAAAATGTCAAAGTTCAACGCTGTTTGCAGTTTGCAGCTGAGGATCCAGATTTTATGTCAGCTAAATCACAGGTAAGGGAAACGTCTGTCGAGCTAGAAGTTATTTAAAATTAAGTTGCTGTAATGAGCTTCGTAACAGCTTCTTTCAAATGGTGGTGAATAACAGAACTAGGAGTATTATATTAGACAAATGGTCACTGGATGCATCATTGAAACATACAACGACAACATCTAACATTTTTGTAGCATCACTTAGAAATGAAGAGAGCAGTCTAAGTATATTATTGAACTTGTTTGATATAGCATGGTCAGTCATGGCCTAATTAATATAATACACTAATGTAATATTTCCTAATTAACATAATACACTAATGTATTACTTCCTAATTAATATAATACACTCATGTAATACTGTCTAATTAATTCAATACACCAATGCAATACTTCCTAATTCTAGTAATACTCTAATGTAATACTGTCTAATTAATTCAATACACCAATGTAATACTTCCTAATTAATGTAATACTCTAATGTAATACTCTAATGTTATACTTTTTAATTAATTCAATACACTAATATAATACTTCCTAAATAATATAATATGCTAATGTAATACTATCTAATTAATTCAGTACACTAATGTAATACTTCCTAATTAATATAATATAATCAAAACAATGTTTTCCAGTAGTGAATTTGAATAACGAAGATACAAACCATAGATTGTACGATTTATAGCCTGACAATAAATCGTACAATCTATGGTTTGTGTCTTCGTTATTCAAATTAATATAATATACTAATGTAAATCTCTGCTCTGCACAAATATTTTTCCCAACAGTTTGTATACATCATTTATTTCAGTAGTTTGTATACATCATGTTTTTCAGCAGTTTGTATTCATTTTTTTTCAGCAGTTTGTATACATCATGTCTTCAGCAGTTTGTATAAATTATTTTTCAGCAGTTTGTGACTTCATCTAGCCACTCAAGGTCAAGAGCCTCCTCAAGTTCCTCAGTAACCAATCATAACTCAGCTTACACAGGTCACCGCAGTGGAAAGTTAGATCTGTATGAACCAGAGCCTGCCTCCAGTCATGTGGTGACTACATCGCTGGAGGTTGTCACTGAAAGTCAGATGAAGAGGAAGAGGGAGAAGCTGTTTAAAGCCGTCATTGAAGGAGATATTCAGTTGGTGAGTACGAAAGCATTGTCATCTGTTTGTTACTTGCGAGAATCTTCTCCTGTCTTGTGTCCAGGTAGTCTCTTACAGATGATTGTTAGAGGTTTTATGTTGCTTTTCTTTTAAATGACTATTCTTAATTTGGCTATACTTTCTTGCTAATCTAAACAAAGATAGAACTACTTCAGCTTTTGTATTAGATAAATGACAGCACCAAGCAACCAGTGACATAACCCAACTTGGAGTTGTGGCTATGTCGTTGGTGGTAATAATATTTGTTGATATGACTCAGTTTATTAGGTTGGGCCATTGCTATACCACAGCGTGTTCAACTTGATCCGAGTACTTTGGCACAGTGTCCTCATGCTGGCGGGTTACTCTATTATGATGTTATCAGTCAGGACCCAGACAGTTGCATTAGGACATGCCTCCGCACATTGTCCAGTTTAATTCATAGTTGGTATATGTGGAATAAGCCACATGACTACATTATCAGTTAGTGCCACAACACATCCACGAACTTCAAGTCCAATTATCACACAAGACGGGTTCCTGTTTGTTATTTAATTTCCTTCCACTTTTCACAATCTTCATCTACACTTCTTAAAACTACAGAACTATCACACCAGCATTCACTTCCATTATGATTTTAAAATAACTATTAATACAAATGGCACTATGGATGTTAGTTAGTTAGTTAGTCTTTCCTCTTGAGCCTAAGGCGGCGCATAGGGCAGAAGTCCTGTCTCTCCATGCTTGGCGGTTCGCTGCTACCTGTTGTAGATCTTGGATATTCACTTGGCCATTGAATGAGCCTTCTCTAATGATGGTTCTACGCAGGGTCTCTCTTGGTCTTCCCCGTTTTCTTTTCCCTACTGGTGACCATATGAGGGCTTGGTAGGGGAGTCTTGACTTGTCCATTCTGAGTACATGGCCGATGTAGTTCCAACGGCGTCTTCTTATGAAATTGGATACTGTATCTTGCTTAGTCTCTTGTCTTATTTGCGAATTGGTTCTGAAGTCTGTCCAGTGGATGTTTAGAAGTCTTCTAAGACATTTGTTCTCAAAATTGTCTAATTTTTTATCTAAAGCTACCGTTGATTTCCAACTTTCACATCCATACGTTAACACTGGAATCACACAAGAGTTGAAGATTTTAAGTTTTGTGTGTTTGCTGAGTGTCTTTGGCTTCCAGATGTTTGACAGTTTATTGAAGGCACTAGATGCCAGTGCGATTCTAGATGATATTTCTGGTGTTGAGTCCCCTGTAGATGTCATTTTGCTTCCTAGGTATGTAAAGCTGTTGACTTTTTCAAGAACGTAGCTGTTCAATTTGGTGTCATCTGAACTGTTGGTAAGATCAATAGTCTTTGTTTTTGTGGTGTTAATTTGGAGACCAATTTGCCCTGAAACATTTTGGAGGTGGTTTATTTTCTCTTGGGCATCCGGGTGTGTTGAACTCAAAAGCTATGGATGTGCCATGGTTACAATTCAAAACGTGACCAGTCCAGCTCAGATCACAGCCACCGTTTGAATGCCCTTCAAGGAGACACGCCTGGCACTGACAGCGTGTTCCACACCATGTAATCAGCGCTCACAACCGAGTCACTTTCCACGCTATAGTGCGTGAATATAATTTAACTCCTGAACTGAGTCACAGTAATAGTAGATGAAAAGCATAGAAAGCAGACAGCTTACATGAATATCATTAAGGAACCTGTGTGGTGTATTTTTAGGACCTTATTTGTAAGGACTGCTTGCCACCATTGGCATAGTGGCTAGGACTCTTACCTGCCAGTCTGATGGTCATGCGTTTGAATCCCCATCAGCAGGGACCGGCCTGTGGTGAACAAAATGCCCAATACATGGAAGTGAGGAATTAAAGCAGCCATGTGCAGGACGTGGCGATTCCTTGGGTGAACCCAGTAACAGAGCGCTATGAATCAGCTCTGCAATTATGGAAGCCTCCTTGGATGGCGGAAAATGTCCATGGACTGCCCCTGACTTCCCTTGAGGGCTGACCTTGAAGTCTTTGACCATTCTAACTTGACCAGCTAGGATGTGGATGGCACCACAACAGTAAGAGTCCCCCAGGAATGCTAACCAGATTAAAAAACGCACACTAAAGTTGGATGTGTTGGCCTAAGGGTTTTGTCCTAAGAGTGCATAACAAGACACATTGTAATTACGTCTGAAAAAACACTCCGGATGAATGCAGAAGAGGAAGAAGAAGAATCCCCGTCATGGTTGATATTTTTTTAAATATAAATTACCTGAGCTAATAGGTAAACGCAGCTTAACATGAGTACTAGAAAATGTCTTGGGAAGTAAAAGTGGTAAGTGTGATGTTGACCACATACCCCGTACAGTGCTGATTGGTCTATACAAGTATGAGTTTAGTACAGTGGTTCTCAACTGGTGGGGAATTATCCCCCAGGGGGGGGGGGGATTTTAGGGTTTCCAGAGGGAGGGGGGATTAAGATTATTTCAAGATCACGTTAATACAAGAACCGATTACTTGATATTGTTTTTCCCTCTATACTTTACAGTTCTGTCCTTCTTGCTCTTCTGAAATTCGTTTTATAACGTAAGTAGACCCACAAATCACATTTTATGTAGAAGTCTAGACTTGTTCTAGTATGTGTTATGAAATTTAGCTTCCATTTTTACGTATACTGTGTAGGGGGTGGGGGATTTATAAGGAGGAAATACAAGGGGGGGGGGGGTGACATTCTGAACATATGGTGAAGGGGTGCATGGGTAAAAAAAGGTTGAGAACCACTGGTCTAGCAGGATATCCCTGCTATACTTAAGGTGTGTAAAACTGTTCTTTACAGCTGTACTTACTAATTTCACTATCTAAATGTGGCCTGAGAAAGGACTGTCCTTGAATATCAAGAAAACAGTAACAATGGTGATATCAAAGAAAACGGTGACACCAAAATGTGAAATCGAAATAGAAGGGGACATTCTTAACCAAGTGGATAATTCTAAATACCTAGGGGTATATGCCTGGGAAGAGAGGAAGAGGTAGGTCAAAGAGAAGATGGGTGCAGGGTTTAGCGGATGACGCAGGACGTATTGCTTTTGGTAGAGAAGTTTTCTGGAAAGTTATTATGGGAGTGAGGTTCTGCAAAGGACATGCTACTGAATGAAGGAATGAGGGGCATTTATAACATCAGATGGAAGATGTACAACAGAGATTAAGAACAGAATAGGGCAAGCAAAAGCTGCATTTCAGAAAATGAAATGTATCTCATGCAATAAGTCACTATCATTGAATATAAGAGAGTACTGAAATGCTATATAGAACCTGTTTTGCTGTATGGCAGTGAATGTTGGAATGAAATGAACAAGTTAGGAAGAACTTGGGAGCAACAGAGATGTGGTTCTTGAGACTATTGTTGCAAATTTATTGGACTGCCAGAGTAACTAACGATCATTGCCTGAAAGAGGCTAATGAAACTAGACTATTATAGACAACAATAAGAAAGAGACAAACAGCTTTCAGCTTCTCATGTGATGAGAAGAGAGGCTTTGGAAAGCATCATGACAACTGAAAGATCAAGGGGAAGAGAGGTAGAGGCCGACAAAAAGAAATGATGCTGGACGGATTGAGGCAGTGGCATGGAGGAATATCAGCAGCAGAGTTGATCCAGAACACCAAAGACTAAGATATGTGAAGTGACATGAATGCCTACGCCAGCTGGCAGAGCACTTGATGATGATGATGAAATGTGGCCTAGTATATATCTAACTATCTACATGTGTCTGCTAATGAATTATCTTTGCTATATATATATATGTTCAGTATGTAATAGCAAACTACTGAACTGACATTCCCTAGTAAATCACACAGCCAATAAATGCTGGGTTGATTGCAATGTCCTGTAAAGGTCATGCAACTAACCTTTGTATTTATGCAAGGAACCATTTGACCCTTTTGTGAATTTGGATATAAAAACATAGTAGCTTATGTCGTCAACATTAACAGAACAAAATATGAAAGTTAGCATTGTGACAAATTAGGATTGCAAGGAAATTTGAAACTAAGATCATCATAGAAAACCAACAACTACAGCAAAAGAAATATTTCAAATAAATAAATAGCCTTAGGTGACCCAATGGAAGAATGGCTGCAGAAATCAATCATAGATGCAACAAAACAATCAAATTATTGGACAGATGTCACCATTGTAGTAAGACTCGCTGTGTACATTGATATATGCTGGAATTGTTCACTATGTTAACATGGACCTTCGTCAATAACTACTCCTATAATTTGTTATGCTTTATAGAATAAAATATGTGTTTGCTCATTTATGCAGTTAACTGTGCGAGGTTAATAAATTAATTAAGTTTAAGTTTGATTGATTTTCGGAGAAGGGCCGTCATCTCTTTGTCTTTTTCTGGAATAACTGAAATATTTATATTATAGATTCAGTGTTCTCATTATTGCAAAGACAGGTATTTGAATTTGTGATGTAGAGTAGGCAGTTTGAATTACTTACACAATGAAAGGCCATGATAGTAATCAATCACTGATCAGTCAATCAGGTGCCATCTCCACAACAGTGAAGGTTGGCTGCAATGGGTCTCCAACCCAACACTGTCTCTAGCTAGTCACATTAGTAACATTTCCTAAATTGCTTTTTAATTATGCAACGTGCATAGTTGGATACCGCTTGAAAAAAAAATCCAGCGGTACCTTATTCAAGTCTGTAGGTCAATTATAAGCCAAGATATTAATGTTTGTGTGTCAGTTATATCATTTAATATGTACAAAGAGGAAAATACTGTTTGAGCACTTTGATAAAGTGTGGCCTTAACACTTAAATCACTGTTTTAACACATCGTTTTCTTCTTGTTTCCATTATTCGTAACATTTCTTCAGTCATCCATTTCTTACGACTAGCCACTACGATTCACGATCACCGAATTAAAACCGAATATATTCTCGGTGATATTCGGCTACATGTTTTTCGTGTCTTCGATCTGAGGAGATTTGGCATACTCATGATGTTAAATTTCCTGATTATTTCAAGATCACGTTAAAATTAGAACTGATTACTTGATATTGTTTTTCCCTATATGCTTTACCTTCTGTACTTCTCATGCTTCTGATATTAGTTTTTTACCCGGAGCTATAGACAGTCTTTCTAATACATAAGTAGACCCACAAATCATGTTTTATGTAGACGTTTTTAGTTGTTCTAGTATGTATCATTCACCCAGTAGTATTCACCCAGATTGTGAAGACAGGAATTGACAGACTGCACGAAAGATATAATTGATGATTCAGTGGGTAAGATGGCATTTACCTGCAAAGCATTGTTGAACATAATGAGCAGGGCAAGGCACACAGAGCGCCCTGGTCATCCACTGCACCTGTATTTGTCTCCAGCATCTTGACTTGTCTTGCCACTGGACTCAGATGGACTCAGGGGAGAGAGTGTGGTTGATGAATTGCGCAACTCTTCCTCACTTTAATCCAATTCATCGCGCAAGTCATTCTTCATCAAACTTCATCTATCACCTTCAAGCCCTATGGCGATGGGTGAGCGGTGAAGGGGCAGCCGTAGTCGTAGACCTGCGCACAGGCGGCTCAGGCCATATGGTCATCTTCTACTGACTGGAGCAGCACTGGGATTCAGCAGCCCCCTGAGCGACTGAGCAGCCCTCTATAGGAAAGCACTGCTCACCTCCATAGCATGAGGAAGTGGCTAGAAAAGGTTCCCTAAACATTGTCTGCTTCTTCATTACCTAATCAGCTAGCTGCTATTGGTGGGTGTCCTTACTGTGGTCGACATACAACCAAAGTAAAAACAGGTAAAGCAAAATAAGCAAACCATATTCCCTTAACCATTGGAACTTAGAATGTACACAACCTACTTCATAGAAACGGCAGGTCGAGCCCAGAGAGATGAACAGCACTGATTGGAAGAGAGTTGGGCAGGTTCAACATCGACATTGAAGCCTTGAGCGAGACACAACTTGCAGGAAGAAGGCCAAATCTGTGAAGTAAGTGCCGGCTACACATTCTTCTGGAGAGGAAGGAAAAGTGAGGAAAGATGCCAGTCTGGTGTGGGATTTACCATTAAGTTGGGCCTGGTAGGCAAACTGTTTGGATTTCTGAAGGTTATAAACGACATGCTTATGACCATTAAGTTACCCCTGTTGAATGGAAGGAAGCATGCAACCATCGTGAGTGTCTACGCACAAACCATTACCAATGAAGATGATGTCAAGAACTAGTTCTATGATGACCTGCACAGTGTCTTAACATCTGTTCCCAAAGGAGACAAACTTAAACTACTTGTGGACTTCAATGTCAGAGTAGGCATGGGCACCGCCTCTTGAAGTGGCATTATTGGAAAGCACGGAGTCGGAAATTGTAACAGCTAAAGCAATGGACTTATACCGCTGTTATAATGCAGACATGATGAGACTTAGCTAGAAAATTAGGATTGACTAATATAAACAGTTTAATCAGGTTTTTAAAATAAAAGAAGTTAGAATAAACCGCATGAAAATGCACAAAATTGACATAGGAGAAAATTGAATAAAACTAGAATTGGTAACCACAACAAGCTGAAAGGGCAGTTAACGTCTGAAGTCCGACCTGAATGGACATGTTTTTTTTTAGTCATTTAAGAAGATGAGGTTTACATCATGGGCCGTGTATTTGATTTAGAAATGGAGAACATACTGGAAGAACTAAGAAAGGAAAGATTTGACAAATTTTATTGTCCTAATAAAGAGACATATCTGAAAAAGAAAAAGAAATATGAAGAAACTTCAGACAACCAAAACGATATACATTTTGAAACCATTTCCTATTGTAAACTCAATGACAATTGATTTTGTATTCCATCAATAATGAAAATAATGGACCCAACTCAGTAAATAAAATAAGAACCAGAAAACGTGGATAACGTCTTGATGTCTTTTTCACAAGTTTCTGATTTGCAGTTCTGTTTGTATTAAAGTATTTGCGGGTCACAAGTGAACTGGAAGAGATTGTTAATTTTCTGCCACTATGGACGATCGGCCATTGGAATGCTTGTACACCCCTGTCACTTCAGCTGGGCTACAATGGGGTGGCGAGATTGCACCCTGTGACAGACTCCTCCTCCTTCAGACCTGTGCCAAACACAATCTCCTGATTACCAACACAATTTTCCGTCTTCCCACAAGAAATAGGACATTATGGATGCACCCTCGCTTGAAACACTGTCACCTCATTGACTATGTTATCGTCAAGAGGAGTGACAGACACGATGTTCGGGTGACAAAATCTATGTGTGGTGCCGAATGTTGGACAGACCATCGTCTGATTATCTCAAAAATAAGCATGCACATCAAACCACAACGGCATCCTCAAGGGGTAAACATGCAAAAAAAAAAAAATGAAATGCCACCCACCTAAACAGTAACAAAATGCAGCTGTTTGAAAATATGTTGAAAGACCTCTTCAAGCCCAGTACTGCAGCTAAACAATATGCAGAAACAGAGTGGAAAGTCCTAAAGGACATAATTTACAACACATTACAACACTGCTATGGAAATCTTGGGTCCAGCCCCCCGGAAGTATAAAAACTGTTTTGATGAAAGTTCTGAAGACATCAGCTAATTGCTGGCCAAGAAACACCTTTTCCACAAGGCATATTTGAATGACCCAAAGTCGACATTAAAAAATAGATGCCTTCAATAACATCCACCAGAGAGTAGTGCTGCAGAAACTTCGGCACGTGCGGGACTCCTGGCTGAGCAGCAAAGCTGATGAAATTCAGGGCTTTGCTGACAGACATGATATGAAAACTTCTACGACTCACTGAAAGCGGTCTATGGTCCTACATCACCAGGCATAGTTCCCCTCCTCAGTGCAGATGGGGGAACATTGGTCACCGATAAGAAAGAAATCCTTCAACGCTGGGCAGAGCATTTCATCAACATCTTAAATGCAACTTCCTCCATCGATGATGAAACCATCAACTGCCTTCTTTAAGTCCCCACTAATAATACTCTTGCTGACTTGCCAACTGTAGTGGAAATAAACAAAGCTATCCAGCAACTTTCCAGTGGTAAGGTGCCTGGTCCTGACTCCATCCCGACAGAGATATACAAAGCAGGTAAGCCGGTTCTAATAGAGCAGCTTCACCAAGTCTTTACAAACATATGGGTGAACGAGACCTTGCCACAAGATTTCAAGGGAAGATACTCGCCAGAATTCTTCTCAATCGTCTCACAGCCCATCTTGACCAAGGTCTTCTTCCTGAGAGTCAATGTGGCTTCAGAAAAGAATGAGGAACTGTTGACATGATTTTTGCTGCAAGGTAGTTGCATGAAAAATGTCAGGAACAGAACTCTGAAATGTTTTCCACTTTCATTGATCTTACCAAGGCTTTTGATAAGTCAGCAGAGAAGGAAGATTATGGTGAAAATATGGCTGTCCACAAAGGTTTGTCCAAATAGTGTGGTTATTTCATGATGGTATGCAGGCAAAAGTACAGGAAAATGGTGAACTTTCTAAGCCCTTTTCTGTCACTAATGGAGTGAAGCAAGGTTGTGTCCTGGCACCACACTGTTCAGCCTCATTTTTTCAGCTATGCTAACGAATGCCTTTGACAACAACAATGTTGGAATAGACATCAACTATCACATGGATGGAAAGTTGTTCAGTCTCAGAAGGCTGAAAGCTAAAACCAAAACTATCAGCAACACCGTCAGAGAGCTCCTGTTTGCTAATGATTGCGCTCTATATGCCAACTCAGAGGCAGACATACAACACAATGTTTCAGCTTTCTCATATGCCTGTGCCAACTTTGGGTTCAATATCAACTTGGAGAAGATTTTAGTAATGTACCATACAGCTCCAGGGATTAATTACACCATGCTGAATATCAAAGTGAGTGGTCATAGACTAAGTGTTGTGGACAAATTCACCTATCTTGGCAGCACTGTGTCACAAGCTGTCACAATTGATGACGAAGTGAATGCAAGAATGTCCAATGCCAGTGCTGCCTTTGGCAGATTGTACAAGAATGTGTGTGACAGAAATGGAATAAGCCTGCAAACAAAGCTGAAAGTCTACAAAGCAGTTGTATTATCCACACTGATATATGCTTGTGAAACCTGGACTGTTTACCAGCGACACGCTAGGAAATTAAACCACTTCCACACAGTCTGCCTAAGGAAGCTACTGAAGATTAAATGGCAAGACAAGATCCCAGACACTGAAGTCTTAGAAAGAACGTCCATGCCCAGTATCCACACTCTACTAATGAAGAATCAGATTTGCTGGGCTGGTCACTTGACTCGCATGCCAGATCACAGGCTCCCTAAATGAATTTTTTACAGCCGGTTGTGTTGTGGTGAACACTCCCATGGTGGTCAGAGGAAATGCTTTAAAGACACTCTGAAGATCTCACTAAGAGACTTTGGAATTCATCACAACACTTGGGAGACCGCTGCTAACAACCAAAATTTGTGGCATACATCATTACACAAGGGTGTAGTCACTTGTTAAGCAAACAGGACTGCAAGAGCTGTGAAAAAAGGCTGGACAGAAAAACCACTGCAGGAGATCCTCCTCCTGGAATGTCAAGCATTCTTTGCCCACATTGTCAAAGAACATTTCGAGCCAAAATAGGCCTTACCAGCCATCTTAGAACTCACGGCTCCATACTTTCAACCCACTGGATGAAATAAATAGTCATCATCATTCTTGATGGACAAACAACATGTATTATTAAATTTAGCATCCATTTTTATGTATATTGTGCAATTTTTGATGATTAAAGTCGGAGGGGAGGAGCGGCTGGCCGAGAGGCTAGAACGCCGGACTCTCATTCGGGAGGCCCGGGTTCGATCCCTCGGTAAGGTGTCGGATTTTTTTCTGTCGGGGGCAAAAAGAAAATCCTAACCTGTACAGTTCGCGGCGACTGCACTAGCCAGGCGGCCTTTATTCCTCAGGCTCAAAGACCCCTCTGCCATACACCGCAAAGTACTATATTGGCAGTAAATGACAGTTTTTTTTTTTTTAAAGTCGGAGGGAACATCCCAAACTAAAATTAGGAAGATCGCATGCTGTAATGTGATATTTTAATGGCTGAAAAATAACCCTTTTCCGTCATAATCCAGCGATGACCATTTAATATTTTTGGTACGTGCACAGTGATTTATATGCCAATGAAGTCATGTTTGCATTGAACACCCATTATAGTACTTATGTGTAATTGTTCATCACTCTACACTGGCTGGACTTTTCTTGCTCTTGCTCGCTTTGAGCTCAAACGTAGTCCATACACACTATTTATGGTAGTGATGGATTGAATTTTGCTTGTGGATTAGCTTTCCCTATTGACAGTGTCCCTCGCCAACAGGCCAAACCCACTCTGACTTCAGAGGTACTTGTAATTTACGTCCCCAAGTCAAGGACGACAGGTCAACATTTCAGTCCAGCTGTCCGGTGGGAGTTCAAAGTATCCCTCACGGCACACGGGTGTAACCCATAAGTGCTCCATTCTAATCCTAACTCAATCCTGAGTCCAGAGAATCTCAGCTCAGTGCACGAACTCCGTAGCACCAGCGAGGATCCTGAAATACTTTGGGTAGATATTTAACTCAAAATTCTGCCCGGGCAGCGCCGTTGCGCTACTCTTTTTCGATTTCCAACTGTCAAGGGATTTTTTACGTGCGCAACAATACACACAGGCATCTGATCTCACTACCCAGAGACCAGAGGAAATTTTGTTACTAGAAGTCAACGTAAAAAAATCCGGGACCTCCAGCACTCGAGGCGGGCACCATACCTCAAGACCACTAAACCCCCCAGTGGTTGAGAACCACTGACCCAGACTAATGTATGCATGTTAAGCGTGGACAATAAGCAGATAAGCTGAGAAAACATCTGTTGATAGTGGAATTGGGTTTTCTGGTAGCAGATAATACTAAGGATGGACAGAAAAATGAATGAGACAGTCCTGTAGTAAGAAACAAATGAAAACCGTAATCTGATTAGAGACATTTTCAGTCAGGATGTTTTGAGCATGCTATGAGGAGAATTAAATTTGAAAATGTAATGACAACTGAAACCACACCTTTTGGCATGGCACATGATGATGATGCTGACCTATGAGGGGGGAAACAACTAGGCACTTAATGAAGGTACTGTACTGTTAAAGTGATCCTTTATAAACCATATAGTGAGTGTGATTGGACAAGGTTTCGACTCCTGAATTTCTTGTCAGTTAACAGGAAAAGATTGACAACCTAATCCTCCATACAGTAAGGTCTACAAAATGTCCAAAACAGTATATTCCCTTAGTGAATTTAAACCACAGAAGCCACAAACAATATTTACACGATTTATTGCCTGGCATATTTCACTGCATACATATGCATCTCGTCAGATGCATACGCATGCAGTGGAATATACCAGGCAATAAATCGTGTAACTAGAAAGATTTAAGAATAATAAAGAATATTCACTGGAAGCAAGTAGCAGCAATTAAAATGGGAAATAAAGAGGGCAGTTATGAACAGATAAGGCTAGGAGTACAACAAGGGTGTGTCTTGTCACTGGATCTCTTTTCCCTATATATTTTTTCTCGCATATCATATTTACAGGACATCGCTGTCAACACCAGCATTTTACTGCTGTTGTTGATTTCTTGGCAAGATTACACTCAGTAGTTTGCCATTGCTTTCTGAGCGACGGGCTCACATACCCCCGTAAGTAACCAACGCGACGCGATCCGCTACTGAATCTCGCGCAACTGTGTTACTCTACGTGGATATACAGGATTACAGAGAAAGTTGTTAACCCCTTAGCCAGGGAGCCCGGCTTCTCCCTATTTTTTTTTTTTTTTTTTTTTCGTGTTTTCATCCTGTTTTAGGATATTGCGGTCAACACCAGCATCTTTCAGCTGTATGGTTGATTCCTAGGCTAGATTATGCTCATCAGCATGCCACGACTTTCTGAGTGACCAGCTCCATACTCTCATAAGTCACTGGCGCGACTCGAACCACTTCTAATTCTCGTGCGCTCACGTCAACCACGAGAGTATTCGGGGTTAATGGAGAAAGCTGCTAACTCCTCGGCCAGGGAGCCGGCTTCTCCCTATATAGCGAAGTAATAATGAGAGAGATCAAAGAGATGCCAGGAATACTAATCGGAGGTTATAATGTAAATAATATACGCTGTGCAGATGACACGGTATTGGTGGCGGATAAATCAACAGACCTACAACAATTGTTGGACATTGTAGTAACAGAGTGAAAAGAAAGGACTCTCCTTGAATATCAAGAAAACAGTAACAATGGTGATATCAAAGAAAATTATGACGCCACAATGTGACATGGAAATAGAAGGGACAATTCCTAACTAAGTGGATAATTTTAAATACCTACGGGCATTTATATCAACAGATGGAAGCTGTACAATAGAGATTAAGAGCAGAATAGGGCAAGCAAAAGCCTCATTTCAGAAAATGAAGAGTATCTTGTGCAATAAGTCATTATCACTGAATATAAGAAAGAGAGTGCTGAAATGCTATATAGAACCAGTTTTGCTGTATGGCAGTTAATCTTGGAATGTAAATGAACAAATTAAGAAGAAATCAGAAGCAACAGAGATGTTGTTCCTGAAACGAATGTTGCGAATTCCTTGGACTGCCAGCGTAATTAACAATGCAATGTTGCCTGAAACAGGCTAACGAAACTGGCACATGCTTTTTTTGGTCATGTTATGATAAGAGAGCATTAAAGAACATCGTGACAACTGGAAAGATCGAGGGGAAGAGAGGCAGGGGCAGACTATGAGAAATGATGCTGGATGGATTGGGACGGTGGCAAAGAGGAATATCAGCAGCAGAGTTGACCCAGAACACCAAAGAGCGAGATGTGTGGAGAGCCATGAACGCCTATGCCAGCTGGGAGGGCACTTGATGATGATGATGATGAACTATAATAGTTTGTGGTTTCTGTGTTTAAAATCTAAGATAAATAAATATGACAGACCCATAGCACGCTTCTGCCTCGGGACATGAGCAGCGGTCACATCAGCGCGCTGGACTCAAGAGCGCACTTGATGGTGTGCTGTAAGTGAACGTTTAAAATGCAGTCGCCTTGTATCTCTCCTTGTGTGTGTGCGCACGCTCATCCACAAGGCATGGTCGTTGACTGTGACAGTCTGTCTGTCAGCAGCCATTTGAGTATCAGTAACGCCGATTGCGTAAAGGGAAACAACTGCGATAATAACAACACGGGTCGGTATCTGACAATTACAACCGTTGATGTCCCCTGAACGCGCCGCTCAGGTTTGTAAGTTACTTGTGATTGCCGCGGAAACACGTGTTCGGCCACAGGTAAAGCCACAATTCTCGGCGTTATTTGCCAGAATGACCGCTGGTTCACAACATCCGGCTGTTGAACGCAGCAGACGCCGGGCCGGCCAGACCGCGGTCAGCATCCCCACGTGACACCAGGGCTAAGTTTCTTTGGCTATGTCTAATTTGAGTCCACGGTTCGCGTGACATTGGCAACTGGTGGTGCATGCGCGCTGGTTAACTAGGGTTATCGCTTCTCGGCCTCTTCGCTAAGACCACGGAAATCTTTCGTAAAGGCGATAGATTTCTACGTTGTGAAGACAGTAAACTGGAGGCCGGGATGATCAAAACAAAACTAGGTCTGAAATAGGGGGGATCCTCCCTCCCCCCTCCCCCCAAAATAAAAAAAAAAATATATATGTTGTAATCAGCATAGCTTAATATCTACGATATTAAAACTGATGTTTGGAACTAGAAAAGCCACTTTTGCCTTTGACGTTTATGAGGGGTTCCAAGAGTAGACAGGAAACGATGGCGGCGGCGCTTGATCTCGAGGATGCGTACAATAGAGTTCGATGTGATATTTTGATGACCGCGCTGATGGAGAAGGGGGTCAATCCCTGGTTGGTGAACTGGATAGCGGCCGTCCTGCACTCTCGTCGGATTGCTCTCCGTCTGGGTGCATGGACCTCAGAGCCACATATGTTAACCCCGGGACTGCCACAGGGATCCGCAGTCTCACCGGTGTTCTTTAACGTGTATACGAGCAAAATTGCAAACCTAGAAGCACCAGGGGTTGGAAGGATACTAACATTTGCAGATGATATTCTTGCATATAGGCAGGGGAGAGATAGGGAGCAAACAGCCCAGGAGTTACAGGCGACAGTAGATAAAGTGATTGACTGGTACACAGAAATGAGTGCTGTCATCCACCCGGAAAAAGCGGCTGTTTTGTGGTGCTCTCTGGACAACAGGATTGTGAGAGCTGATGCTCCAAGCCTCACGATGATGGTGGAAGCGTCAACAGAGAGAACAAACTGAAGTATCTGGGAATCACATTTGACAGGAGCCTGTCCTTCAAGGATCATGTGGAAGCGGTTGTGACAAGATCGCAAAAGGGACTCAACGCACTTAAAACTATGACTGCAATGGACATAGAGCAGAGAATGCTTTTCAGACTATTCCAGCACTTGATCCTCTCAGTGATTGATTATGGACTAGGACTGCTCACTGTCTCAAAGAGTCAGCTGGTGAGATTGGAGCGCATACAGAACGAGGCTATGCGGGTCATTCTGGGATGCACCAGAGACACCCCAGCAGTGTGTATGCGGTACATCCTTGGTTTGCTGACTGTTGCTGGTAGGCTCAAGGTTATGCAGGTGACGGCATACCTCAGAGTAGTTGCTGACAAAGATCACCCGTTGCATGAGGCGCTGGGCGCAGTTAAGGGCCAGCGACTGATAAGAGGGAAATAATGGATGACTCAGGCGGAGGATACGATCAGACAGGTGTGCCCCTTGGAGAACATTAGGCGAGGAGAGGAGTGGGTCGGAGTGCCAGCGGGGCAGTCAGACTTGTGCAGAGTTATAATCACATTGAGCCGGGAGTGCAGGGAGTGGCCAGCAGGGGCCACGGAAATGGAAATCCAGCAACTAATTCAGGATAATGCTTGCCCGGGTGATGTGATTATCTACACAGATGGTTCGGTGTTGAGAGGTCGTAGAAGTGCCTGGGGTTTCTTGGCCAAGGCTAATGGTCGACGTTTGGTGCAGGAGAGCCTGGCATATGATACCACAACATCTAGCTTAAGAATGGAGGTGGAGGCAGTCAGTGCAGCTTTCCGCTGGATGGAGAATACGACACACACACAAACACACACACACACACACACACACACACATATATATCGTGATTGTAACTGACTCAGAAAGCATGCTGAGTAGGGTGAGGACAGGCAAGCTTCGTGCCAAGTGGCTTGCTTCGCTTCGGAAGTCACGGATGGCAAGCATCGTCTGGATATTTTCTCCGGGGCATGCTGGTGTACTTGGGAATGAACGGGCATACAGATTGGCTGGCTCTGCAAAACTTGGTGAAGTATTGATGCATGATAAGTGATAAGGCAGACGTGGTTGCGGCCTTGTGGGAACACGTGTACACCTCGGAGGAACAAATGGATCACCATGGTCTGGCAAGAATGCGACAGCGTGGAGTGACGAGGGGATCTGGTCGACGCTCGACGCTTAGAGGAAAGGTGAGACGCACATATAATCAGATTGCTACTGGTACTATTGGGGTTGGAACTCTTCGCTGGCTTCTGAGGATGGGGACGGGCCGCTTAAGGGAATGTCCCGGATGCTGTGATGTCGGTTCCTAAATCAATCAATCAATCATTGGAACTAGACGACATGCCCAGGGCTTGCCTTGCTGTCGTCGCAGGTCGTCCCAGTATTGCAGTTCTTCTGGGAGTGGCCTAAAAATATCACAAATGTACGAGAGGTTGCCTAATTTTCTGCGCTAACAACGCCGCATGCGTTTTCGTGCCAGTGCGTGCACCGGACAGAGAAACGAGAAGTCCTTTAAGAATGTGAAAGCCATATCGCATCACAGACCTTTAACGGGTTTCTACGGTTTTTGTTGTTGTTTGTTTTAATGAAATTCTATGTTTTCATTGGTGCTACAGTAGTCTTCCGTTCATTTTACAGCCAATATTGTACCTTGCGGTGTATAGCAGCGGGGGGGGGGGGGGGGTGTCTCAAAGCTGAGGAATTAAGGCCACCTGTCTAGTACAGTCACCGCGAACTGTGCAGGTTAGGGTTTTCATTTTCAAACAGCCCACTCCAGGCCGTCCTATCTGTTGCTGTCTCCTGAAGTTATTTCTGTCCAAGTTCTCATTCATCTCTGTTTGTAATTCTCTTTACCGTGGTTTTAGTTTTCCCTCTGTGCTGGGTTACAGAAAAAGGATAGTGCTGTTACATCATCAGGTTTTCTGAATATATAAGTCCTATCCAGCGGCAGTCATCTCACCTATTGATTCGCTGGAATATGTCTAGTTCTGTCCCTGATTTTGTCATGAGACTTTAATTCTTCTATTCTACACATGTACCAGGTAATCAATTGTTCCAGTCTATTTGTGGCGATGTCTCCCTGGCCTGTGTGTACGTGAATAGTCCCATTCAATGCGATAAAGAGAAGCCTGCTAGTAGTCATTAGCTTGTCTCAAAAATTAGGTCATGCATGTCCAAGTTCATACTTTTATTATGAAACCACGAATAGCCCATGAACTGATTCAGTGCCAAACAATATATATATATATATATATATATATATATATATATATATATATATATATATATATATATATATATATATATATATATATATATATATATATATATATACGATAGTTTGTAAAATGGAGTTTACCTCTCCATACCACAAAGCCTGGGCTGAATTTGGAGACCATGTGTTGCCCATGCAGCATGATCCCTCTCTCGGCTTGTCTAGTTTACTCCAGAGGAAAGGTAACACCAATACATCTGGAACAAGACAAGCTGCCAGATCAACAAAGCAGTGCTCTAACTGTCATGTATATATATCTGTCAGTTCTTAGTCATATGTGACTGAGCTACTGTATGACAGTAGATGGTACAACCAGCTTTCTGTTAGCGCCAACTGTTGGGTGGCGCTTACTAAACCCGGCAACCCTTATTGTTCCAACAGCTTTGGGTGGAGGAGCACAATTGGGAGGGTACAAGCTTTATCATGGTGTGAGGAAATGTAACCTAAAGACAAAATGTCATGGCAGGGCAGATCAGGCCCTAAGCCTTGGTTGGCAGCTGGTCTAGGATCGAAGCTCAGGCAGGCAGAGAGTTAGAGCATTGCTTTGCTGATCCAGCAGATTCTTCAGCTTGTCTTGTTCCAGTTGTAGAGGTGTTATCTTTCCTCTGGAGTGAACTAGGCAGGCCGAGAGAGGGATCATGCTGCATGGGCAACACATAGTCTCTATACTTCAGCCCAGGCTTTGTTAGTTAGTTAGTTAGTTAGTTAGTTGTTCAGTCGACAGATCATCCTCATTGCACATCAAACCATTCAGTCCATAAGTGCTCGGATCCCCTCCTCAACAAATCCTGCAGTGTGTAGCGGCTAACGACACCAGTTCTGTGTTGGTTTATCAGTCTTCTTTGGCTTCCTGTGTAGTGTTCTTGTTTGGCCACACCTCTTTTAATTTGCTGTTCTCGCAGTCTGACCATGGTTGTAGATTCGCAGTCATCACTTGGTTCTTGCAAAAGTCTTACTTCTTGTAGCGTTTTCAGAATGTCAGCCTGGTCCATGGCGCGTCCACCCTCCACATAAGCCATACCTGCGAGCTTGTCAGACCGCTCATTTCCTTGTACTCCTGCATGCCCTGGCATGAAGATGAAACTAATCTTTGCCAGCCGAGACCGCTCCAGAGACTGCCTCCATTCTCTTCGGATCACCCCATCTCTATCCTCTTGAGCATGCTCATTGAGTCGCTAAGGAAACATGCCCTAGTGAATGTCTGTGTCTCGAGCCATGTTATTGCTTTACTTACTGCCATGACTTCCATAGTCAGGCTACTTGTGGTCTCAACAAAAGCACCAGAGTCCTCCTTCACAATTCTCCCTCCGGCCCGCGCTGTAAAGGCCCATGAGCTTCTCACATGTCGGACGACCGACCCATCTGTGTAAATGACAGCATCACAGTCTAACAAATTCTCGAAAATCAACACTTGTACTTCCGCCTCAACAGCAGCTGGATTTTCTTGTCTGCATTTTCTGTCTAGTTGGATGCAAACTGAAAAGGACGTACAGAAATCTGTTGGCACGTTTACCCACTCCTTGCCAGGTTCTAAGTCCTCCAGTGAACACACATGTTGAAGAATGTCTTCCATTTGACCCATCCACGACCTTCCTCTTTTTAACCTGCTGCCCTTCACCTTCCTAATTTCACTATGCAGTGGATGTTGTGTTTGCATTGACTCTGAGGTAGTCACGTGCTCTCCAAATTTGTAGTATGTCTTAAATGGTTGGAAAATCAAGAAGGTAGCGCATCGTCCTGCATGCTGTATCTCTTGTACACCCAAGAATAATGTGCATAGCTTTGTGTTGTATCCTTTCCATCCTATCTATCTGCTTATGGCTGAGAGTCAGGATCGCCATTGCATACTCAAAAACAGACATGACCAGCCCCTCATACAGAAGACATAGATGGCGCTACTCACAGTTTGCTGCCGCCATCACCCGCATCGCAGCCAAACCCCACTTGGCCTTTGTTATCATCTGGTCTATGTGCTCATTATAAGCAAGGCTTCGATCAAAACGTATCCTCAGGAAATTCATTGCCTGCGTTCTTTCCACAGTCTCTGAACACAGATTAACAGTTGGTGTTGGAGTGTTGACAATATGATTATTCAAAGAGAACCATGTCACTGTTGCCTTTGTTGGGTTGACCATTTCTCCCAGCTTCAGCACACCAAGTACTTATGCATTTGAGTTTGGTTTGCAGTTCCACAGCAACCTGATCTCTATCCTTACCCTGACGATACACTAAAACATCGTCGGCATATGACAATGTCCTCCCCGGTCCAGTGATCTGCTCGCTGGTGATTCTCACTGTGTAGGCGTTCAACAGCACCAGAGATAATGGTGATCCCTGTGGTAGGCCAGGATATATTGTTGTTGGTTCTGAAGTCCAACTGCCACATCTAAAAACTACTTTCCGTTGGAAGAGGGCTGCAGCGATCCAACTAAGGAGGAACAGACTTATCTTGAGTTCAAGAAGCTGAAGCATTAGAAAATCCAATGGTACTCTGTTGTACGTGTCCTCAAGATCAATCGCTGCAGCAAAGGTTGCAATGCCTGATTGGAAACCTTCATAAACATCATGGGCAAAAACTGCTGCTTTGGTCCATGTTTCTCTTTTGGAACGGTACCCTCCCAGGGTGGGAGGGAAAACACCTTGCTTCTCTAGCTGGCTTGATATTTTTCTGGCAGTAACTTCTCCAGCAGCTTGCCTATTGTATTCTGCATGGTTATTACTTGATATCCCTGAATTTTTGTGTGGTCTTTGCCAGGCTTCGGCAAGGGAATCAGATAGCTGTGTAACCACTCCTCCTTGATGCTAGCACTCCCTATATTGTTGTTGTACATGTCTGCTAGTTTCTCTAGCTCGTTGTCGGTACACTTATTGATGTCGTCATATCTTATGCCATCTGGCCCTGGAGCGTTGTTTTTTTATCGTCGAAGCATAGCCTTGATTTCTTTTACTGTCACTGTGTCTTCATCCGAAATGCTCTGGGCCTTACACCTGTCTGAGGTGACCTCCTTGGCAAGATTTCGGCCTCTCATGTCTGTCTGGTTGCTCTGCTCTAGATAGCGTTCGAAGAGGTCTTTGCCCTTGTTCTCATCAGTCCTCTGCCAGATGAGGTCAGCACCTTAGAAGACAGAAATTCTTTTATTCTTGACTACCTCACTCATGCTTTTATGTAGTCGCCAGAACAATTTCAGTGACTTGTCTGTGCTTACTCTTTGACATACCTCTGCCCATTTTTCACTTTTAACCACCTTAACCAGTTTTTTTAAATAGCTTACTTTTGTGTGCATCTCTCTTTCTAAGTGCATGCAGGGATTAGGATGGGAAACTCTGTTCTTCTTGGTGTTTTGCCATTTCTTTACAGCACTATGCTTATCCATCCAGGCCTTCTCCACCTCAAAATTCCACCAGGGTGGCTGCTCCCAGCTTTTTTCCTGCCCTGAAACTTTCTGTGCTTGTCGTGCCTTATTTTACTCACCACATCTAGCTCTGTACTATCATACTGGAAAGTCTTGATCGTTGACTTGTGCACCTGGTTCTGCCTTTCTCCACCAATATGCTGCAAGGGTGGTGGTCGCTGCCATGGTGTCCTAGGACACCCCATCTACACACTGTAGTGAGTGCAGGAGAAACCAGAGCCAGATCAATAGCACTGTCCTCATCGCCTAGACGGCTTGCTGTCCTGGTGACACAGCCATTGTTTATACAAACCAGGTCAATGGTTTCAAGTGCAGTCTCGAGCTCCTCCTCCTGTGTGTTGGAGGAAATGTTTCCCCATGATCTGCCTTTAGCGTTGAAATCACCACAGAAAATGACATTTTTTTCGTGACTTAATATGTCACTTAAGCACTGCCACCTATGGGAATCCACACTCGTATTACAGGCATAAATATTAACCAACACGAATGGTAGACCGGATTGAACTCTAACCGCCTGTATTTGTATGTCATCATTGTTCCACCTGGACATGTCTAACTCTGAAGCCACCATACTGTGATGAATGAGGATTGCCATTCCCAGATGTCGTCTGTTGTAGAAACATTTTAAACCGGCCATTTGGAGTAGCTGATCACTTGGAGTGCTGCAATGTCATTCCTGTAAACCAGGTTCTCAAGAATAGGGCCTCGTTGTTTTACGCTGGCGCAGTTCCAATACAGAATACGAGTATACCTGAGGCCCAGACTGTCACATTTTAGTCTACAACGTCTTACCCCTCCACGAATGCTATGTCGCTTGCGGCCACCATGTTGGCCCCGCCGTCTTGTTTTGTTGACTGGCATTCACAAGGAACACACAAATTGTTCTACTATGTTGAAAAAACTGAACACCACAGAACCACACACGCTGTGAAAATTCACTCAAGGATTGCTTCGCTCAGTGCACGAACTCCGTAGCATCGGCGCTGATCTTGAGAGGAAACTCCTGATTTTACATCCTGGCACACAAATTACACGTAGGAGATGAAAATATCCATCTCCCACGTGTAAAAGGCAACGGTCACAAAAAACAACATAAGCGTCCGTCGCCATCTTGACCAGAAGATCTTTGTGCTATGGAGAGGTATATATATGCATGTATGTATATACATACATACATACATACATACATACATACATACATACATACATACATACATACATACATACATACATACATACATACATACATACATACATACATACATACATACATATATGTCACTATATATATACATACATACATACATGCATATATATATATATATATATATATATATATATATATATATATATATATATATATATATATATATATATAGTGACATATATATGAACACAATTTCACCACGCTGCTTGGTCAAATATCTAACAGAAAGCAGTTAGTATCGTTTACCCGGGATGGTTAACCCGGTCAAAAAATGCCCGCAGAAGTCGGATGTGTCGGCCTAACGGCACAAGAACGCAGCTTTGCTGTAAACAGGCACAACACAATCACATCCAGAAAAAAAACTCTGGATGAACGAAGAAGAAGAAGTATCATCTACTGTCATACGGCAGCTCAGTCATATCTGACTAAGACCTGACTTGATTAAGTGTATTATAACCACTTGTTCATTAGTAATGTAATTCATTACACAATAGTTGGGAATCAGCTGGATGAACCAATCACACATTTCTTTGAATTGAACAATAAAATTAGGAATGTTTAAGCACGGCAGAATATTTAATATTAAAGTGACTGTTTGGCCACATGGAACAAATGTACAGACCTTATAGTTTGCTAAATTATTAATTAACATATCAGAGATTAATAACTTGAGACATTAATTGGCAGCTGTTTTGAACTATAATGCAGGTCTATACATTTGAGATTACAGTGATAATGTGATCTTTATGGTCAGTTTATCAGCCCGCACAAAACAAATATATGGTCCGCATGGTTTGCTCAGTTATTAGTTATTTAATCAGGGATTAATGATTTGAAACATTAATTGGTGGCTATGTATCAGCCCGCACAAAACTAAGAAATGGTTTGCTCAGTTATTAGTTATTTAATCAGGCATTAATGACTTGAAACATTAATTGGCAGTCATTTTGAACCTCTTAATCAGGTCAGAAAATATAAGATTACAGCAGCAACATTACCTTTATGTTCCACTCACTAATCTCCAAATTAAAAACTTATGGTTTCCTATATGTTATTTTTTTTATTATTTTAATGAACATAACATTATTTGGTTCTATTTATATTAATGGGTTCTGTGGCTAAGGGCTTGCGAACACGGTTTGTGAGCCCGTATACCCGGGTTCGAAACACGGCGGTGCTGGTTTTTTCGAAAAAGTTATAGGGGCCGGTCATTCAGAAAGCAATGGCAAACTACTGAACGTAACACTTGCCTAGTACATCAACAGCAGCTGAAAAAATGCTGGTGTTGACAGCAACGTCCCGTAAGGGATATGCAACACAATTTATTTTATTTTAAATATTAATGTGATTAAATGACAAAATATTTCAAAAATTATTGTTTACTAAATTAGGTCTCATTTTCATGAACAAAATAATATATGGTTGCTAATGTCTTTGTTCACGAATAAAACAGTTATGTAGGCTAAACAGTGATTTGTGTGTTTAGGTCCATCCATCATCCATCATGTGCCATGCCGATAAGCGTGGGCGGTCATGTTTTGCCATCTCACTCGATTACCAGAGCCATGGATCAGCTCCGTGTTCCTGACTCGACCATGTTTAGGTCACACTTTGTCAAAATGCTCAAATAGTATTTTCCTCTTTATTCATATTAAATGATAAACTGACATACAAACATTAATATCTCGGCTTAGAATTGACCTACAGACTTTAATAAGGTACCATTGGATTTTTTTTTTTTTTTTTTCAAGAGGAATCCAACTATGCAGGTTGCGTAATTAAAAAGCAATTACTAAAATGGCTACCATTGTTGTTGAGCAAGCATTAGAATCTTCCTACCAACAAGATCATAAATGATTTCATGAAGAAAATGGGGATGGCAGCGGTGTTAAACTATACATTGTTTTATTTTTTAAATCAGCAAATCAAATGGTTTGGCCATGTAACAAGATTATTGCAAGACACTGTCTACAAAGAACTCTAGCACTTAACATAAAAACCATGCAAGAAGTTTTCTGTACTAATGATGAATGAATGGAATATGTGAGGCTGTCGATACCACCAGGTATGAAGCACACACTAAAGCTGTCACTAAATGTCTCTTCTAAACCTGAGCCTGAAAGGCAGTAGGGATGGAGAAGGAGGAGGATGATAACAATAATAAGAGGAAGAATAAGAAAAAGTAAAAGAAAAAATATAAGAAGAAGAAGAAGAAAAACAATAAGGAGGGAAAGGATAAAAATAGTAAGAAGAAGGAGAAGAAGATGAAAAACAATAATAATTATAAGATGATGAAAACAAGAAGAAGATGATGATGATGATGAAAACAAGAAGAAGAAGATGATGATGATGAAAACAAGAAGAAGAAGAGGATGATGAAAACAAGAAGAAGAAGAAGATGATGAAAAACAAAAAGTAAAATAAGAAGATCCCAGTAAAGCCAAATAATTGTACTTAGTTTTTGTCTTATTGATTTAGTAAAATGTTTATAGAACTGGTTGTTTGTATAGTTTCGCTGTGTTTTTTCTTTTCATTTGTTTAGGTAAAATTTTATTTGGGTATTCAGCCTGAAGTTGATGATGGAAAAGATGATGACATGGACACTCTGCCACCCTCCATATCATTGAGCGACATGTGTCATCCACTATGCCAGTGTGAAAAGTGTTTATACATTCAGAGGGTCAGTGTCTATGTGTTTTAGCCAAGGGTGTCTTTGTGACATGCATCATCCTCTGTATCAGTATTTATACATTCAGAGAGTGACTGAGGAGTCCAGGAATGTACTGGCACCTTGCCATCTTGACAGACGATAGTTATTGTGCTTAAAATGAAGGCATAATAACCTCTCTATAGCACAAAACCCAGACTGATGTGTGGAAACCATGTGTTGCCCATGCAGCATAATCCCTCTCTCAGCCTGCTTAGTTTACTCCAGAGGAAAGGTAATACCAATACACCTGGAACAAGACAAGCTGCAGAAGCTGCTGGATCAGCAAAGCAGTCCTCTAACTATCTGCCTGTCGGAGCTTCGATCGTAGACCCTTTGTCAACCAGGGTTTAAGGCCTACCTGCTATGACATTTAGTCTTTAGGTTGCATTTTCTCACACCAGGATAAGGCTTGTACCTCCCCAGTTGCGCTCCTTCACCCGAAGCCTTTGGCACAAGGTGGGGTTTCAGGCTTGGCGAGCACCGCCCAATATTCGGTGCTAACATAAAACAGGTAGTACTATCTTACTGTCGTACCGTAGCTCAGTCATATCTAACTAAGCCCTAACTAACAGAGAATAGGCAGTGGTGAAACAAACATGTCTCTGCAAACAACTGATAAAGGACAACTCATGCCAAAGCTGTCTGGTTATGTACACTGATGGATCTCTGGTGAGAGGTAAAAGGAGTTGGTAGAGATTCCTTACAAAGACAAATAGACACTGTTTAAAAGGGGAGAGTCTGACCTATGCTACGGCAATATCTAACATAAGAATGGAAGTTGAGGCTGTGTCAGCAGCCCTCTGATAATTGAGAGACAGCACAGCCAGACATGTGTTTGTGATGGTCTCACAGAGAATGCTTTGAGCATGAAAGCTGGCATGTTCTGAGTGGAGCGACTCACATCACTTGGCAAGACAAAGACTGCGAGCATGTCTTGGATTTTCTGCCGAGGGCATGCAGGTGTGTGCAGGGCAATGAAGAGGCGGTTAGACTGGCTGCATAGAGGAAAAGTTAGGTGGACTTTAATCAAACCACTGCTAGAATTATCAGCATGGGAACTCTTTGGTGGCTTTTGAAGTTCTTTAAGATACATGTTCATTGGGATACTGTACAGGTTCATTGTGCTACTATAGATGTTAATTGAGATATTCTACATGTTCATTGGCATATTCTACATGTTCATTGAGATACTCTACATGTTCATTGCATTACTAATCATGCTCATTAAGAGATATTCATGTTCATTAATCATGTTCATTAATCATATTCATTGAGATACTCTGCATGTTCATTGAGATACTCTACATGTTCATTGAGATACTCTATATGTTTATTAGGATACTCTACATGTTCATTGGGATTCTCTATATGTTCATTGAGATACTCTACATGTTCATTGAGATACTCTACATGTTCATTTTGTTACTCTATATGACATTGGCACCTTGCCGTCTTGACAGACGATAGTTTGTGCTTTAAAAAGGCATAATAACTTTTAACTATGGCGGTAGCGAGTGTGACTGAGAAGGCCAATTTGCGCTGTAAATGTCCGTTCACAGTGGGTGCATGTGAACACGTGGTCATTTCCACCATCATGCACCATCTTATGTCTCAAACGCTTGGTGTGTGACTTTTCTGCAATAATTTTCTCCTTTGACTTTATTCCATTTCTGATATTTGCCCTCCATGCAACACGTTCAGCGGCGACTTGCTCCCAATGTGCATTATCAATGCCTGTATCAATCATGTCCCGCTTACACACATCTTTGTATCGTAGTAGAGGCCGACCCTGAGATCTCTTACCCATCTGTAATTCACCAAAAAAGATTTCCTTTGGTATTCTACCATCATCTATCCGCCTAAGATGTCCTATCCATCTAAGTCTACGGAGACTGAGCATGGAATAAACTGTCACACGACCTGATCTTTCCAATACTTCAGTATTTGTGATTTTGTCTTGCCACTTAATACCAAGAATTCTTCGCAGACACCGCATATGAAAGCTGTTTAAATTGTTCTCTTGGTGTGAGTAAGTTGTCCAGGTTTCACTGCCATAGAGAAGAGTACTAAGGACACAGGCTTGATAGACAAGGACTTTTGTTTTGGCAGTAAGCTTCCTGTTCTCCCAGACTCTTTTTCTTAACCTGTTCATTGTTGTTGCTGCCTTACCAATCCGGATGTTGATTTCCTGATCTAGGGATAATTTGCTATTTACCACCAATCCTAGATATGTAAAATGGTCTACTATCTCTAGTTCGGCATCGTCAATAAAGATTGATGGTACCCCATGTGCACCTTGTGACATAATCTGTGTCTTCTTTTTGCTAATTGTTAAACCAAATTCAGAACAAGCATTGGAGAATGCAGATAGTAGACATTGCAATTCTTCCTCAGAGTGGGTCGTAACTGCAGCATCATCTGCAAAAAGCAACTCTCTGATCAGTACCCTCCTAATTTTGGTCTTAGCCTCCACCATCCTGATCACGAAATGCATATTTCAGTAGAAGTGAAAAGTATATTCCAAAGAGGGTGGGAGCTAGTACACAACCTTGCTTAACTCCACTCTTGATTTCAAATTCTTCAGAAGTTGCACCATCAAACTTGATTATACCCTTCATGCCTGTGTGGAACGATTCCACAATGGACAGAAGAGTTGGTGGGCAGCCAATCTTCTTTAGTGCCTTGAACAGACCCTCACGACTGACCAAATCAAATGCCTTTGTGAGGTCGATGAGGGCAATAAACAGTGGTTGATTCTGTTCACGGCATTTTTCTTGCATTTGTCGCAATGAGAATATCATATCAGTGGTAGACCGGTTCTGTCGAAAGCCACACTGTGATTCGGGGTAGACTTGATCTCCTAGGACTTGAAGTCTGCGCAGAACAATTCTGGCAAATACTTTTCCAACAATACACAGAAGTGAGATACCCCTATAGTTGTTGCAGTCGCTCCGATCGCCCTTGTTCTTGTACAGTGTTATGATGCTTGAATCTTTGAAATCCTGTGGGACTTGTCCTTCACGCCAGCATAGCTCTATTAGCTGGTGGATCTGTATAGTGAGTGTGTCTTGCCCACTCCTGATAACCTCTATTGGAATCCCATCCTTACCTGGAGCCTTGCCAGATGCAAGTTCATTTATAGCACACTTAACTTCTGTTATGGTGGGAAGTGTGTCCAGGTGGTCAAGAGTTGGTAGAGCCTCTATGGCGTTGAGGGCATTATCCGCTAGTTTGGTCTCACTTGAGTAAAGCTCCAAATAGTGCTCTACCCATCTGTCCATCTGCTGTTTCTTATCAGTGATGACTTCTCCAGTCAAGGTTTTCAATGGTGCACTTCTTTTGATCACTGGACCACAGGCTTTCTTTATTCCTTCATACATGCTTCTTATGTCTCCCTTATCACTTGCGATTTGAATGGACTCACATAACTTGATCCAATAATCATTTGCACACTGCCTGGCAGCCTTTTGCACATCCTTCCTAGCTTGCCTTAGCTCACTCAGAGTGTTACGCGTTGGTCTTTCCTTGTTTCTTAAGAGAGCTTTCTTCTTCTTATCAATCAAGGGCTGCAGAGTCTCGCTGTTGGCCGCAAACCAGTCCTGCCTCTTATGATCCACAGTGCCGTAAACCTTTACGGCAGTTTTACAGTTTCCTTAAGTTTATTCCATTTATCATTTACTGTACAATTTTCTGGTGTATCAGTGAAAGCGTCTTCAAGTTGCTGTTGAAACTGAAAGCACTTTTCAGGATCATGAGTGTTAATAATATTAATCCTGGGGCTAGATTTGTGTTTAGCTGTGTAGATTCTCTTTGGTCTCAGTCTAACCCTTGCAACAACTAAAGAATGATCCGTATCACAGTCAGCACTGTGGTAACTACGAGTCAATGATATATGGTTCAGATGTTGTCTCCGTGTGATGATGAAGTCCAGCTGGTGCCAATGGCCGGATCTTGGATGTTTCCATGTGACCTTATGCATCTCTTTTGTTTTAAAAAAAGAGTTTGTAATACATAGGTCATTACTGGTGCAATGCTCCAGCAGCCTTTGCCCATTTTCATTCATGCGACCGATGTTGTATTTTCCAAGGCACACTGGCCATGAACTCAAGTCCTTGCCCACACGAGCATTGAAATCACCGAGCGTATAAATGTAGTCGGATTTTGGAACTGCCTTGATCACAGAGTCTAACTCCTCATAGAACAAATCCTTCACATCATCAGAGGAATCGAGTGTCGGTGCATATGCAGTAATAATGGTGGCAAACCCACAAGAGGTTGCCAAGCGCAGGGATAATAGTCTTTCATTTCCTCCTGCTGGAATTTCAATCATTCCCAGTAGCGAATTCTTCACTGCAAAGCCCACACCGTGTTGCCTTTTTTCTGCCTGCCCTTTACCCTTCCAGAAAAAGGTGTAGTTGTTTTCCCTGAGTGGCCCTTCCTCAGCGAGGCGAGTCTCCTGCAGGCCAGCAATATCAATGTTAAGACGATTGAGTTCGGCATCAATCACAGCCGTTTTTCTCACATCGTCAATATTGGTCAAGTCAGTGGAAAATCCTGGACACATGGTTCTCACGTTCAAGGTTGCAAGCCGTAGCTTGAGGTTTCTATTTATATTTTTGTTTGTACCTGGTGCATTGGTTTTACAGCCTGCGATTCAGATTTTGTCCTAGCCCCAAGCACCCATTGAAGCAGGCAGGCTGTGGCGGATCAGCACCCAATTGGCTGGGGGATGCCCAGCTTGAGGCGGGCGGTAGCTGATCAGTGCCACCTATAGGTGTCTCCCACCGTCAGAGGCAACGCGTGGCGCCCCATGTCTACGCCAACTGACAAGGACTTATAACCCGTAACAGTTGCCTCTCGCTTTGATTCCGAGACCAGTTAAGACCAGGGATGGAGTTATTGCCTCTCCATAGCACAAAGCCTGGGCTAAAATAAAGAGATCATATGTTGCCCATGCAGCATGATCCCTCTCTCGGCCTGCCTAGTTCACTCCAGAGGAAAGGTAACACCCCTACATCTGGAACAAGACAAGCTGCAGAAGCTGCCGGATCAGCAAAGCAATGCTCTAACTGTCCGCCTGTCGGAGCTTCGATCCTAGACCAGTCGCCAACCAAGGCTTAGGGCCTGGTCTGCCCTGCCATGACAATTTTGTCTTTAGCTTGCATTTCCTCGCACCAGGGTAAGGCTTGTACCCTCCCAATTGCGCTCTTCCGCCCGAAGCCGTTGGCACAATGTGGGGTGTCGGGTTTGGTAAGCGCCGCCCAACGTTCGGCGCTAACAGAAACCAGGTAGTACCGTCTACTGTTATACGGTAGCTCAGTCATATCTGACTAAGACCTGACTGCAATATGTTTATTAGGATACTCTACATGTTCATTGGGATTCTCTATATGTTCATTGAGATACTCTACATGTTCATTGAGATACTCTACATGTTCATTTTGTTACTCTATATGTTTATTAGGATACTCTACATGTTCATTGGGATTCTCTATATGTTCATTGTGATACTCTACATGTTCATTGAGCTTCATGTCAATGAAGACACTCTGAATGTTCATGAAAAACTCTACATGCTCAATGAGATACAATCTGTGTCTTTCAGGCCTCCAGAAAGTGGGGAGATATTATGAGTGTCAACTCTAAGACATCCACCGGGTACTGCCCTATCCACATGGCAGTGTTGCACAATCACAAGGATGTTGCTGCACTCCTGATCGCCCACGGAGCAGACGTCAGTGCACAGAATCACAAACGCCTAACTCCACTTCATTTAGCCATTTGCACACGCAACACATTGGTGAGAGTTTTTAATTTCAAGTGCTCCCTCTCTCTGTCTGTATATGTTTTCAACACAGAGTTCTTAATTAAACCCTTTACACCTTTCAAGTCCAAAACAATGGATAGGTTGTGGAGACTTCTGAAGTGTTTTTGCTTTTGGCTACGATTTGCTTACACATTTTCCTTACATTAAACTGGTAGTTCATGGTTCTGTCACCCAGCTGCTGAGTTAAGTGCATGGAGCGACACTGTGAGCTGTGGATTTCATACTTGTGTATTGTTCAGAAGAATGGTGGACAGCAGGTTGCTGAACTAGTTGGTTTTGCCTTATACAGTAATGTGTGTGCAACTGCTGGTTTTCTTGTAACTGTCACTTCCATGGACAATGAACTGTAATTTTAGTGGCGGACTTTGGTGCTGGCATTCTGGCAGCGGCCTTATGCATTTTATTGGTTTGTCGGGACCGCTGTCTGCTCCACGTTTTACTTGGGACAGTGAGGATGTTCACCGTGATATTGTGTGATATTCACTGGCACAAGAACGCAGCATTATGTGGTAACCCTTTGCTGGGAAGTTGGAACCATGACAAACAACTAACACCTTAGCCACCAATGTTGTAAAACCCCATTTCCCTTGGTTGCTGAACAGACAGTGGACTAAACGGAGACAACAGGAAAATTAGTTGTTAAGTCAAATAAAGAAAATAAAAGACGCTTTGTAGCATATTGGGAATGTGGTATTAGCCCCATACTTTTAAAGACCAATCAGCACTCGAGGTCATCTTTACTCTCAAAGACATTTCCAGGCACCTATTTTAGGAAGTAGTCGACCTGGGAGCTTAGGTCAGTTATAAAAATCTGCCTGGATGTGAATTCAAACACATGACCACTGGGCTAGCAAGTAAGTGAGCTAGCTGCTGTGCTATAACAGCTGCCTAAAACCTGTAGGGGGAAATATTCCCAACCTAGGTCTTCTTCTTCTGCTGCGTTCATCCGAAATATTTTTTTGACGTAATTTCGTTGTGCCTGTTTACAGCAAAGCTGCGATATTTGCACCTTTCGGCCAACATATCCAACTTCTGTGAGCATTTGTTGACCGGATTAACCTTCCAGGGCTAACTTAGGTCTGATACCAGACAGTCTGTCTGAGCTGTGCTGAATTAAGACTTAGTTACACCCTGATGTACCTAACTGCAGGTGTGAAGTTCCTGTACCACTTTTACAGAGCCCGCTGGTTACTGGGCTTAGAGAGGGTAACAAGAGTTCCGCAATATAGTTCCCATGGACATGGTAATTTGATACCAGGTGAGTAGAAAAATCTCCCCACCAGCCTTATTCTGATAGGTGCAATTAATAAATTGAATAACGAAGACACAAACAGTAGATTGCTCGATTTATTACCTGGCTTATTTCACTGCATATCGTCAGGTGGTGAGATGCGGTGAAATATGCCATGGCAATAAATTGTGCAGTCTATTGTTTGTGTCTTCGTTGTTCAATTTCACTACGGGGAAAACATTGTTGTGAATTAATAACTTGTTCAGTTTTATCCAGACTATAGATACAACGTTATGTGTTTTATAGAGTTGACAATGTGCTACTTTGGATCTACATTCTGAAATAAATCAGTTTTCAATTCTAGATACAAATAATCAACTTTTAACACTGGAAAGCCTATCCTTGCAAAAGAGGGATAAATGACATAAATGTTGCAAATCTACCACAGTGTATTGAGAAACATGGGAATCACGGTGGCATACTGGCTACATGCTGGCATACCTGGCCCAGTGGTCATGGGTTCGAATTTATACTGAGGTGGAGTTTTTAAATTGCCCTGGCCAACCCTGTTAGGAAGAAGTTAGAAGCAACAGAGATGTGGTTCCTGAGACGAATGTTGCGAATTTCTTGGACTGCCAGTGTAACTAACAACGACTGCCTCAGACAGGCTAATGAAACTAGAACATTATACACAACAATAAGAAAGAGGCAAACAGCTATCTTCGGTCATGTGATGAGAAGAGAGGCATTGGAGAACATGACAACTGGAAAGATTGAGGGGAAGAAAGGCAGAGGCAGACCAAGAGAAATTATGCTTGATGGATTGAGACAGTGGCATGGAGGAATATCATCAGCAGAGTTGATCCAGAACACCAAAGACCGAAATCTGTGGAGAGCCATGAGCGACTACCCCAGCTGGCAGGGCACTTGATGATGATGAACCGTGTTAAAATTGGTACTAGGACATGTCTTGGTGAAAGGTGAGCGGCATGATATTGATTATATGACAATTCAAGTGGCAATTGGTCAGTAAAAATATGTGTATAGCACCATATGCCCAATGGGTCTCAAAATATGTAAAAATGGTCCTTTATGTTTTGTTTTCACTCATGTAATTTATAGCTTTCTTTATAATGTGCTAATTCAAAACTGCAATCTGGAACAGCTCAAGTCTTTCTAGATACCAGGTGTTTGTAAAGTCTCACTAAACTTTGTATGTAGAACAAATTTGACAATTTTTTTCTTCTGTTGATAACACCATTCTTTTTGGAGTGCGAAGAATTACTCCAGCAGACGACAGCTGCATATTGCTTTACTATTGACTGTGGAACACATTTTTTGATGACATCATGTACTTCATTTTTCAAATTTGTTCTACATACAAAGTGTAGTGTGACTTTACAAACACCCGGTATTATAAAGTTAGTTGCGTGTCCTTTACAGGACATTGCAGTCAACCAAGCATTTTTTGGTTATTTGTGATTTATTGGCAAGTTTATTTTCAGTAGTTTGCCATTGCTTTCTGAACAACCAGTACTCATGTCATTGTATGAAAACCAGTTCAAGGCGTTCTGCTTCCAAATCACCCTCAGCTGTGTTTCAAATGCCATATGTGGGTTTACGAATTGTGTTCACAACCCCCCATCACCACACTCATCAACTTTTTATACTGACAAGACCATCCTCGCAAAATATGCATAAGTGGCATTTAGTTATTTGCATATCCTTTACAGGGCGTAGCAGTCAACCCCATCATTTTTTGGCTGTTCGTGATTCCTGGGCAAGTTTACGTTCAGTAGTTTGCCATTGCTATCTGTACAACAAGTGCCCACACTATTTCATAAAAACCAACGTAAGGCGGTGAGCTGCCAAATCATTCACAGCTGTGTTTCGAACGTGGGTATGCGGGATTGCAAACGGCGTCCATAACCTCTTCACCACGGAGCCGGCTTAAGTGGCATAAAAAAAAATGTTAGCATATCCTTTACAGGACATCACTGTCAACATCAGCATCTTTCAGCTGATTGTTGATTTCTTGGCAAGATTACGCTCAGTAGTTTGCCATTGCTTTCTGAGCAGCCGGCTCACATACCCCATAAGTTACCGACGCAATTCGAACCACTGCTGATTCTCACCGCCGTCACGTTACTTACGAGAGTATACGAGATTACGGAGAAAAGTTGCTAACCTCTAGCATACATGAGGTAAATAAACCAGGAGAAGCATATCAGGGCTTATTCCTGAACTCTGTTCTTATCCTGACATCATAAGGCAAACAGCAAAAGGGAAGATGAATAAAACTATTAATTTTATTCACAGATGACTGAAATGCTGGTCAAGGCTGGAGCTAGGCTCAACGTCTGCGACGTCAATGAGGATACTCCCTTGTTGATGGCTGCCAGTAATGGATTTATTGATGGTGTTCAAATATTGCTCAAGGTTCCTAAATTTTTTATTCTTATATTGTTTGCATGTTCATAAATATTATTATATTTTATTATCTAGAGGAAGTTCTGACCTATTAAGTCACAACTTATTTAAAATTAATATTGTATGTTATATAAACAACATTTGGAAGACATTCTCCTGTAAACTTTGTCATGCATCACAGACAGGATGCTTTCACAATATCATCTTACTCCTTAGCAATGTAGTTATATGAGTTTCTTGTCTCAGTTACATTTATACTTGTGTCAGTATACACCACATCATATCTAAAATCCCATCAGTATCTTGTCCCAGTTACACCACATCATATCTAAAATCCCATCAGTATCTTGTCCCAGTTACACCACATCATATCTAAAATCCCATCAGTATCTTGTCCCAGTTACACCACATCATATCTAAAATCCCATCAGTATCTTGTCCCAGTTACACCACATCATATCTAAAATCCCATCAGTATCTTGTCCCAGTTACACCACATCATATCTAAAATCCCATCAGTATCTTGTCCCAGTTACACCACATCATATCTAAAATCCCATCAGTATCTTGTCCCAGTTACACCACATCATATCTAAAATCCCATCAGTATCTTGTCCCAGTTACACCACATCATATCTAAAATCCCATCAGTATCTTGTCCCAGTTACACCACATCATATCTAAAATCCCATCAGTATCTTGTCCCAGTTACACCACATCATATCTAAAATCCCATCAGTATCTTGTCCCAGTTACACCACATCATATCTAAAATCCCATCAGTATCTTGTCCCAGTTACACCACATCATATCTAAAATCCCATCAGTATCTTGTCCCAGTTACACCACATCATATCTAAAATCCCACCAGTATCTTGTCCCAGTTACACCACATCATATCTAAAATCCCACCAGTATCTTGTCCCAGTTACACCACATCATATCTAAAATCCCATCAGTATCTTGTCCCAGTTACACCACATCATATCTAAAATCCCATCAGTATCTTGTCCCAGTTACACCACATCATATCTAAAATCCCATCAGTATCTTGTCCCAGTTACACCACATCATATCTAAAATCCCATCAGTATCTTGTCCCAGTTACACCACATCATATCTAAAATCCCACCAGTATCTTGTCCCAGTTACACCACATCATATCTAAAATCCCATCAGTATCTTGTCCCAGTTACACCACATCATATCTAAAATCCCATCAGTATCTTGTCCCAGCTACACCACATCATATCTAAAATCCCATCAGTATCTTGTCCCAGTTACACCACATCATATCTAAAATCCCATCAGTATCTTGTCTCAGTTACACCACATCATATCTAAAATCCCACCAGTATCTTGTCTTAGTTACATTTATACCTGTGTCAGTTGCACCATATTTTTAAAATCCCATTATTATCTTGTCTCAGTTAAGCTTATCACTGGTTTGTTACCAGGGCACATAAGAGAAACAAACAATACTAGCATTGTAGCCACAAGCATGTCATAAGAGGTGGCTAAGGAAGGTTGGCCAGAGACTGGCTACTTCAGCTGCGAAATCCAACCAATTATGAGCAAGTCTACAAAGGGCTAGGTGTGAGTTGGTCAAGGGCCTGTGTTCCATTGGGAGGTAAAAGACAGAACAAGAAGAAACTGGTATCTTGTCTCAGTGACACCAGTATTTTGTTATTTAGATACACAAGTATCTTGTCTCAGTGACACCAGTATTTTGTTATTTAGATACACAAGTATCTTTTTTTTAGTGACACCAGTATTTTGTTATTTAGATACACAAGTATCTTGTCTCAGTGACACCAGTATTTTGTGTTTTAGATACACAAGTATCTTGTCTCAGTGACACCAGTATCTTGTTATACCAGTGTCTTATCTTGATTACATTTACATCAGTCTCTTGTGTGACTTGATTTGTTCTCTCTTGTGACTTGTTTTGTTCACTCTTGTGACTTGATTTGTTCACTCTTGTGACTTGATTTGTTCTCTCTTGTGAGTTGATTTGTTCTCTCTTGTGACTTGATTTGTTCACTCTTGTGACTTGATTTGTTCACTCTTGTGACTTGATTTGTTCACTCTTGTGACTTGATTTGTTCACTCTTGTGACTTGCTTTGTTCTCTCTTGTAACTTGATTTGTTCACTGTTGTGTGACTTGATTTGTTCACTCTTGTGACTTGATTTGTTCACTCTTGTGACCTGATTTGCTCACTCTTGTGACTTGATTTGTTCACTGTTGTGTGTCTTGATTTGTTCACTTTTGTGACTAGATTTGTTCTCTCTTGTGACTTGATTTGTTCACTTTTGTGACTTGATTTTTTCACTCTTGTGACTTGTTTTGTTTTCGCTTGTGACTTGATTTGTTCACTCTTGTGACTTGAATTGTTCACTGTTGTGTGTCTTGATTTGTTCACTTTTGTGACTAGATTTGTTCTCTCTTGTGACTTGATTTGTTCTCTCTTGTAACTTGATTTGTTCTCTCTTGTGACTTGATTTGTTCACTGGTACACCAACTCCTCTGCATCTTACATTGTTTGTATTCCTCCAGGTATTGTATTGATTATTTTTCTCTGTATCCACAGGCGAATGCAGATCCGAATGCCACCAACCACAAAGGGAACACAGCTCTGCATGAAGCTGTGAAGAGGAACTACACAGCCATCGTTAGCACTTTGCTACATGCGGGTGCCGACCCTCGGATCATAAACCAGCATGGGAACCTCCCACAGGATGAGTCCAATGTCAGTCATTTTGGGGTTTTCAGGGTGAAATGGGGTTTCAAAGTACAGGGATTAAAAAAAAAAACTTGTCATTACTGCTTATAGTACTTGTTGTGTAGAGGGTGAGATGGAGGGGTTGGATGAGTCTTGAGCCTGAGTTAGCAAGAACGCCTGGCTAGTGTAGTCGGCATGAACTTTGCAGGTTAGGGTATTCTTTTTGCCCGCAACATAAAAATATTCTGTCAGCGTAATGAGGATTTGAACCTAGATCTCCCAAATATGAACCTGACATTCTGGATGCTAGCCAGACATTGCTCACTTTATAGCGACTGAAGATAATTTTATGTGGAATAAAGGGTGGTAGGCGAAGACTTTAGGTAGTGGTCTGAGGTGAAGTAGGAAACAAATGTAGTTTCAAATGTTAACTTTATGTAGACCCAGTTGATCTCGCTCATGTTAGCTTTTTAATAGATCAAGTTGATCTCACTCATGTTAACTTTATGTACATCCAGTTTATCTCACTCATGTTAACTTTATGTACATCTAGTTGATCTCATTCATGTTAATTTTATATAGATCTAGTTGATTGCACTCATGTTAACTTTATGTACATCTAGTTGATCTCTTTCACATTAACTTTATGTACATCTAGTTGATCTCATTCATGTTAACTTTATGTACATCTAGTTGATCTCATTCATGTTAATTTTATATAGATCTAGTTGATTGCACTCATGTTAACTTTATGTAGATTTAGTTGATTTCATCTGTGTTAACTTTATGTAGATCTAGTTGATCTCATTCATGTTAACTTTTTGTACATCCAATTGATCTCATTCATGTTAATTTTATGTAGATCCAGTTGATCGCACTCATGTTAACTTTATGTAGATCCAGTTGATCTCACTCATGTTAACTTTATGTAGATCTAGTTGATCTCATTCATGTTAATTTTATGTAGATCCAGTTGATCTTACTCATGTTAACTTTATGTGCATCCAGTTAATTGCACTCATGTTAACTTTATGTAGATCCAATTGATCGCACTCATGTTAACTTTATGTAGATCCAGTTGATCTCACTCATGTTAACTTTGTGTAGATTTAGTTGATCTCATTTGTGTCAATTTTTTGTAGATCCAGTTAATTTAATTCATGGTAACTTTATGTAGATCCAGTTGGTCTCACTCATTTTAACTTTATGTAGACCCAGTTGCTCTCACTCATGTTAACTTTATGTAGATCTAGTTGATCTCACTCATGTTAACTTTATGTAGATCCAGTTGATCTCATTTGTGTTAACTTTATGTAGATTTAGTTAATCTCACTCGTGTTAACTTTATGTAGATTTAGTTGATCTTATCCGTGTTAACTTTATGTAGATCCAGCTGATCTCACTCACGTTAACTTAATGTAGATTTAGTTAATGCCATTTGTGTTAACTTTATGTAGATCCAGTTGATCTCACTCATGTTAACTTTATGTACATCCGGATGATCTCACTCCAAGTACGGTCTGTTTCATATTTTAAGGAACAAGATTTTAAAATCATATAAATGTAGATAATGCATTTGAACTTTATTTTAGGGCATACATTTTATTCTGGGATAATCACTCTATTTTAAGGTGTACACTTTAATCAGGAATGTGTACTTTATTCTTGTACATAAACTGGATTGAAGTCATAAACTTTTGGATAACATCAAATTTACTCTTGGACTGTATTGCTAACTAAATTTTATTGTAAGGCATAAACTTTATTCTAGGATGTGCTTTGTAGCCTTGCAAGGTAAAACTTCATTATCTGTGGCATTGTGTTTGTACCATTGAAACACTCAGTGATTCCTGTTTTCTGTGATCATTTTGTTAAGACAAGTGACTAAATTTACAGTCCTCTCTTACTTAGACTGTCTTTTCCAAATTCTTTTTTTCTGAAAAGCATACTTCTTTATTAGAGGCAAGACGTCTTATGTATCTCATTATCTCATCTTGTACCTTGCGGTTTTGAGGTGAAGTATAAACAGCAGGAGAGTGCCTGTTTGTGGGTTTCATTTATTGAGATTCCTATGGACTGTTATTCCCTCTATTCATCGTTTACATGGTTGAAAGCTTCTTTTAATTCTGTTTGGTCTGTACATGAATACTTGTTGTGGTATACTGTCAGTTGGTAGCCTAGTTATGTGACCGAACCATTTCACTTGCTTTTTTCTAATGAAATACAGTACTGTTGTGACCTCCACTTTAGTCCTGATTTCATCATTTCTGATTTTCTCTCTTCTTGATACATTGAGTATTCTTCTCAGGAATCTTATTTCTGTTGTTGTAATGTTTCTTTTCTCTTTTTCTGACATTGTCCAGTTTGGCATTGATAGCATAGATTGTTTTATAGAGTGCCTTTTTTTTAGTATCTACTGACACATGTTTATTCTTTAGTATTTCGTGCCATTTGTCCAAAGAGTTGGTTTGCCTTATTGCATCTGTTCTCGAACTCGATTTCTGATTTGCCATTTGATTATATTATACTTAACATACATAAATCTGATGTATGTTAGAGATTCACTTTAAAAGACTGCTGTGGGAGGAAAAATTATGCGTGGAACTAGCTACTGGCTCATTACAGTGATACTTCTTTGGTCAACCCAGATACCAAAACTGGTACCGGGTTATATTTAGATTTCACCTTAATTTCTCAAGCAAGGGAAGGCAGTGACCAAGACAACTGGTCATCACACCTAATTATGCCATGATCTGGTATATGTGAAAACTTACCTCTTCATACTTTTACAGTAACATCTGCCATAGAATTGCCTTTACTTTTCTCCCTTAATTGTTTATGTTTTCAATTATTTATTGTATATTGAAGATTGTTATTTACTTGTATATAGTTTAATATCTTTAATGTTGTTGTGTCAGGATGTATCGTTGCGAGGTGTTCTGGTGGCCGCCACCCGCAGGCTGGATGAGACAGAAAAGTTAGCTCAGAACAACAACAATGCATCTCGACAAAATTGTCTGAAAGGTATGTCTCAAATGTTTGCATACTTAATGTCTGTTAGTGAGCTTGCTTATTATTTTGTTATTGCATGTCCTTTACAGGATGTAGCAGTCAACCCCAGCATTTTTTGGCTGTTCGTGATTCCTGGGCAAGTTTACATTCAGTAGTTTGCCATTGCTTTCTGAACGACGGGCACCCATACCATTTCATAAAAAACCAACACAGTTGTGTTTCAAACGTGGGTATGGATTATGAACTGCGTAGGTAACTTCTACGCCATGTAGCCAGCAATGCTGTTGAAAAATAAAAGTATGTAAACAATCTCTTTTCCCACCATGAGGCATATTGGGTCCATACATTTAGAGTGATCTGTGCTTGATGCACGATGTAGTTATTATCATCCCAGCTGATCATCCCAGGAAAGTTCCCAGTACCAATTTTAGGCTGGGCTGAGTTGGGAGTTCAGGTCACTGAAAAAAAGAAATTCTCACATACAAGGTGATTTTTATTTTGGCTTTTGCATTGACTGAAGCTGCCAGGTCGACCTAGCATCAAATGAGAACCAGGAAATTTCTTTGGAAGTAAATGCATTTGTGGTGATTTTATCCACATTACCCTTTGAGTGTCACAAATACAGGGCTAACGTCATACATATGCTTTGTAATATAGAAGTGACGGGAATGAGGTTTTACTTGCTGTATTGTAATATAGAAGTGACGGGAATAAGATTTTACTTGCTGTATTGTAATATAGAAGTGACGGGAATAAGGTTTTACTTGCTGTATTGTAATATAGAAGTGACGGGAATAAGGTTTTACTTGCTGTATTGTAATATAGAAGTGACGGGAATAAGATTTTACTTTTACTTGCTGTATTGTAATATAGAAGTGATGGGAATAAGAATTTACTTGCTGTATTGTAATATAGAAGTGATGGGAATAAGATTTTACTTGCTGTATTGTAATATAGAAGTGATGGGAATAAGATTTTACTTGCTGTATTGTAATATAGAAGTGATGGGAATAAGATTTTACTTGCTGTATTGTAATATAGAAGTGACGGGAATAAGGTTTTGCTGTATTGTAATGTAGAAGTGACGGGAATGAGGTTTTACTTGCTGTATTGTAATATAGAAGTGACGGGAATGAGGTTTTACTTGCTGTATTGTAATATAGAAGTGACGGGAATATTTTACTTATTTTGTTACATTGAAGGAAACCATGTTTTACTGGAGTTTTAGTATCTAGAAGGGAGTCTCCGTGGCGAAGTGGTCAAGTCGTCTGCCTCAGGTTACGAAGGTTGTGGGTTCGATTCCGGTTCATGAGTGCTTTTTCTCTGAGACTCCTGAGGGTCATCGCTGGAGCTACAGAGTTTGTGCTTTGTGTGGCGTTTTCGGCAGTTCACTGTGGAAAGAGACTGAGCCATATGAGATAAAAACCTGTTGCAATGAAGTCGACCCTGTTGACTTTTAAGCGACTTTTGTTAGTATCTAGAAGAAAATGGAATGTTTTATTACTGTTTGTTAAATAGAAAAATGTGTATGTTTTACAGTTATTTATTATATAGAAACAAATATGTTTTACTGCTGTTTCTTATGTGAAAAACAATGTGTTTTACTGCTGTTTCTTATGTAGAAAAAAATGTGTTTTGCTTTTTAATAGAAGTATTTTTTCTACTGCTGTTTTTGTTACAAAGAAATGGAGTAATGTTTCGCTGATGGTTTTGTTACATTGACTAAGCATTGAAGATACCAGTCTCTGAAAACAGGTTGTCAGCCTCGGGAAGCTAAAGATATTTTATTCATTGAATATAAAGAAACCTGGCCTGTAGACTGTACTTGTCGCAAGGACAAGCATTGCATTTGTTGTGATGTGTAGATGTTCATTTTGTAGTCCATGTGACTGAGGCCATTGTGATGTGTAGATGTTCATTTTGTAGTCCATGTGACTGAGGCCATTGTGATGTGTAGATGTTAATTTTGTAGTCCATGTGACTGAGGCCATTGTGATGTGTAGATGTTCATTTTGTAGTCCATATGACTGACGCCATTGTGATGTGTAGATGTTCATTTTGTAGTCCATGTGACTGAGGCCATTGTGATGTGTAGATGTTCATTTTGTAGTCCATGTGGCTGAGGCCATTGTGATGTGTAGATGTTCATTTTGTAGTCCGTGTGACTGAGGCCATTGTGATGTGTAGATGTTCATTTTGTAGTCCATGTGACTGAAGCCATTGTGATGTATAGATGTTCATTTTGTAGTCCATGTGACTGAGGCCATTGTGATGTGTAGATGTTCATTTTGTAGTCCATGTGACTGAGGCCATTGTGATGTGTAGATGTTCATTTTGTAGTCCATGTGACTGAGGCCATTGTGATGTGTAGATGTTCATTTTGTAGTCCATGTGACTGAGGCCATTGTGATGTGTAGATGTTCATTTTGTAGTCCGTGTGACTGAGGCCATTGTGATGTGTAGATGTTCATTTTGTAGTCAGTGTGACTGAGGCCATTGTGATGTGTAGATGTTCATTTTGTAGTCCGTGTGACTGAGGCCATTGTGATGTGTAGATGTTCATTTTGTAGTCCGTGTGACTGAGGCCATTGTGATGTGTAGATGTTCATTTTGTAGTCCATGTGACTGAGGCCATTGTGATGTGTAGATGTTCATTTTGTAGTCCATGTGACTGAGGCCATTGTGATGTGTAGATGTTCATTTTGTAGTCCATGTGACTGAGGCCATTGTGATGTGTAGATGTTCATTTTGTAGTCCATGTGATTGAGGCCATTGTGATGTGTAGATGTTCATTTTGTAGTCCATGTGACTGAAGCCATTGTGATGTATAGATGTTCATTTTGTAGTCCATGTGACTGAGGCCATTGTGATGTGTAGATGTTCATTTTGTAGTCCATGTGACTGAGGCCATTGTGATGTGTAGATGTTCATTTTGTAGTCCATGTGACTGAGGCCATTGTGATGTGTAGATGTTCATTTTGTAGTCCATGTGACTGAGGCCATTGTGATGTGTAGATGTTCATTTTGTAGTCCGTGTGACTGAGGCCATTGTGATGTGTAGATGTTCATTTTGTAGTCAGTGTGACTGAGGCCATTGTGATGTGTAGATGTTCATTTTGTAGTCCGTGTGACTGAGGCCATTGTGATGTGTAGATGTTCATTTTGTAGTCCGTGTGACTGAGGCCATTGTGATGTGTAGATGTTCATTTTGTAGTCCGTGTGACTGAGGCCATTGTGATGTGTAGATGTTCATTTTGTAGTCCATGTGACTGAGGCCATTGTGATGTGTAGATGTTCATTTTGTAGTCCATGTGACTGAGGCCATTGTGATGTGTAGATGTTCATTTTGTAGTCCATGTGACTGAGGCCAACATTTTCTTACTCTGTTGGTTGAGGTGACTTTTCTGAATGCCTCCTTCCATAGAGAGAATGCATTTCTGGACTCTGCCATACACATGTTTTCTGTCAGGATTCGTTGCTTTAGCCTTTGATCTCACAGTAACTTTCACAGGGCAGTGGTGATTGGACATTTGATGTGACCTTCACGCACATGATTACCTTCCAAGGTGATTGAGTCCATCTACGCATGTTTTATTATTATTGGTTTATGTGTGTGTGTGTGTGTGTGTGTGTGTTCGCTCGCTTTTAACTCTGTCATAATCCATACACGTGCTACTACTTCTAGTGCACTGGACTGAGTTTTGCATGTGGATTAGCTTTCCACATTACCAATTTCCCTCATCATCAGGCGAACCCACTCTGACTTCTGAGATACTTGTAATTTATGTCCACAAGTCAAGGTGAGAAGACAATATTTTAGTCCAACTGTTCAGTGTAAAGGTTGAAGCCACTACCTCGGCATCAGCACACCAGAAGTTTAAGAGTGAGAGCTCTTATCCATTTGGTCAAGCTGGCCTCAACATGTTTAATTGTTGTCCATTTTGACCAGTCAGTTCCGACTGCTGCCCAGGGTTTGGCTCATGGATCCATGAGTGGGCTAGTTAAAGAAATAGGAGGCAAGGAACTCTGACAACCCCAGTACGTTCAGCATATCTACTGTCTTGAGTGTCTGTCCTTCTGTCTGTATCTGCCACCTGAGCTTGAACCCACACAATTGCCCTGAAACAATCCTGCACATTGTCACCAGAAATATTACAGATTGTCATGGTTGTTATCTCCCCCAGCAATCACTAATCTGATACTCTTTTTGTTTGCAGGCACTGATGGCCAAGTGAGTATCAGGGAGCTCTTTGCTGCATTTGAGGAGAAAGATCGTAAAAAACTGCAGAGTCTGGCATCGGCTATCCGATCCTTTGATCGACAGGTTCACCTCAAGAGAACAAACACCAAAGATACAAGCACTACTTTCCTTGGTTTCCTAACACAAAATCATTTGATTCATAAGTTTGACAGGGGAACTCTCCGTAAAACCAAATCTCTTTGTAAAAGTGAACCTCATATATATCCAATCTCCAAATCACAAAGTTTCGATACACCATCTAGAGATAGTTTGACTTCAAATGAACTGTCTACGGATAACGTTTCACAAGATTTTGATATCAGCATTCAGGGGCCATTAACTCCTATGGGAGATCAATCTTTTGACGGAGGGTCTGGTTTTGATGACTCCATAACTCCCCTTCCAGAATCAGAGTCACTAAATACCAGTGACTTGGATATTAGCAATGAATCCCCAGATAATGATACATCTTCAACAATTCAAGCTTCAAACAAGGTTGACATTGCAGCCGCAGATGTCTTATCAAATTATACAACCACGGGAAATGGTTATTTCTGTACTTCTGAAGTTCAACAGGTGGATGATATGTGTTCTGTCAGCCAGCCTTTGGAGCCGCAGCCTGATAGTGAGAAGAGTTCTGTGGGCTTACAAGTTGAAAATACAGCTTGTGAAATGTCTTCTTATCCTAGCCATTCTGTCACAATACAGAGCAGTGAAGTTAACAGTTCGCTGACTTTTGAATGCAGCAATGAAGTGAACAATTCAGTAACTTTTGAAAATGGCGCTGAAGTTAACAATTCAGTGAATATTGAACATGGCAGCGAAGTTACAAATTCACCAACTTTTGAACATGCTGATGTGGTTGATAATTCGTTAAATTTAGAACATGGCAGTGAAGATAAAAATTCACTTAATCTGGAATGTGGCAATGAAGATAAAAATTCCCTAATTGTTGAAGATAAAAATGCACTTAATTTGAAATCTGAAAATGAAGATAAAAATTGTCACATTCTTGAAGATAGGAGTGAAAATAACAATTTCCAGTTTGTGGAACATGGTGGTGAAAATAAAAATTCTCTTCATTTGGAATGTGCCGATGAAGTTAATAATTCATTAATTGTTGAACATGACAGAGAGGATAAGTATCCACTAACTGTTGAATGTGACTGTAATGATAAATATTCCCTAACTGTTGAACATGCTGGTGAAGATAAAAGCTCACAGAATTTGCAACATGATACTAATTCACAGAATTTCCAACATGATACAAAATCCCAGCATTTTGAAGATGAGCAGACAGATATTACCTCACATTGTGAAAATGGTGTGTGGAATTCCCAAAACGAAAACCCGATGAACTCTTTGAGTCAGCAGTGTAATGAGGGTGGATGCATTGAACAGCCTCGGAACAGCTCTGAAAATGATCATCATGTTGCAGTTCAGCATTCTTCTATTGTAAGTGAAAACAATGAACTTTTGTCCTGTGGACATGGAGATGCCAAGCCATGAGTATTGTCTTGCCTTGAGTACGGTGCTGCTCATTCTTTAGCTACAAAATTCAGCTTGCGGTGGTCAGTAATGATGGTCAGTGGTCATTAATGATGGCCAGTGGTCATTAATGATTATCATTGGTCAGTAATGGTGACCAGTGACCAGTAATGGTGACCAGTGGTCATTAATGATGGCCAGAGGTCAGTAACTGTGATCAGTGGTCATTATTGATGATCAGTGGTTATTAATGATGCTTAGTGGTCATTAATGATGACCAGTTGTCATTAATGATGGCCAGAGGTCAGTAACGATGGACTGTGATCATTAATGATGATCAGTGGTCAGTAATGATGGTCAGCAGTTAGTAATGGTGGTCAGTAATGATGGCTTTCTGTTTTCTGCAGAAAAGAATGAAATGATCAATTAGCATGAGTTGAACTTCTTGATATAGAACAGTAGCTCCCTCTGGGAGGGGGCGCTGAGAAAATCCTTATAGGAGGAAGAATGAGGCTTATACCAATGGAAGGGTGTGTTTTACAGGCAATAGGGGTGCTAGGATTGTGACCTGAAAGCAATGGGCAGCACTCTAAGAATGTTTGAGAAGCACTGGTATCTTCTTCTGCACTTGAACTGCCACTGGGATATTGACCTTCAACTAAACCAGACCAAGCTGTCCTAACTTTTGCTCTCTCCTGTAGCTCTCTCCATGTCTTCCAAATATTATTCACCCTTGTCTGTAATTCTCGTGTGTTTTAGGTCTTCCACTATTTTGTTTGCCTTGTGGGTTCCAGACAAGACAGTGTCCAGTTATATTGTCCCCAGACAAGAGAGTGTCCAGTTATATTGTCCCCAGACAAGAGTGTCCAGTTATATTGTCCCCAGACAAGAGAGTGTCCAGTTATATTGTCCCCAGACAAGAGAGTGTCCAGTTATATTGTCCCCAGACAAGAGTGTCCAGTTATATTGTCCCCAGACAAGAGAGTGTCCAGTTATATTGTCCCCAGACAAGAGAGTGTCCAGTTATATTGTCCCCAGACAAGAGAGTGCCCAGTTATATTGTCCCCAGACAAGAGAGTGTCCAGTTATATTGTCCTCAGGTTTTCTCATTGTGTGTCCTATCCAGCACCAGGGTCTTGTCCTCACCTCATGGTTCATTGGAATTTATTTAGTGAACTCTACATTGGTAATTTTATCATACTATTGTATTCACACTATTCTGTGCAGGCAACAATTAGTGAATGTTTGTTGTTTATCAGTAATTCTTTTAGTTGTCCTCCATACTTCTGTAATAGCACGAAGATGAGAGAGGAGGAGAATAAAAGGTCAGAGAGGTGTAAAGAATAAAGAATTGAAAGGTAAAGATTGTCCGTCTTCCGGTCGTAGAGATAACCACTGATGTGTGATTACCCTTGGTTTTATCTACCAACCTCACAAGTATACAGGTATGCAGGTCACGAATACAACACTACCCTAACCGACAATAGTACAGGCACTCAAAAGAATAAGCTAACACTGAATCAAGTTTATTTGCTTCTCAAAAGAAATTACAAAGTATCGTGCGAAAACAATTTAAATTATTATGAAAAAATGCTGTCAGATAACTAACACCTTGATAAGACCATCAACCGAATATAAACACTAAGTAAATGCAATTAAGCCAATAACTAGTCACATATCAATCAGGGGAATGTAATAAGAAAGTACGCAAATCTGAGGAGAAAGTATACAAATCTAATAAGGAGGCACACACCCAAACTACCACCATAAAATGACCGCCCACTAGTTTTACCCAGGCAATCGATCAAGCGACAATGTAAAAGTCCAGTGGATACTTGCTCGCCTGCCTACAGGTATTTTGGTCTGATCACCGCCCGTCTTAGAGTGATTTCGCCACTTTCCAATAAAGTCAGGCTCCTTCCAATTTTGTTTGACGCAGTTCTCTGGATGATCCCATCAAACGTGTGTCCTCTTAGCCCACCTTAGTCTTGTATGACTTTCGCTAATGATTGTAATTGACAGTGGATCCCTCGTCGCAATCAATAATTTCTTTTGGGCGGCCCTTTTTTCCAACACTTAAGTCCGTGTTTCCCTCTGGTCCTTAGGTATATCTGCCCGATCAGAGTTCCTACAGCCTTCTTGGTCTCAACAGCCCTTGAGTATCTGCACTCGGCCATCTCAAATTTGCTTATCCTTTTTTACTGCCTCCTGTACTGCGTATATATATGCCGCTTAATTTGGCGGTTCTTTCTGGCATCATGTGATGTCGCTCCCACTTGTTGTGAAGGGCTACCCAATCAGCTTTTTAGCTATACCGCATAATTAATTCACCTTAATCCGCTTTATTCTAGATCCTTTGACCCCACTAGGTTGCAGCTTGAGGTTGAAGACCTTATCTTCCCGCCGTTGCCTGTTTTGGGTCATGGGGCGTGTTCGTCCCCATATATTCACCGCATCCTTTGTATTTCTTGCCCATCCGACAGTTCCCGACAAAGCCTATGCTAAGTTTGGCTTCATGTTTCCTGAATTTCTTATTTCACTAACAACAAAAGGTAAACTGGCGGTACCCAGTCAGTGCCCGGCCACTCACTTAACTTATACTAGTCGGTGAACTTTCTGTTTCAAAATTATTTCAGTCAATGTCCTCCGGTAAACTTATGCGGTTTGTGAAAGCCATTTCCCAAACCGTCTCACTTCTGAAGCTCTGGTATAGTGATTGTGTAAAACAAGACAATAATATGTGTACTTGTCTGGAATAAGCCTCAATTGTGTGATGAGTTGATTAGAAAGAGCTCATATCTTGGTGGTTGTTGCATTTCTTTATTAATAATGCATATAATCAGTAATTAAATGAGAGCACTTAAATAACTTCAGTAATTACTTCAGGGAGAGGGGGGCAGAAATGATAACTGGGAGCATGACGGTGGACATGGGACATTAAAAACACCTTGGGTATGAATTTATATGGGGCAGGGATGAAAGGTCGAGTCTCTCCAGTGGGCCATGATGAGAAAGATGCTCTTTAATAGGACCAGCAGGCCATGATGAGAATGATGTTCTGTAAAGGACCTGCAGGTCATGATGAGAATGATGTTCTGTAAAGGACCTGCAGGTCATGATCAGAATGATGCTCTCTAAAGGACCAGCAACATAGATGAATGGTTGTCAGATGCAACTATGGTTTGTGGGTTATAGGACATAGTCCTGATCCCGTGTATGTGATCGTAATCACATGATTTCCCAGGCCAAGCTTTCTTATGTGTATATGTGTGCATATTATCTTATCTTCACGAACAACAGCTGGTGAAGCTGTTAGAATTGTGATCTCTCATATCAGGACACACAGATTCTCACCCCCCAGTGTAGCAACAGGTCATTTATCTAATGGGTGTGCAATAAATAATCATGGCCAGTAGACCTTGTGGTGATTGCCTGGGCAAGCGGACTTAAATTCTCAGCCTTCAACAAAACCCTTATGGCAGTCACCAGCGCGGGTGTCAAATATTGTCTTTGATATTTTTGTTTTCCATCCTTACATTTTGGAGCCATGGTGGCACAGTTGAGGCAGGATTATTTGTTCTCCCAATACGGCTCTGCTGTCCACCCAGCCTTATACACATTCCAGAATTTTCTGGTAATTTGGAAGGAAAGGCAATGAGGAAAGGAACTGTCCACCCCATCTTGTATATCTATAATATGTGAAGGCCTAATACTTCACACCTCAAGAGAGTATCTGCTATGAAACTACCTGTTTTACTCAACAGCACTTTCTTATGGTCTCCAGAGTTTCCTCTAATTTTTCGGTGCATGTTTACTACTTTATCATAACCCTCGACCATACTTAACTTAGACATTGTCCGAGTGGTATAGTGGGTGTTATTTATACATACACCAAACAACGGCAGACAGTGCCAACTTACATACTGTCCTGAGTGTCATCACACGGGGCATTATTTCTTGTGGAAGAAATTAGTTTTTAAATTTAACAGACTTGGCACTATTTTTTATAATGGTAAAGTCATCCAACCTTCTACCTCGCTCTCTGAAGGTCTTGGGTTCATTTTTAAACTCCTCATTTGGTTCATGGGCGCAATTTTTTTAGACATTCTGAAAGTTTTCACTGGAACAATGAAGTTCATGCTCTGGCGATGCTTTTAGCGGGCCACTCTGTGGACAGAAACTGAGCCATATTGGAAACAACCCAGTGAAGGGAAGTCAGTCTTCTTGCCTGTACACTTTTTTTTTAACCACTTTAAAATATGGGATAAAAGTTTGGTCTTTGTGAGTTGCTTGTACATGGACAGTTCTAGTTATTGCACTGTTATAGCATGTTCTTAACCTACCATTTAAAAGAAAAACAAGTTCCAAAGCTGGAGATATCTATGGGTCTGTGATGGGCATTTTGTTGGCCTGAGTGCATGGAAAAATAAGTGGTCAGTCTTTCCCTCTCTTAGCGGGCGACCATCATAGACATCAAACCCTTGTCTGTCAGTGCTCATAATGTCATCTGTTTAGTCTCCTAGCAAGTACAGTCATGTGCCTGCTTTAGCTAGTATGTCTTCACATAGTTTAGGTAATGAATATGGTGGTGTTCTTTGTTAATTTTCACGTGAAGAACTGGGTAAATACCATTAAAGATGTACTGTGCAGAATAAGAAATTTATAGACATAGTTTTTAGACAGGGAATGCTAAAGCCACAGTGTTTAGTCTTGGAACACTAGAGATGCAATAATTAGTCTTGAAGTGTGAAACACTAGAGATGCAATAATTAGTCTAGAACACTAGAGATGCAACAATTAATCTTGAAACACTCTTTAACATGTTCTATAACAATCAGTTTATGTTGAAACCAACACAGTTAATATACAGCGGAAGTTCTTTCTATTGTATTGTATAAATAAAAAATGTGTGGCTTGATGTCATAAATTGTTCTTCATAAGCCTGTAAGCTTCCTAGTCAGAACACATTCTGTTTCCTGTTGTCTGTCCTCAGTTTTGTCACTCCAACTTGTGATTTTCACTTCTGGTAGACCTTGTTCCACACTGCTCTCCCACCATCTTGGACATTCTCTATGTTTGGCACCTTGGAGGAAATCTGTTCACAAACTGATATAAGTTATTGATCCACTCATTGTCCTTTATGTTATCGTAGTGGGTTTTATTTATATATACATGTTGTAGCATTTTGTTTTTGTTTTTTATATACAGTCAATCAACAAAGACTTCCCAGTGTTAATATCCATGATACGAGGATATATTTTATGTTTATTTACTTCAGAAATTATCATCATTACTTGTGCTATTGTTTATACAGAACTATTGTGCCATTGTAAAATCCTTTTGTTAACAGCTGTTGATTGATCATAGATTCCCCCCCCCCCCCCACCACAATATGTTTAATGTTCACAGTTTCTGTTGACATTTAAAATAGGGTTGTTGTTTTGTTTAGTTATCTCATAGTACCAGGGTTGCTGCAGTGGTTAGCAGGTGTGCCAGCTGGCCTGGGTGGCATCTGTTCAAATCTCCTTTGAGGTGGGGATATTTTTAAAAGTGTCCTGAGCTTCCAGGTCAACCCAGGCTTAAAAATGAGTGAGTACTAGGAGATGTTCTGGGAAGTAGAGGTGGCCCACTTGGTATTGAACACATCATAAACTGAGTGCCAGCTGGTCATAAAAATATTGGGTTTAGCACCATATACCTAGCATGCCTGTAAGGAATGTAAAAGGGTCCCTTACCTTTATACATGTGTATGAAGGGCTGGATTTTGTGGCTGTGGGTAGTGAATGAGAGCCCTAATGCTTCAGCTGGTTGATTTGTCTACATAATGAAGATCACGTGTCTCGTCTCGAGAAGCTCCTCCAAGCCAACCCCAAGCGGGTTAGTTATCGCATCCTTCAAGAAACCTACTAGATGATAAATGTTCTTGGAATGAGGGGAATTCTTCTCTCCTCCTGGTCTCCAATGTGTTGAAGCTTGCTTGCAGTGAGACTTAAAAGAGAGTCACAGCAACTTCCTGATATGTTGGTGGACACCAGCGACCTCAAGCTCACTACCCAATCAGTGTGCTGCATGTCTGCCAGGATGAAAGCTTCAGTCACTCCACTGCCTCAATTCTTCATGTCATTTAGAATGAAGGACTGGATTGTCCAACAACATCAATAGTTGAGTTGCATAAAAAAGCAATTAGTGAATTGTTGATGGAACACAGTAACAAAGGAAGTTAATTTTCATTTCATGTAGCAAAGACAGTATTAATTTTACGTAGCAAAGACAGTATTAATTTCACATAGCAAAGACAGTAGATATTGATTTCATGTAGCAAAGACAGTAGATATTCATTTCATGTAACACTGGAAGTAGATATTCATTTCATGTAGCAAAAACAGTAGATATTCATTTCATGTAGCAAAGACAGTATTCATTTCAAATAGCAAAGATGTATTCTTTTCATGTAACACAGACAGTATTTATTTCATGTAGCAAAGACAGTATTCATTTCAAATAGCAAAGATGTATTCTTTTCATGTAACACAGACAGTATTTATTGCATGTAGCAAAGACAGTATTCATCTCATATAGCAAAGACAGTATTCTTTTTGTGTAGTAAAGACAGTATTAATTTCATGTAGTAAAGACAGTATTTGTTTCATATAGCAAAGAAAGTAGATTTTCATGTCATGTAGCAAAGAAAATAGGCATTCATTTCATGAGAGCTTGTCTTTGTAAATGTGATTCCTGGAAGGGGCATCACGGATGGTGGTTGTTGTTATCGATGTTCTTCACATTCACGTTGCTCCAGAAGTGACTTGTCAAGAATTATGTGTTTATGGATCTATGTTGGTGTGGTTGAGATTCCCTGTTAGCCTTGTGTGGAACGTTTGTCTCCATGGACCATCAGTCTATGATGATAATGAGGGGAATAATTATTTAATGACAGAAATGGTATGTGGTATGATCCACATTCATTGAAGTGTTATAAGAAGAGGTAAACTGAAATAAAATGCCAGGATAACAAGAGAATTGGAGGGGAAGAAGACAGAGGGAAAACCAAGAGAGACGATGCTTGACCTCATGACATGGAGATATCTGTATCAAAGATTATTGGGGCTTAACATTTCTCACACCCCACATGTTACCAGGATCCTGAGGGGAAGCAAAGAATATTAACCCTGTAATCTGCCGCGAATAAAATTAAAGAACAAAGAATAACAATGCCAACTAAGAATGGCGACTCTTCCAGACATGGCATGGTGGGATGCGGAGAAAGCTGGACAAAGCTGCACGGAGTCCATATTGCAGATTTACTTCCTTTCATCTGTGGGTATTCCCAGAAATGTGGGTATTCCCAGAAATGGCCCTGGAAAATTCCTTTGTGTGGAATCCATAGGGCAAAAGAAATTGAGGAAGATCTAAAACACGTGCAGAAAGAAGAGAAGTAGAAACAGAAAGAAGAGAAGTAGAAACAGAAAGAAGAGAAGTAGAAATAGAAAGAAGAGAAGTAGAAACAGAAAGAAGAGAAGTAGAAATAGAAAGAAGAGAAGTAGAAATAGAAAGAAGAGAAGTAGAAACAGAAAGAAGAGAAGTAGAAATAAGAGAAGTAGAAACAGAAAGAAGAGAAGTAGAAATAGAAAGAAGAGAAGTAGAAATAGAAAGAAGAGAAGTAGAAATAGAAAGAAGAGAAGTAGAAACAGAAAGAAGAGAAGTAGAAATAGAAAGAAGAGAAGTAGAAATAGAAAGAAGAGAAGTAGAAACAGAAAGAAGAGAAGTAGAAATAGAAAGAAGAGAAGTAGAAACAGAAAGAAGAGAAGTAGAAATAGAAAGAAGAGAAGTAGAAATAGAAAGAAGAGAAGTAGAAACAGAAAGAAGAGAAGTAGAAACAGAAAGAAGAGAAGTAGAAATAGAAAGAAGAGAAGTAGAAACAGAAAGAAGAGAAGTAGAAACAGAAAGAAGAGAAGTAGAAGAAACAGAAGTGAATGAAATGGGGAGGACATGGACAGAGCTGCATGGCATAGTTAAGGATAGGAGTGCTTGGAGTGATTTGGTTGAGGGGCTGTGTCCCAATGGTGAAAGTAAAAATGGTGAAAGAAGAGAACACCCAAGTGGGGGTATTTTCTATGGGACTACCCCACACGTTTACAAACAATCAGAGTGAGGAATAGGTGGATGAGACGTCAGGATGTAAGTCTTGCACATCGTGGGACTTGTGTTTGACCTTCAGTTAAGGTTCAAGGTTTATTAAACAAATCTTAGTCTGTATACTACATGGTGACTGCCTGGGCAAGTGGCCTTGATTTTCCTGCCCGGAACCAACCCTCTAGGCAGACACCAGCAATGGCATGGATGATGTAGTGAAAACATACAGATACGCCTTGACAGTCTCGCTCCTCTGTCGGGATGAAGATACTGATGAAAGATGTGTTGTACGAGCCTCCTCTGATGGGATGAAGGATGTTTTACAAAAGCCTCTTCTGATGAGATGAAGGATGTTTTACATAAGCCTCCTGTGATAGGATGAGAGATGTTTTAAAGAAGCCTCCTATGATGTGATGAAGGATGTTTTACATGAAGCTCATCTGATGAGATGAAGGATGTTTTACACAAGCCTTCTATGATAGGATGAAGGATGTTTTACAGAAGCCTCTTATGATGGGAAGAAGGATGTTTTAGATGAGCCTCCTATGATAGGATGAAGGATGTTTTACAGAAGCCTACTATGATGGGAAGTAGATGAGCCTCCTGTGATAGGATGACGGATGTTTTACACAAGCCTCTTATGAAGGGATGAAGGATGTTTTACACAAGCCTCTTATGATGGGATGAATGATGTTTTACACAAGCCTCCTATTATAGGATGAAGGATGTTTTACAGGAGCCTTCTACGATATGATGAAGGATGTTTTATATGATCCCCCTCTGATGAGATGAAGCCACTAATGAAGGATGTCTTACCCTACACCTGTTACTATTACAGCATATAAAAGCTGAAGACCACTTGTCCATGCCATCAGGGATTGGTTGGTAACCCTCAGGGAGACTGATCTTTAACCTTTAAGTCTGTGGCATTGACATTCAGACTGGTTGAGTCCCGACAAGCACTCACATCTGGCAAAGTGATGTAAAGACTTGTCTCCCACCCAGTTGGTACCATCTAAGCACAGGAGCTGTGTTACCGAGCTCTTCTTTCCCTCTCCAATCCCAGAAACCTGCAGGGCTAGGAACTGTACATCTGTGGAGAGGCATGTTAGAATGTCACCAGGTCATGATTGAAATAGAGCACAGCACTTGGGACTGTCTGAGACTAGGTCTGAGACTAGGCCTAGGTTGGTCATGTGTCTCCCACAGCTTTCAGGCAATTTCTGGGTCAACACAACACAGTGCCCAGAGAGGGATGGCATTAAGGTGCTAGTGAAGGGTGTTTCATGTGGTACCTGTTACCATTATGCGGTATAAAAACTGGACACCCAGCTCCCGTGTCATTGTGGTGATTTGGAGAAGTAGGACGAGGTTCATTTTTTTCTTGACCAAACAGCACTTGATGTTTGATGTGGTCACTGAGAGATACAGATAGAGAGAGTGAGACAGACAGAGGTGGAGAGTGAAAGAAGCAGAGAGAGAGAGTGAGTGAAACAGACATAGGTGGAGATCGAGAGACAGAGAGGGAAAGAGAAAGGGTGAAAGAGAGAGAGAGAGAACGACTGAGGCAAACAATGGAAAGTGAGACAGAAAAAGAGATAGATTTGTTCTATAAACGGCATAACACACAGCTACCTTACCTGCAAGACAATTTTCTGTTGCCCATTTTATTAGACTGGGTTTGGTATGGGACCGTGTAGGATTTGAAACCCAGACCCTCCAGTTTGGCTGGCACATACACTAGCCACCAGCCTACTGCGGCACCTATTATGCTATATAAGTAATATCAGTTGTTTAATCTTCTTAATCTGTTGTGCCATCTGTTTGAGGGAAGACTGCCCAGTCTATCTATATTTTAACTTGTTATCGGTAACTGCGTTTGTTGGTCACATTTCTACATTGTCGGTTCTATTTTATGGTGCTTGTATAACCCTGACTGTGATTATTGTCCATTTAAGCAGATTTGTTTAATGAGGATCTATATTATGATAAAATGTTACTTTTTAAAATCACCATTACAAACGTTATTATTTACTTATTGTTTTATGACCATATCAACATGTGATTATTAATTATCCTGTTGTAATTATTGGATAGGGTATTCATTGTAACACACACAAAATGTGTGTATGTACAGGGAGTGAGAGAGTGTGTGTGTGACAGAGATGGAAAGTGAACTTTGATTGATTGAACTGTATTTTCAAAGTGTCACAAATTGGGCACGCAGGCCCGTCTTACATTCGGCCCTGTGAGTTGACAGTGAGAGGCAGAGTGAGAGAACAAGTGTATATATGTAATGTGAGAGAGACAGAGGGAGAGAGATTGAGAGCGAATGAGACTGAGAAGGAGAGAGGGGGAGACAGAGAGGGAAAGAGAGAGATAGAGGATATGAGACAGACAGAGATAGAGTGAACGAATGAAATGAGAGCACATGAGACAGGCAGAGATAGAGTGAGAGATAGAGAGCGTGTGAGACAGACCTAGATGGAAAGTGTAAGACAGAGGGAAAGAGACAAGGCGAGAGAGAGAGAGAGTCAGTGAGGCAGACAGATGGGGAGGGAGAGAGATTTGTTTTATAAGGTCATAAATTATGATAACATTGTACTTGTCTAAACCACCAATCTTTGATTATCTTATTGGATAAAATATTCATTGTAACACACAATATACACATGTATGTACAGGGAGCAATTGAGAGAGACAGACAGAGATGGAGAGTGAGAGAAAAAGAGAGAGAGAGAAATTGAGAACAAATATGATTTGCGACAGTTGCCTATTATGTACATATTTTGCTAAAATGATTTGTTATAATCTGCTGTTATAACACTGACTATGATAGCCTTTTGTTATGCCTACATTGTTGACCAAACATAGTGTGACCCCACACATAGGCCTGTCTGAGAATCCAAGATATGTCAGCATCAATCTTCTTGTGTTATATGATACATATAAAACAATGACACAAGTACTTGGGTGGAGGTGGGTGATGTGTGCTATCATTCCTGTTGCTTATTATATACTTTGGTGCAGAAACAAAACCAGCACAGAGAGACCAACAAGGTGGGCTAGACAGGTAGTGGAACTTCACACCTGTGGAGAGTAATGGCAGTCCTTGGAATGTTGGCTATACAGGGGACCCAGTCGGTGAATGTGCTGCACAAGAGTTTCTGCAAAGTCAATCTTGGTCTTGGTCAGTGTGATACCTGGCGCTAGTTTTGGTACGTCAATAGCCCCAAGTTCCAGTATTGAGGAAGTGTGTTCACAGAAGGCGGAGCCCTTGACAGAGAAATAGTTAAACAAGTTAGTTGCAGATCCTTTACAGGATGTCACATTTTTTGGCTGTTTGTGACTTCTTGGCATGTTTACGTTTGCCATTGCTTTCTGAATAACTGGCACTCATGCCATCATATGAAAACCAATGCAAGTCGACCTGCTGCCAAATCGGCAGCATCTGTGTTTTGAATGCAGTATAAAGAATTACAATATGTGTCCATAACCCGTTCACCACAGAGCCCGCACAGATAATAGATACAACATAATTCAGTGACTTACATAATTCAATGACTTAAATAATTCAATGACTTACATAATTCAGTGACTTACATAATTCAGTGACTTACATATTGCAGTGACTTTCATATTGCAGTGACTTACATATTTTAGTGACTTACATATTGTAGTGATTTACATATTGTAGTGACTTACATATTGTAGTGACTTACATACTGCAGTGATTTACATATTGTAGTGACTTACATACTGCAGTGATTTACATATTGTAGTGACTTACATATTGTAGTGACTTACATACTGCAGTGATTTACATATTGTAGTGACTTACATATTGTAGTGACGTACACATTGCAGTGACTTACATATTGTAGTGACTTACATACTGCAGTGACTTACATATTGTAGTGACGTACACATTGCAGTGACTTACATATTGTAGTGACTTACACATTGCAGTGACTTACATACTGCAGTGACTTACATATTGCAGTGACTTACATATTGCAGTGATTTACATATTGCAGTGACTCACATATTGCAGTGATTTACATATTGCAGTGACTTACACATTGCAGTGACTTACATATTGCAGTGATTTACACATTGCAGTGACTCACATATTGCAGTGATTTACATATTGCAGTGACTTACACATTGCAGTGACTTACATACTGCAGTGACTTTCATATTGTAGTGACTTACATATTGCAGCGACTTACATATTGCAGCGACTTACATATTGCAGTGATTTACATATTGTAGTGACTTACATATTGCAGTGACTCACATATTGCAGTGACTCACATATTGCAGTGATTTACATATTGCAGCGACTTACATATTGCAGCGACTTACATATTGTAGTGACTTACATATTGCAGTGATTTACATATTGTAGTGACTTACATATTGTAGTGACTTACATATTGCAGTGACTCACATATTGCAGTGACTCACATATTGCAGTGATTTACATATTGTAGTGACTTACATATTGTAGTGATTTACATATTGTAGTGACTTACATATTGCAGTGATTTACATATTGTAGTGACTTACATATTGCAGTGATTTACATATTGTAGTGACTCACATATTGCAGTGACTCACATATTGCAGTGACTCACATATTGCAGTGATTTACATATTGTAGTGACTTACATATTGTAGTGATTTACATATTGTAGTGACTTACATACTGCAGTGACTTACATATGGCAGTGACTTACATATTGCAGTGACTTACACATTGCAGTGACTTACATATTGCAGCGACTTACATATTGCAGCGACTTACATATTGCAGCGACTTACATATTGCAGTGATTTACATATTGTAGGGACTTACATATTGTAGTGACTTACATATTGTAGTGATTTACATATTGTATTGACTTACATATTGCAGTGACTTACATATTGTAGTGACTTACATATTGTATTGACTTACATATTGCAGCGACTTACATATTGTAGTGACTTACATATTGTAGTGACTTACATATTGCAGCGACTTACATATTGCAGCGACTTACATATTGCAGCGACTTACATATTGCAGTGACTTACATATTGCAGTGACTCACATATTGCAGTGACTCACATATTGCAGTGATTTACATATTGTAGTGACTTACATATTGCAGCGACTTACATATTGCAGTGATTTACATATTGTAGTGACTTACATATTGCAGTGACTCACATATTGCAGTGATTTACATATTGTAGTGACTTACACATTGCAGTGACTTACATACTGCAGTGACTTACATATTGTAGTGACTTACATATTGCAGTGACTTACATATTGTATTGACTTACATACTGCAGTGACTTACATATTGTAGTGACTTACACATTGCAGTGACTTACATACTGCAGTGACTTTCATATTGTAGTGACTTACATATTGCAGTGACTTACATACTGCAGTGACTTACATATTGTAGTGACTTACATATTGTAGTGACTTACATATTGCAGTGACTTACATATTGCAGTGACTTACATACTGCAGTGACTTACATATTGTAGTGACTTACATACTGCAGTGACTTACATATTGTAGTGACTTACATACTGCAGTGACTTACATATTGTAGTGACTTACATACTGCAGTGACTTACATACTGTAGTGACTTACATATTGTAGTGACTTACTTATTGTAGTGACTTACATACTGCAGTGACTTACATATTGCAGTGACTTACATACTGTAGTGACTCACATATTGCAGTGACTTACTTATTGTAGTGACTTACATATTGTAGTGACTTACATACTGCAGTGACTTACATATTGTAGTGACGTACACATTGCAGTGACTTACATATTGTAGTGACTTACATATTGTAGTGACGTACACATTGCAGTGACTTACATACTGCAGTGACTTACATATTGTAGTGACGTACACATTGCAGTGACTTACATATTGTAGTGACTTACATATTGTAGTGACTTACATATTGTAGTGACTTACATACTGCAGTGACTTACATATTGTAGTGACTTACATATTGCAGTGACTTACATATTGCAGTGACTTACATATTGTAGTGACTTACATATTGCAGTGACTCACATATTGCAGTGACTAACATATTGCAGTGATTTACATATTGTAGTGACTTACATATTGCAGCGACTTACATATTGCAGTGATTTACATATTGTAGTGACTTACATATTGCAGTGACTCACATATTGCAGTGACTCACATATTGCAGTGATTTACATATTGTAGTGACTTACACATTGCAGTGACTTACATACTGCAGTGACTTACATATTAGACCCAAACATTAGTACTGAGGTCAGGTTACAAGTAGTAAACAGTCTGTTTCTGCCAACACTCTGCTCCCAGTTCCACGTGTTAAAGTCTGTAAACAGTCTGTTTCTGCCAACACTCTGCTCCCAGTTCCACGTGTTAAAGTCTGTAAACAGTCTGTTTCTGCCAATACTCTGCTCCCAGTTCCACGTGTTAAAGTCTGTAAACAGTCTGTTTCTGCCAACACTCTGCCCCCAGTTCCACGTGTTAAAGTCTGTAAACAGTCTGTTTCTGCCAACACTCTGCTCCCAGTTCCACGTGTTAAAGTCTGTAAACAGTCTGTTTCTGCCAACACTCTGCCCCAAGTTCCTCGTGTTAAAGTCTGTAAACAGTCTGTTTCTGCCAACACTCTGCCCCCAGTTCCACGTGTTAAAGTCTGTAAACAGTCTGTTTCTGCCAACACTCTGCTCCCAGTTCCACGTGTTAAAGTCTGTAAACAGTCTGTTTCTGCCAACACTCTGCCCCCAGTTCCTCGTGTTAAAGTCTGTAAACAGTCTGTTTCTGCCAACACTCTGCCCCCAGTTCCTCGTGTTAAAGTCTGTAAACAGTCTGTTTCTGCCAACACTCTGCCCCCAGTTCCACGTGTTAAAGTCTGTAAACAGTCTGTTTCTGCCAACACTCTGCTCCCAGTTCCATGTGTTAAAGTCTGTAAACAGTCTGTTTCTGCCAACACTCTGCCCCCAGTTCCTCGTGTTAAAGTCTGTAAACAGTCTGTTTCTGCCAACACTCTGCCCCCAGTTCCACGTGTTAAAGTCTGTAAACAGTCTGTTTCTGCCAACACTCTGCTCCCAGTTCCACGTGTTAAAGTCTGTAAACAGTCTGTTTCTGCCAACACTCTTCCCCCAGTTCCACGTGTTAAAGAAATTTTTTAAAAACATGTCTGGGGCGGGACCTGCTATGGCTCTGTGACATGATTGGGCTGTCACAATTTGTAGACCTGAATGCACGGAGGAACAGATGGCCAGTCTTGTCCTCTTCTAGCAGACGATGAACACAGATGTTGAACATTCGTTAGACTGTGCTGATGACAGCTCCCTGTAAGTAACTCTGACTCCCCTGTTCCAGGTATGCTCATTGTCTGCATCCCAAGATAGGCAGCTCACATGAGTCGCTTGAGAGAGGCTTTCAGCTTCATTGGAAGACACAACAGCAGAAATTGTGACATTAGGAGTGTAAGGACCACTGTCTTCATTGAGTCTGTCAAGATATCATGTTTAAAAAAGTAGTTCATTTTAGAATGAATTCCATTCCGTCCCTACTTTGTTCCCACCTCATCAGCAGCTGTGGTCACCAAGCTAGAGGGGTACAATAAAACAGATGGGTAGATTATATCAAGGATATTCTACACAAAACAAATGTAACACAGTCCAGGTGAGGGGTCACACATTAGGCTCAATATCAGAAACTTCCACCTGCTCGTCTGCTTAGCTCTTGGAACCCCAGACATCCAGTCCATAAAACCCCAACTCCCTGGGTGGAGAACCTGAGCAAAAGATACACATTCAAATAACTTGTTTTGACACAGTCCGAATTGAGCCCTAGCCACACAGTCTGTAAAAGTCCATTCTCCTGACTTCTGAGATAAACAACACATTAAATGGACTCATGTAAACAATCAGTCCAAATGGGTTAATGGCTAGAGGGTTAATGGCTAGCTCCAGTGATGACCCCGACAGGTCTCCAGACATTTACGTTCATGTTTGAACGATGCAGTCCGAAAATGAATGTATGACTTTCGTAGGGTGAGGCAGATGACTTGATCAATTCACTATAGAGACCATCCCTACAATAGTTGCTCAACATCTCATCTATCAGATAGGTTTTACTCAACCCTTGTCTGCCAGGAGGTACCTAACCCTTTCTGTCCCTAACTGTTGTTGCTTAACCTTCATCTGTCCCAGACAATTGTTATTGAACCTTCTTCTATCCCTGACAGCTTTTACTTATCCCTCTTCTATCCCTGTCTATCTCAGACAGTTGTTACTTCTCCCTCTTCTATCCCAGACACTTGTTACTTAACCCTCTTCTATCCCAGACACTTGTTACTTAACCCTCTTCTATCCCATACACTTGTTACTTAACCCTCTTCTATCCCTAACAATTGTTACTTTTCCCTCTTCTATCTCAGAAAATCTTTACTTAACCCTCTTCTGTCCCAGACAGTTGTAACTTAACCCTCTTCTGTCCCTGACACTTGTTACTTAACCCTCTTCTGTCCCAGTTATGTTATGTTATTTTCTTCTAACTTAGTTTATTATTTTAAATTTTAAAAAGGACTGGACACAAAAAACTTCAGTAAAGTATTTGTATTTGAAGTGATAAGAGAACATTCAGTGAGTTGTTTGTATAGGATTAGTAGTGTTTAGGTTTTGCATGTCTATTCCACACACAGAATTCCATGTGTAGCACAGAAAAACATCTACGGACAGCCAATTTATACTTGGTTGTTTTATAATTTTGTATACTGAAGTGTGTAAGGTTATTATATGTATATTTATTTAACATCAATGCTGGTCATTTTTGTGTTACATTTTGCTCAGTTTTGTATTATAAAATAGATTGTTACATTTATCGAGCAGTATTACTTCCTTCGTTTTATTTTTTCATGAACATTTTAAAATCATTTTTACGTGATACTTACTATCTTGACCATTTTTCCCCCTCACATTATTTCCTTGTTTTTACTGCTGTTCTTCATTATTTGTGGCATTTTATATCACTTTTATTTGCTCTGGTGATTTCAACCTGTGATTTTGTGGTTTAGTTCTTCAGCAGTAGCTCATGTTTGTGTATCTCTTTGTTTATCTTTTGCATCTTTGTCCATTTTAATTACTTCCTGCATCTTGCCTTTCATATTCAATGACATCACAATCTGCAGCCCTGAGTTGTACACTAAATGTTTACTTCATCTTTGTCTGTGAAACTTCTGATCCCTCTTTGTTCTGTCTTTTTGTTGAACTTTGTCTTTCGGTTCCTTTTTTCCTCTCATGAATAATATTTATTGCTTGCCTGTTGGCCCGGTGGTCTTTGGGGACAGTGAGGTAGATTTCAGAAACTGTCCAAGGCTACCAGGTCGACCTAGCCTTAAACGGGCACCGGGAAATGTCTTGGGAAGTAAAGGCAGCCTGGAGTGTTGACACCGTCATCCCGGGAGTGTTGACCCCGGCACCCCTGGAGTATTGATCCCATCATCCCTGGGGTGTTGATCCCATCATCCCTGGAGTGTTGATCCCATCATCTCAGGAGTGTTGATCCCATCATCCCTGGGGTGTTGACCCTGTCATCCCTGGGGTGTTGACCCCATCATCCCTGGGGTGTTGATCCCATCATCCCTAGAGTGTTGATCCCATCATCCCTGGGGTGTTGATCCCATCATCCCTGGGGTGTTGACCCCATCATCCCTGGGGTGTTGATCCCATCATCCCTAGAGTGTTGATCCCATCATCCCTGGGGTGTTGACCCTGTCATCCCTGGGGTGTTGACCCCATCATCCCTGGGGTGTTGACCCCATCATCCCTGGGGTGTTGATCCCATCATCCCTAGAGTGTTGATCCCATCATCCCTGGGGTGTTGACCCCCGTCATCCCTGGGGTGTTGACCCCATCATCCCTGGAGTGTTGACCCCATCATCCCTGAGGTGTTGACCCCATCATCTCTGGGGTGTTGATCCCATCATCCCTAGAGTGTTGACCCCATCATCCCTGGGGTGTTGACCCCCGTCATCCCTGGGGTGTTGACCCCATCATCCCTGGAGTGTTGACCCCATCATCTCTGGAGTGTTGACCCCATCATCCCTGGAGGGTTGACCCCATCATCCCTGGAGTGTTGACCCCATCATCCCTGGGGTGTTGACCCCTGTCACCCCTGGAGTGTTGACCCCATCATCCCTGGAGTGTTGACCCCATCATCCCTGGAGTGTTGACCCCATCATCCCTGGGGTGTTGACCCCCGTCACCCCTGGAGTGTTGACCCCATCATCCCTGGAGTGTTGATCCCATCATCCCTGGAGTGTTGACCCCATCATCCCTGGGGTGTTGACCCCCGTCATCCCTGGAGTGTTGACCCCATCATCCCTGGAGTGTTGACCCCATCATCCCTGGAGTGTTGACCCCACCATCCCTGGAGTGTTGACCCCATCATCCCTGGAGTGTTGACCCCACCATCCCTGGAGTGTTGACCCCACCATCCCTGGAGTGTTGACCCCACCATCCCTGGAATGTTGACCCCATCACCCCTGGAGTGTTGACCCCGTCACCCCTGGAGTGTTGACCCCATCATCCCTGGAGTGTTGACCCCATCATCCCTGGATTTTTGACCCCGTCACCCCTGGAGTGTTGACCCCGTCACCCCTGGAGTGTTGACCCCATCATCCCTGGAGTGTTGACCCCATCATCCCTGGAGTGTTGACCCCATCATCCCTGGAGTTATTGACCCTGTCACCCCTGGAGTGTTGACCCCGTCACCCCTGGAGCGTTGACCCCGGCACCCCTGGAGTGTTGACCCCATCACCCCTGGAGCGTTGACCCCGGCACCCCTGGAGTGTTGACCCCATCACCCCTGGAGTGTTGACCCTATCACCCCTGGAGTTTTGACCCCGTCACCCCTGGAGTGTTGACCCCGTCACCCCTGGAGTTTTGACCCCGTCACCCCTGGAGTGTTGACCCCGTCACCCCTGGAGTGTTGACCCCATCACCCCTGGAGTGTTGACCCCATCACCCCTGGAGTTTTGACCCCATCACCCCTGGAGTGTTGACCCCATCATCCCTGGAGTGTTGACCCCATCACCCCTGGAGATTTGACCCCATCACCCCTGGAGTGTTGACCCCATCACCCCTGGAGTGTTGACCCCGTCACCCCTGGAGTGTTGACCCCGTCACCCCTGGAGTGTTAACCCCATCACCCCTGGAGTGTTGACCCCGGCACCCCTGGAGTTTTGACCCCGTCATCCCTGGAGTTTTGACCCCGTCATCCCTAGAGTGTTGACCCCGTCATCCCTGGAGTTTTGACCCCGTCATCCCTGGAGTGTTGACCCCATCACCCCTGGAGTGTTGACCCCATCACCCCCTGGAGTGTTGACCCCATCACCCCCTGGAGTGTTGACCCCATCATCCCTGGAGTGTTGACCCCATCATCCCTGGAGTGTTGACCCCATCATCCCTGGAGTGTTGACCCCATCATCCCTGGAGTGTTGACCCCGTCATCCCTGGAGTGTTGACCCCATCATCCCTGGAGTGTTGACCCCGTCACCCCTGGAGTGTTGACCCCGTCACCCCTGTAGTGCCCGTTTGCCTGCACAAATATGAGACTAGCACCACATACCCAGCATGGCCCAAGGCCTGTACAAACGTCCTTGACTTTCCTTCACTTGTAATATTTATAGTCACCAGCAACAGTTTTCTAGCTCCGTTTTCCTTTGTCTTTGTGACAATCTGTTTCTTTTAATATTATTTGTCCATCTATATACTTTTTCTGTCATTTGTCCTAATTTTTAAAAAAAAATGTCTTTTAAGTCAAGAGGATCGACTTCATTGCCCCGGGTTTTACCCCATATGGCTCGGTCTCTTTCCATAGGGTGACCTGCTGAAATTGTCGCACAAAGCACAAACTCTATAGCTCCAGCGATGACTCCCAGGAGTCTCCTAGAAAAATGCACTCATGAACCAAAAGACATAGCCTGGAGTCGAACCCACAACCTTTGGAGCACAAGGCAGACGGCTTGACCACTTCGCCACGGAGACTCCCTTCTTTTAATTTAAGGATACATGTATCCTATTTTCATCTCAATCAATCAGGTGCCATATCCACAATCAAGATTGGCTGCAACAGATATCCAAAACTGTCTTTCTCTCGCCTTGATTGTACATTCTCTCAGACTGCTGTCTGCCTATCTCTTGATGTTATCTTCCCTCTTATATCGTTGTCTACCTCTTGCTCACATGCCTTCAGTCTTTTCCTCCTGTAAGGTTTTTATAAGAGTTTTATGTCTTTTAATGTGGCCGAAATATTTCACTTGCCTGTTTTTATTTCTTTCATCAGCTCTCTTTTCATTCCCAGTTTTTCTCGAACCTCTTTATTGGATTGTTGTTATTTTAATGAAATACAACATATTCTTTTGTATATCCACATTTCCATGGACTCTATTAAGTTTTCTAATTGCTAGTTCATTGTCCAGGCTTTTGCGTCATATAGTTGTGTTGAATATAATAACATTTGACAATTCTTATTTTTAATGCATTATTGATCTCTAGATGTTAATACTGATTTCATGTCGAAAACATTTTTGGCCATTTCTATTCTCTGTTTGAATTCTGTCTCACTTCTGCCATCATCTGTTATTACATGTCCAACATAGGAGAAACTTGTTTTTGTTTTCCTATTTACTGTGATTTTCATTGATGACCCTTTCCTTTCCACTGCTAATTATCATACTTCTTATTTTTTGGATATTAATATCAAAGCCACATTCTGCACTATGCTTGTTTACTTGTACGACTAGGCTTTGTAACTCTTGCTTGCTTTCTGCTATTTACTGTATTGTCAGCATATCTAAAATTGTTTATGATTCTTCCATTGATGTTAAGTCCAGGCAGTTTGACTTTTCAGTCAACATCTTCAGATTATGACTTCTGTGGTGCCACTGTTTTTGCAGAACCCAAATTGTTTTTCAGCTTCTTCCTCATCTATTTTATTTTGAATTCATTCTTGTATGGTGTTGAGGAGTATCTTAGTTGTATGGCTCATTAAGCTAATAGTTTTGTAATCCTCACAATCAACAGCTCTTGGCTTCTTGGGTGGTCTGATGAAAACGGGTGTTTTCAAATCCTCGAGGATGTAACCAGTATTATATATATCATTACATAATTCTGTGATAGTTTCAATGTCAAAGTTGGATAAGGATTTAATCATCTCTGTTGTTATCCTGTCAGTACCTGCAGCCTTTCCTTGTTTTGTATTTTTAATAGTCTTCTCTAATTCAGCCTTTAATATGTTGGTCGATCTTGAGTATTATACAATGTTGGTTTATTAACCCTGCTGTCCCAGAAAAAAAAATAGTGTATGTATTCTGTCCATCTTTTTTTAAAATTATATTGGCATTAGCAACAATGTCTCCATTGTTTTCCTCTAATATGATCATTTTCTGTTGTATTATTTTTCTTGTTTATAAATCTTTTTTCTTATATTTTCATGCAGTCCTTTTGAGTTGAGTTTTATTTCTATATCCTCTATTTCTTTACATTGTATCTGAATTGACGCTTCTTTGGCAGCCCTCCAAATGAGACATATTTCTCAGTCTATTTATGTATATTCTGGAGTATTCTTTGCTTTATTTCCTTGAGCCATTTTGCTCATGATTTCATTGGTTATCCACAATTGCCTTTTCTTATTTCCCTTCACTGGTAAGTTTGTAATTGCAATCTGTTTGCTAATTTTTTCACATTCCCATTTTTATCTAAGATATCCTATTGTCATCTGCTTGTATCCTGTTGTCATCTACCTGTATCCTATTTTCATCTACCTGTATCCTATTTTCATCTGCCTGTATCCTATTTTCATCTATATGTAATCTATTGTCATCTACCTGTATCCTATTTTCATCTACGTGTATCCTATTTTCATCTACGTGTATCCTATTTTCATCTTTGTGTAGCCTGTTTTCATCTTTGTGTAGCCTGTTTTCATCTACACATTCCTCAGCTGTGTGATGCCTTCTCTAGGCCTCATACTGCAGCATTACTTATTTGTTATTTTAATGGGTTTAAAATTTAAAAAAAACTAGAAAGTGAAATGCTTGTATTCAGATGTTACTGTTAGCTTATATGCAGAATGCAAACCTGAGAAGAAACCATTGTTTGAGAAATCCCACTTCTTGAAAATAAACATTGTTTGAGAAATCCCACTTCTTGAAAATAAACATTGTTTGAGAAATCCCACTTCTTGAAAATAAACATTGTTTGAGAAATCCTACTTATTGAAAATAAACATTGTTTGAGAAATCCCACTTCTTGAAAATAAACTTGCATGTGTCTTCAATCATATGACCCTACTTTAACTTTGTGCCAAGAGGTGAAAAAAAGCCCAGTATGACAGGAGTGGTAAGACAGACAGTATGATTGGAGTGACAAGACAGTCATTATGACAGGAGTGACAAGACAGCCAGTATGACAGGAGTGACAAGAGAGTATAACAGGAGTGACAAGAGAGTATAACAGGAGTGACAAGGCAGCCAGTATGACAGGAGTAACAAGACAGCCAGTATGACAGGAGTGACAAGACAGCCAGTATGACAGGAGTGACAAGAGAGTATAACAGGAGTGACAAGAAAGTATAGCAGGAGTGACAAGAGAGTATAACAGGAGTGACAAGACAGCCAGTATTACATGAGTAACAAGACAGCCAGTATGACAGGAGTGACAAGACAGCCAGTATGACAGGAGTGACAAGACAGCCAGTATGACAGGAGTGACAAGACAGCCAGTATGACAGGAGTGACAAGACAGCCAGTATGACAGGAGTGATAAGAGAGTATAACAGGAGTGACAAGGCAGCCAGTATCACATACAGCCAGTATGACAGGAGGGACAAGACAGCCAGTATGACAGGAGTGACAAGACAGACAGTATGATTGGAGTAACAAGACAGCCAGTATCACATACAGCCAGTATGGCAGAAGTGACAAGACAGCCAGTATGACAGGAGTAACAAGACAGCCAGTATGACAGGAGTTACAAGACAGTATGACAGGAGTTACAAGACAGTATGGCAGGAGTGACAAGACAGCCAGTATGACAGAAGTGACAAGACAGCCAGTATGACAGGAGTGACAAGACAGCCAGTATGACAGGAGTTACAAGACAGTATGACAGGAGTTACAAGACAGTATGGCAGGAGTGACAAGACAGCCAGTATGACAGGAGTGACAAGACAGCCAGTATGACAGGAGTGACAAGACAGCCAGTATGACAGGAGTGACAAGACAGCCAGTATGACAGGAGTGACAAGACAGCCAGTATGACAGGAGTGACAAGACAGTATGACAGGAGTGACAAGATAGCCAGTATGACAGGAGTGACAAGATAGCCAGTATGACAGGAGTGACAAGATAGCCAGTATGACAGGGGTGACAAGACAGCCAGTATGACAGGAGTGACAAGACAGCCATATTGACAGGAGTTACAAGACAGTATGGCAGGAGTGACAAGACAGCCAGTATGACAGGAGTGACAAGACAGTATGGCAGGAGTTACAAGACAGTATGGCAGGAGTGACAAGACAGCCAGTATGACAGGAGTGACAAGACAGCCAGTATGACAGGAGTGACAAGACAGCCAGTATGACAGGAGTGACAAGACAGACAGTATGACAGGAGTGACAAGACAGCCAGTATGACAGGAGTTACAAGACAGTATGACAGGAGTGGTTAGACAGTCAGTGTGGCAGGAGTGGTAAGACAGTATGACAGGCGTGGTAAAACAGCCAGTATGACAAGAGTGACAAGACAGCCAGTATGGCAGGAGTTATAAGACTGTATGGCAGGAGTGACAAGACAGTCAGTATGACAGGAGTTACAAGACAGTATGACAGGAGTGACAAGACAGTATGACAGGAGTGACAAGACAGCCAGTATGACAGGAGTGACAAGACAGCCAGTATGACAGGAGTTACAAGACAGTATGACAGGAGTGACAAGACAGCCAGTATGACAGGAGTGACAAAACAGCCAGTATGACAGGAGTGACAAGACAGCCAGTATGACAGGAGTTACAAGACAGCCAGTATGACACTAGTGACAAGACAGCCAGTATGACAGGAGTTACAAGACAGCCAGTATGACAGGAGTGACAAGATAGCCAGTATGACAGGAGTTACAAGACAGTATGACAGGAGTGACAAGACAGTATGGCAGGAGTGGTTAGACAGTGTGGCAGGAGTGGTAAGACAGTATGACAGGCATGGTAAAACAGCCAGTAAGACAGGAGTGACAAGACAGCCAGTATGGCAGGAGTTATAAGACAGTAAGTATGACAGGAATGGTAATAAAGCCAGTATGACAGGAGTGGTAAGACATCCAGTATGACAGAAGTGATAATAGAGCCAGTATAACGTAAGTGGTAAGACTATGACAGGAGTGGTTTGACAGTTATTATGACAGGAGTGGTAATACAGCCTGTGAGTGGTAATACAAACTGAGGAAGATTATGGCCAAAATATGGCTGTCCACCAAAGTTTGTCCAAATAGTGCGGCTATTTCATGAAGGTATGCAGGCAAGAGTACAGGAAAATTGTGAACTGTCTAAGCCCTTTCCTGTCACCAATTGAGTGAAGCAGGATGTGTCCTGGCACCAACACTCTTCAGCCTCATGTTTTCAGCTATGTTGACGAATGCCTTCGAGAACAACGACATTGGAATAGACATCAACTACCGCATGGATGGAAAATTGTTCAATCTCAGAAGGCTGAAAGCTAAAACCAAAACTTGCAGCGACACCGTCTGAGAGCTGATGATTGCGCTCTATATGCCAACTCAAAGGCAGACATGCATCACAATGTTTCAGCTTTCTCATATGCCTGTGCCAACTTTGGGTTCAATATCAACTTGAGAAGATTTTAGTAATGTACCATACAGTCCAGGGATTAATCACACCATGCTGAATATCAAAGTGAGTGGTCATAGACTAAGTGTTGTGGACAAATTCACCTATCTTGGCAGCACTGTGTCACAAGCTGTCACAATTGATGACGAAGTGAATGCAAGAATGTCCAATGCCAGTGCTGCCTTTGGCAGATTGTACAAGAATGTGTGTGACAGAAATGGAATAAGCCTGCAAACAAAGCTGAAAGTCTACAAAGCAGTTGTATTATCCACACTGTTATATGCTTGTGAAACCTAGACTGTTTATCAGTGACACGCTAGGAAATTAAACCACTTCCACACAGTCTGCCTTAGGAAGCTATTGAAGATTAAATGGCAAGACAAGATCCCAGACACTGAAGTCCTAGAAAGAGCGTCCGTGCCCAGTATCCACACACTACTAATGAAGAATCAGATTCGCTGGGCTGGTCACTTGACTCGCATGCCAGATCACAGGCTCCCAAAATGAATTTTTTACGGCGAGCTGCATTGTGGTAAACGCTCCCAAAGCAGCCAGAGGAAATGCTTTAAAGACACTGAAAATCTCACTGAAAGCTTTTGGAATTCGTCTTAACACCTGGGAGACTGCTGCTAAAGACCAAAATCCGTGGCGTGCATCATTACACAAGGGTGCAGTCACTTGTGAAGCAGCCAGGACTGCAAGAGCTGTGAAGAAAAGGTTGGACAGAAAAACCACTGCAGGAGATCCTCCTCCAGAAACGTCAAGCATTCTTTGTCCACATTGTCAAAGAATATTTCGAGCCAAAATAGGCCTTATCAGCCATCTTAGAACTCACGGCTCCATACCTTCAACCCCACTGGATGAAATGAATGGTCATCATCACTCTTGATGGACAAACAACATGTAGATGGTGGTTATGTGTTAAAGAAGATATATGTAGATGGTGGGGATATGTTACAGAAGATATATGTAGATGGTGGGGATATGTTACAGAAGATATATGTAGATGATGGGGATATGTTTCAGAAGATATATGTAGATGGTGGGGATATGTTTCAGATGATATATGTAGATGGTGGGGATATGTTACAGAAGATATATGTAGATGGTGGGGATATGTTACAGAAGATATATGTAGATGGTGGAGATATGTTACAGAAGATATATGTAGATAGTGGGGATATGTTACAGAAGATATATGTAGATGATGGGGATATGTTACAGAAGATATATGTAGATGGTGGGGATATGTTACAGAAGATATATGTAGATGGTGGGGATATGTTACAGAAGATATATGTAGATGGTGGGGATATGTTACAGAAGATATGTGTTGATGGTGGGGATAAGTTACAGAAGATATATGTAGATGGTGGGGATTTGTTACATAAGATATATGTAGATAGTGGGGATATGTTATAGAAGATATATGTAGATGATGGGGATATGTTCTTTTTCTCCAGCATTCTGAGCCATTGAGGTTTTTTGCTGCAGATACAAGCCGTCTCAATTCGTCTCTCTGGTTGACATTTTCTTGCCAGTCGCTGATTCCAAGTGCTTGTAGGTCTGTATGTATATTATCTCTTCACCGTCTTCTTGGTCTACCTCGGGGTCTACGGCCATTTATTTCCTGAGTGTAAGCGGGTTTTGTGTCCCTATTATCTTCCATTCTTTCTATAAGCCCCAGCCATTGCAGTCTATTAGCCTTCATGATACCAGTGATTAGCGGGGACTTAAACAGAACATAAATGTCTTTGTTACTTCTTGGGATATGTTACAGAATATATATGTAGATGATGGGGATATGTTACAGAATATATATGTAGATGATGGGGATATGTAACAGAATATATATGTAGATGATGGGGATATATTACAGAAGATATATGTAGATGATGGGGATATGTTACAGAAGATATATGTAGATGATGGGGATATATTACAGAATATATATTTAGATGGTGGGGATATATTACAGAAGATATATGTAGATGATGGGGATATGTTACAGAAGATATATGTAGATGGTGGGGATATATTACAGAAGATATATGTAGATGGTGGAGATATGTTACAGAAGATATATGTAGATGGTGGGGATATGTTACAGAAGATATATGTAGATGGTGGGGATATGTTACAGAAGATATATGTAGATGGTGGAGATATGTTACAGAAGATATATGTAGATGGTGGGGATATGTTACAGAAGATATATGTAGATGGTGGGGATATGTTACAGAAGATATATGTAGATGGTGGAGATATGTTACAGAAGATATATGTAGATGGTGGGGATATGTTACAGAAGATATATGTAGATGGTGGGGGTATGTTACAGAAGATATATGTAGATGGTGGAGATATGTAACAGAATATATATGTAGATGATGGGGATATGTTACAGAAGATATATGAATATGGTGGGGATATGTTACAGAAGATATGAGGGTGAATCAATAAGTAAGTCACACAGTTCTGTAGGATGGCAGTTAAATGTAGTTGGTGTTTTCTACAGGTGACATTAGGTGACAGAACCATCAAACTTTATATTCCCGTTCGTCAGGTGGCGCTAGGTGTCTCATGCGCATGCGCACTGCATAAACAAAATGGCGACTGTACTTACGGAGTGTACAACCAAAGAGCAACATGCTGTTGTGCGTTTTTTGTGGGCAAAAGGATTGCCTGCAAAGGACACTCATAAGGAAATACTTCCTGTTTATGCTGACAAATGTTTGTCCCTACAGCGGTGCATAGCTGGGTAGAAAATTTTTTTTCTCAAGGACGCTCTAAAATTGTTGATGAAATCTAATCTGGTCGTCCTGTTGAGATCGCAACAGAAGCATCCATGCAGCAGATGATTAGAGGTGACAGGCGAGTAACGATAGACTCTGTAGCATCTGCAATAGGTTGCTCACATGGTTCAGCATACAGTATAATGCATGATCGACTGAAATTTAAGAAAGTGTGCTCAGGGTGGTTACCCAGACAATTGAAGGAAGCTTGTCCTTGCATCATCTCTGTCCATACCAAGATGAAGGAGAAAACATGCTGAACAGGGTTGTTACTGGGGACGAATCATGGGTGCATCACTACCAGCCCGAATCAAAGCATGCTTCAATGCAATGGAAACATCCTTCTTTGCCTTGTGTCCAAAAATTCAAGGTTATGCCATGAGCAGGGAAGGTTATAGCGTTATGCTGCCAGTATTCCGGGATTGTCAAGGAGTGCTTTTAACCAATTTCAAGAAGAAAGGTGACAATGTGAATTCCGAATTGTACTGTGAAGTTCTATCGTTGTTTCATGATACAAATTTGAAGAAAACGTCCAGGACTGCTGACTAGAGGAATGTTGCTTCTTCATGACAATGCCAGACCACATACGGCTCGATTAACTCAGGAGAAAATTAACCAACTAAGGTGGGAAGTTCTGGAACATCCACCTTACAGCCCCGACTTAGCCCCTAGTGATTTCCACCTTTTTGGTCCAATGAAAACCCACCTTGGCGGGAGACATTTCGTGAATGATGTCGAAGTTGAATGTGAAGTGAAAATATGGTTTATGTATGTTACGCATGCACACACACACACACACAAACACACGGAGATGTGACAGAAGTTATATTTAGAAGTGTCAGTATGTTCAGAGAATATATGTACTGAGGAACAGGATATATGGATGTATGTTGCTAAGTTTTACCACAGTAAATCACATTTTGATGATAAAAATCTTTCAGCGAAAGATCTACCCCAAATCACAAAATCAGCAACATTTATGCAAGAACACACACACACACACACACAAATGTCACACTCTCATATACAACACTCGCATACATACACAACACAGACACGCATACACAACATCGACATGCACACACAACACACACTTATACATACATAACAATACAAACATGCATACACAACACTCACATACATACATACACAATACAAACATGCATACACAACACACACACACACACACAACACAGACACACACACACAACACAGACATGCACACACAACACTCACAAGCACACACAGGCTCACTGGTTCAGCTAACGACAACGACCACATCTGTATATCATGGTGTTTATTTGCCACATTTTGTTCGACTGTCCTGGTATCTCGTGTCACAATCAAATCCAGCAAAATAAAATCAACAAATTATAATTAAAAAACAAACAGATAGTTTGTGAATGAACACAGTAAATTTCATAACAATGCCGAAAAAAACAAACAAGCAGAAAATGTGAGAATGTCAGATACTTTGTGTTGAGTGACGAGTCACTGACTAGGACTAAATAGACGAGCAGCTGAGATGATGGCCCACAGAAAATACAATACTGAAGATATGAATCATATATTATTATCATTACATGGAAGATGGCATACAGACAACCATGGTATATACATAACACTGGAAGCAGTAATGATATCAATGTGCAATGTTACTTAGTTATATGTATTTATTATCCTAAGTTAGCTCAATCAATTGATTAAGTCTTTCATTTATCTTGCTTTCATGTGGTTATTCATTCATTTATCATGCTTTTATTTAATCATTCATTCATTTATCATGCTAACATGTGGGCATTCATTCATTTACCTTTAACCATTTTCTTCCTGATTCATTTGTTTGTCATTTCTTCCTGTCTGGTTTATATTGTGGAGTATATTACATTTCACAAATCAAGACTAGTGGACACAAACCAAGGCTAGTGAGATGTCGTATGGGGAATAGATCACATGTCTTATACAATGTCAAGCAGATGTGCTACTACTCCAGCACACACACAGCCTTTGTCACTCACAATATTTGTGTTTTCTTGCATATCTTCTGTGACATGACACACCATTTCATGCTCTTTTACATACACACACACACACACACACACACACACACACACACATATATATATATATATATATATATATATATATATATATATATATATATATATATATATATATATGAATGCACATATGTGCACATTTGCACACACAATTTCATGCAAATATACAAACTCTCCCACAAATTTATTTGTACATCTAAATAAAACTTGCACCAAATCTCTCTCTCTCTCTCTCTCTCTCTCTCTCTCTCTCTCTCTCTCTCTCTCTCTCTCTCTCTCTCTCTTTCTCTCTCTCTCTCACACACACACACATATATATATATATATATATATAATTAGAAAATCTAACACACAGATGCTGTACATGATAACCCACACACACAGTTGTACAAAATATGTGCATTAATCTTACACAACACCCTAGTACAAGATCTCCCACACAATTACTACAATCATACAGGGACTTTCTATTTGGTCATATTAAGGCAAAAAACCACATACAGAGAAATCACCTAAGACACAGACAGACTGTGTGTACAGCTACATGACACAATTATGAAAGCTGACACCAACAGTTTCCCCCACACACTTATCTTGTTACCTGGATTTCCAATGATAGGTAGACAGCGAATGTAAAATAGCTGTCAGGGGGGACACAAGATTTCACTTGCACAAATAGTGAGTGTAAAGAATGGGACAAATATAGCTCCTTACTTAGAGTGAGCTAGCAGTGAATTAAAATAACTCAGATTGACAAACGTAGCTCATTTACACAAATAGTGAATGTAAAGCATCTAAGAATGAAACAAACATTGTTCCTCATTTACACAAATAGTGGATGTAAAGCATCTGAGAATGAAACAAACGTAGCTGATCATTTACACACATCAACAGGGAGTGTAAATTAACTGTGAGCCAATGGGACAAATTTAGCTCTTGATTTGCACAATCAGATAATGAATTTAAATTAACTGCCAAAGGAGAAATCAGCTTTTCATGTACAAAAATCTCACATAAAAGTATGTATCAAACATGTTCCACATCTATAGTCAACGTATATAATAAAAAGGGACCATATATGCAGTTGTGTATATTTGATACAGCCTGGTAAACATTGAGTAAAGGAAATACAATGGATGGGTTACAACATTCTGGAAGCTGCTTCATATACAGCAGCAACACAGAGGCAGCAACACAGAGTAAACATGCAGGAGATTCAGAAGCAGGGATGCCGACTGAATATCAAGATTCTGAAGCATGGATGCTGACCGAATATCAAGATTCAGAAGCAGGGATGCCAACTGAATATCAAGATTCTGAAGCATGGATGCTGACCAAATATCAAGATTCTGAAGCATGGATGCTGACCAAATATCAAGATTCAGAAGCATGGATGCTGAGCAAATATCAAGATTCAGAAGCATGGATGCTGACCAAATATCAATCTGACATTAGACAAGTGATCATATTTAGCATGAAATCATAAATGTACAGCTGAGGTCAATCAAGCCTCCAATTGAAACGTCTGCTGAATGTGTTCTGTCCCAAGCATTGATCACTTTAAAGCAGGGATTCCCAAAGAAGGTTTGTACTGCCCCTCTGGGGGTGGTGGACAAATTCAGGGGGTGATGGAGTTTTTAATGTACAGTAGATTTCCTACCCGGAAGACCGGTGAGTATTTGCATGTGTGTGTGTGTGTGTGTATATGTGTATGGCAAAGTAGGTGCATTAGCACAGCTGATGGGGAACTGCGCTGATAATGGCGTATGGTTGGGCAAGGGTTCGACACCTGTTGTCTCGCTAAGTGAAGGAAAGATTGGCCACATGTTGCTTAGTGCATTCAGGGCAGCAAAATGTGATGGCGCTCTCATATCATAGACTCATGGCAGGAAACTGCTTTGGGGCAAATTGTTTGTGAACTGTTGTGTATGGCGGGAGATCAGGATTATGGTCTAGGGGTGACATCTAGAAACAGTTTGGGAATTACTGCTTTAATTAGTCATGCCTGGATTAGAAACTTTTAAAACTAATAACTTTCTGGGAAAGAAGGGGTTCAAGTAACAACAGTCTGGGACTGAAGGGGTTCAAGTAACACCAGTCTGGGACTGAAGGGGTTAAAGTAACAACAGTCTGGGACTGAAGGGGTTAAAGTAACACCAGTCTGGGACTGAAGGGGTTAAATAACAACAGTCTGGGACTGGAGGGGTTACAGTAACAACAGTCTGGGACTGAAAGGGTTCAAGTAACAACAGACTGGGACTGAAGGGGTTCAAGTAACATCAGTCTGGGACTGAAGGGGTTGAAGTAACAACAGTCTGGGACCAGTGGAATACAAGTAGTAACTAGGAAACAAAAGTTACATTTGATAGTCAAGGCTCTGTGACTGATTCAGCATTACATATACAGGAACACACCTGATTGACTTAATCATAACTTACTCAATATTAGCTACATTGCAAGGACATTGCAAGGACTTTTTTCGGACATAATTGCGTTGTGCCTGTTTACAGCAGAGCTGCATTCTTGCGCCGTTAGGCCGACATATCCGACTTCTGGCAGGCATTTGTTGACCGGGTTAACTATTGTTTGTATTTTTGTTATTCACATTGAGCTCTGTGTTGTGAGGCTGATGAAGAGGATAGGACTTGTTAGACTGAGACAGCATGACATTTATTCATTGTCACTTTACAATATCCGTAAGCAATGGTTACATGTAACAGCTGTTTAGTACAGAAGGAGTTCAATGAACAACAGTTTACTATGTGTGTTATGACAGTTATCTCTTGTACTACTGAGCATACATGTCTAATATTGAGATTACACTGCAAGTGTACTGATTTGCAAACACAGCAGAGGACAGCAAGCATGAAACAAGTGCAGGTTTTCATTTGTGTCTACGTGTAAACAGGTAATGGTAAATTCTATAGTTAATACTACAGTTGGCTTGCTTAGTTGTTATTCATCATCATCATCAAGTGCCTTGTCAACTGGCATGGCAAGTCTATTTCTCCCACAGAATGTATCTTGACAATCTGTCCATGTCTCTATAGAAGGCTGTTAAGCATCTCTCACTGTCTTTCTCTACTTCCTTTACCATAAATATTTTTAGTTAACACAGTATGTTCCAGTATGTATATTCACATAATATGGCCAGTATATCAATTATCTCTTTCTGATATTTGTGATGTTGTCTTTGTCTAAGCTCTTTCAAAACATTTAGATTGCTCATTTTGGCTGACCCTGTATTTTCAGTATTCTTCGGTGGCATGACATTTTACATAGCTTCCAGGGATTTTGAATAACGAAGACACAAATGATGGATTGCATGATTTATTGTCTGGCATATTTTGCTGCATCTCGTCAGGTACATGGGGGGGGGGGGGGGGAGAGAGAAGGGGGGGGGGAATTAAGATTATTTCAAGATCGCGTTAATACAAGAACCAATTACTTGATATTGTTTTTCCCTTAATACTTTACAGTTCTCTACTTCTCGTCCTTCTGAAATTCATTTTATAACGTAAGTAGACCCGCAAATCACGTTTTATGAAGACGTCTAGACTTGTTCTAGTATGTGTTATTAAATTTAGCTTCCATGTTTACATATACTGTGTAGGGGCAGAGGGGTATTTATAGGGAGGAAATATAAAGGGGGGGGGGGGGATAACATTTTGAACAGAAGGGGTGCATGGGCCAAAAAAGGTTGAGAACAACTGTTCTAGAGGATGTTGCATTCAACCCCAACATTTTTGGGTGTCTGTGATTTACCAGGCAATTTTTCTGTTCAAAAACATATAAAAAATACTGCTGATCAACAGAAATATGAGTATTAACTGTACAGAATCACTCCATGATTGTACAGTCAAACTATTATTCAATGTAACAGTGGTGATGTGCTGGCGGACTACCATAGTTACCATTCACTGTCAACACATACAGAAACTGAAGGTGAACACAAATATCGAGGGTAAAAGAACTGCAACAATCACTCCATGATAACAAAGTAGGTTAACTCTGTCATATACATAATGTGTGACTGACCTCTGCAATCTCATTTATCATATAATGTGTTCTCTTACTTTTTACATTTGGTCAGAACATACTACAGAAATCTGGCTTCCCCAGTGGCCACTTCCACTGGATTGGCATCTGCTGTGGAATCTGGAACTAAAAGAGTTAAAGATAGCAGTGTGCTGGTTGGCTACCACAGTTCCCATTCACATACAAACACTGATGGTGAAGACATATATTAGCTATAAAAGAACTGCAGCAATCACTTCATATTTACACAGTAAAGTTACATTCAGGATACTGCTCAAGCAGGTATGCAAATCAAAATAGTACTTACAAAAACAAAAACCAGTAAAATAGATGAAAATAAAGGATTTCACATGTGGCTGTTAATAAATTCAAACAGTAAGTATGGCTTGGTTGTGGAGATAAAAGGTTTTTATCATAAATATTTATTACATGACACAACTTTGGCTTAGGATGTAGAACATAAATTGTTGTATAAACGCAAGTTATTGGGATAACAATATGGAATAATTCATATGCATAAAATATATACACAAAGTCAATGTGGAACAAGCCTAACAAACATAGGCTGCAAAATAAATACATTTTCAACAAATTAAAGCAATTTCTTTGCGTGGTTTTTCCTCGGTTGTAGTCATTACCTACTGAAAATATTTGTTTGTTTTTTTTAAAAAAAACATTAGTTGCATACTCTTTACAGGACGTTGCAATCAACCCCACAATTCTATTTTGGCTGTTTGTGATTTCTTGGCAAGGTTACTTTCAGTAGTTTGCAATTGTTTTCAAAAAGGCATTAAGGCTGCAATTACTGAACCTTCAGAATAATACTTATATATTTACATTACTTTATTTTATTCCCATTTCTTCAGTATATCTGTTACACTTCTGGTACTTTAATATTTTCTCCCCCTCTTCCCGTTTGATAGATATAGGTTATGAAACCTCATAAATATTTCATATATTTTAATTTTGTATTGTATTCCATTTAATAAGAACAGGTTTGTTAATACACTTGTGATTCCTCCCATGTTCTATTTCATTCTGTTCCCTTTTCACAACATTTACAATAGTGGGTGAGTGGGGATGCTTCACAACGCTCAACATTTACAGTAGTGGGTGAGTGGGGATGCTTCACAACACTCAACATTTACAGTAGTGGGTGAGTGGGGATGCTTCACAACACTCAACATTTACAGCAGTGGGTGAGTGGGGATGCTTCAGCCACAAAGTGATCTACTTCTGTATTCACCTGACCACACATCTCTGCTGGGTCTGTGTGCTCACTGAGAATTCTTAAATACTTGGTACCGACTCTGACGTTGTTGCTTGGTCTATGTGCTCACTGAGAATTCTCAAATTCTTGGTACCGACTCTGGTGTTGTTGCTGGGTCTATGTGCTCACTGAGAATTCTTAAATACTTGGTACCGACTCTGGCGTTGTTGCTGGGTCTGTGTGCTCACTGAGAACTCTCAAATACTTGGTACCGACTCTGGCGTTGTTGCTGGGTCTGTGTGCTCACTGAGAATTCTTAAATACTTGGTACCGACTCTAGCGTTGTTGCTGGGTCTGTGTGCTCACTGAGAATTCTTAAATACTTGGTACCGACTCTAGCGTTGTTGCTGGGTCTGTGTGCTCACTGAGAATTCTTAAATACTTGGTACCGACTCTGGCGTTGTTGCTGGGTCTGTGTGCTCACTGAGAATTCTTAAATACTTGGTACCGACTCTAGCATTGATGCTGGGTCTGTGTGCTCACTGAGAATTCTTAAATACTTGGTACCGACTCTAGCGTTGTTGCTGGGTCTGTGTGCTCACTGAGAATTCTTAAATACTTGGTACCGACTCTGGCGTTGTTGCTGGGTCTATGTGCTCACTGAGAATTCTTAAATACTTGGTACCGACTCTAGCGTTGTTGCTGGGTCTGTGTGCTCACTGAGAATTCTTAAATACTTGGTACCGACTCTGGCGTTGTTGCTGGGTCTATGTGCTCACTGAGAATTCTTAAATACTTGGTACCGACTCTAGCGTTGTTACTGGGTCTGTGTGCTCACTGAGAATTCTTAAATACTTGGTACCGACTCTAGCGTTGTTGCTGGGTCTGTGTGCTCACTGAGAATTCTTAAATACTTGGTACCGACTCTAGCGTTGTTGCTGGGTCTGTGTGCTCACTGAGAATTCTTAAATACTTGGTACCGACTCTAGCGTTGTTGCTGGGTCTGTGTGCTCACTGAGAATTCTTAAATACTTGGTACCGACTCTGGCATTGTTGCTGGGTCTGTGTGCTCACTGAGAACTCTCAAATACTTGGTACCGACTCTGGCATTGTTGCTGGGTCTGTGTGCTCACTGAGAACTCTCAAATACTTGGTACCGACTCTGGCATTGTTGCTGGGTCTGTGTGCTCACTGAGAACTCTCAAATACTTGGTACCGACTCTAGCGTTGTTGCTGGGTCTGTGTGCTCACTGAGAACTCTTAAATACTTGGTACCGACTCTGGCGTTGTTGTTGGGTCTGTGTGCTCACTGAGAACTCTCAAATACTTGGTACCGACTCTGGCGTTGTTGTTGGGTCTGTGTGCTCACTGAGAACTCTCAAATACTTGGTACTGACTCTGGCATTGTTGCTGGGGCTGTGTGCTCACTGAGAACTCTTAAATACTTGGTACCGACTCTGGCATTGTTGCTGGGGCTGTGTGCTCACTGAGAACTCTTAAATACTTGGTACCGACTCTGGCGTTGTTGCTGGGTCTGTGTGCTCACTGAGAACTCTCAAATACTTGGTACCGACTCTGGCGTTGTTGCTGGGTCTGTGTGCTCACTGAGAACTCTCAAATACTTGGTACTGACTTTAGCATTAAGTCACAACCACATGTTGACAACACTGGGGAATTACACTCAGTCATGACCATAAACTTAGCTTAAGTCACAACCACATGTTGACAACACTGGGGAATTACACTCAGTCATGACCATAAAGTTAGCTTAAGTCAACAACCACATGTTGACAACACTGGGGAACTAAACTACGCCATGATCACTGGTAAGAAAGAAAAGAGATCCTGCCACTGCTAGGGACTGAACATGAACCAGTCTGTGATGAAAATCTATTGTTACTGATATTGTGTATTAGACAGAGTATATGTTACTGTGTCTATTGGATCTCAACACATCTGATTTCATTCACTTTATTGACGTCATGCAGCTTTTCCATTGCAGAAAAATGTTTGGAATAATTTGACGAGGCTGGCTGTAACAAATCCTGTCAATATTGGCAGATCAGCTCTTATATGATAAAATAAGAGAAACAAAAATCACCTGACCATAGGATGCTTATCATCAATTTTTAAAGGGCAAGAATGGGTCACCATCCTTAGATTGAGAACAGGACCGTAGACTGAAATATCATCTACAGTATATCACAATTTTAACAAAGGTTTATGGATTTTTTTTTATGTGCGGCAAAAGTTCCACGACAGCCAGTCCTCTTCTACAGTGCTGCTCAACTTACAACAGTGAATGTAAACAATTATGGCATCAACCAACTAGACTCTACCCACAGTTGTACGAGAATCACCTCAAGCTGAAACTACTCCTTTCATTACAGATATTGAAGGCCTCTTTGTGAATGAGATATAAGAACTCTAGACTAATATATTGATAAGCCACTGCTCTAACCATGTTGCCACCAGAATTCCAATGTAGAATTGAAGTAAGGGACCCTTTTCCTGGCTTTAAGGCATATAGTTACATGGTGCTAGCATGATACTGCTATAGATAAACTGACACATTATGGGTGCTATGGTCTTGGCACCTGCCTTTACTATACTGGTATAGATACATTGACACATTATGGGTGCTATGGTCTTGGCACCTGCCTTTACTTCCCATGACCTATTCTGGTACCCTCTTTAGGGGAACCAAGGTCAGTTTTAAGAATCTGTCTCAATGCAGACCTGGACCTATGACCACTGGGCCAGCAAGCAAGTGATGAGTCACTAGGCTACCATTGATCCTGAGCTGGTGTAATAACTCTCAAATAGAAGGCAATACAGTGGTAACTGTGACTGAACATGATAGTGTGGCAAGTATCTGGGACAGAACAAATTAAATGGTAGTTACTTCAGAATCTATTTTGAGAGTAACTTTGAAAACAACACAATCAACATCATCATGGAGCAAGCCCTTTGCAGAACATTGTTCTCATCATGGACCACAGGAAAGAGTTTTGATCTTTCCCCAGTCCTACTACCTCATGTATTTTCATGTCTTTAATGCCCTGTGCCTATCTTTGTGTCAGTCAACCCCTGTCTCATTCTCCAGTCCTACTACCTCGTGTATTTTCATGTCTTTACCCTCCTGCGTTTACCTTTGTGTCAGTCAATCCCTGTCTCATTCCCCAGTCCTACTACCTCATGTATTTTCATGTCTTTAGCCTCCTGTGCCTACCTTTGTGTCAGTCAACCTGTTTCATTCCCCAGTCCTACTACCTCATGTATTGTCATGTCTTTAATGCCCTGTGCCTACCTTTGTGTCAATCAACCCCCGTCTCATTCCCCACTCCTACTATCTCATGTATTTTCATGTCTTTAATGCCCTGTGCCTACTGTTGTGTCAGTCAATCCCCGTCTCATTCTCCAGTCCTACTACCTCATGCATTTTCATGTCTTTAATGCCCTGTGCCTACCTTTGTGTCAATCAACCACCGTCTCTGTCCCCAGAAACCATGCCTTCCAACACTATTCTGTCCTAGTCACTGAGACATTTACTACAGCCAAAGTTTGTCAGTTTCTAAGACTCAGCGCTGTTTATGAGACAGTATTCTTCAATGTTCAGATCTGAAAGAATGCCAGTATGTTTCTCCTTCTTGATCCATGATCTTCTAAAAATTATATGTAATATTTAAGTTCCCAACCTTGATTTTCTTCTTCAGTGATTGCAAAATGATCCATGATTAACACCCATACAACATTTACTAATAAACACACAGAAGATTATGAAGCAGGTACAAAGGCATTGAAAACAAACACTCGCTAACATGCCCACACCAAGCTTACAAACCTTCTCGCATCCACACCTAGTTTAAAATGTCAACTAAATAAAGGCACAGCAAAACTGACACAGATTCTGAGATTCACACTCGTTTCAAATATGAGAAAGTCTCTCATTCATTGTTACCAGTGAAAGAACAGTTTCTTTCCTGGGCTATTAGTTTGTTACAGCCTTCTTGATCTCTTGGGCATTTCTCTTATTTATCATGCAACAAATGTTGTTAGAGAACTGTTTTCTTGTTAACTTGAGGATCGGCATGCTGTTATATATCGGCATGCAATCAAAAATGGAGTAACCTATGTTGTTAACATGAGGATTGACGTTTACTACCAAATATGGAGTTACCTATTTTGTTAACATGAGGATTGACATGCTGTTTACAATCAAAATATGGCACTATAGAATGACAGAATAAGCTGGACTGAAAAAAAATATTAGACAAGTAATAGCCTACAGGAAATAAATTAACAGCAAATTCCTCAGAGAAATTAAGAAGAGAAGACTGACATATTTACTCTTAGCCAGAATTATAACATATAGGTCCTCTATTAAAGAGAATCCTGGAAATCAAAATCGTTGGCAAGTGGTAAAGATGTCAAACAAGCAACGCTTTGATTTCCTAGGCAAGCAGAAACCTACTACTGAAGTTTCATGCAGAACTGAAACAAGCTGAAGAAGACAAACACCATTGTTAAAGCATGGTTAAGGATCTTTAAAACCAGCTAATGGGCTGAAGTGATGATGAAATTCATCAGTAACATCAAAATCTTGCTGTGTTAGAGTGAAATCAGGTAAGAAAATGAATCTTAAAAATTATATGGAGCCAATCCTGATGTATGGAAGTGAATCATGGATAATTAGCAGACTAGTGAGGAATTATGTGCAAGCTGTAGAGATACGGTTTTATAGAAGAATAATGAGAATTCCATGGACAGATAAAAAGTGTAATGAAGATATCTTAATAGAAGTTAAATCACAAAGAGAACTGGTTACTTGCATCAGGAGAAGACTGTTCGCATTCTTTGGGCACATTATGAGAAAAGGAAAGGTGGAGTATGTAATGACAACAGGAATGTTGGAGGGCAAGAGAGGTGTGGGAGTCAGAGAATAAACATGCTAGACAGCTTCCCATCATGGCAGGGAGGAACAATGGTACCAGATTTGACTGACAGTACAAGAGATAGAAGGTTGCTGACAGACATGATGACCTACACCACACAACATGGACCACAAGAAGAACAAGTGTGAAAACTACCATGTCATTGAAAGAAATCATTCCCTATTTCTTTTATCTGAGCTCTGCTAATCAAATACTAATTTGTCACTGCTACTTCTAATTTCTATCAATCAGGATTCAAGAGACAACTCGATCAGACTGCCTCATGTACATCAATCAGTCAATCAGGTGCCATCTCCACAATGAAGGTTGACTGCAATGGATCCCCAACACTGTCTGCCTCTCATCGTGATTGTAATTTCTCTCAGACTACTGTCCATCCATCTCATGATATTACCTTCCCAATTGTATTGGTGTCTACCTCTTGTTCGCTTGCCTTCAACCTTACCCTTCAGTATAACCCCCCATGTATAACCCTTATTATCCTCATGTACATATTGCAGCTACAACAGTACATGTAGCCATTACATTTTTATGTAAACCCAAAAATTGTATTCCTTCACCAGTGACCTCTCTTCTGCATACAATTATTCCATGAACCTTTTCTTTATACAAGATCTCTTTCACATTTCTTCACCACAAGACACAAGTCAAGGGCAACGCTGATAATTCCTAGTGATCTCACATTAATTAGAGAGTATTTCAGTGGTTCTCACACTGGTACATCAATCAGAACAAATAGTAATCATTCTTCATGACAGTCACACAAACCACACAGTGATTATTCTTAATGATTACACATCAATTCAAATATATCTTAATGATTCTTCATGATAAACTATCACAACAAAACTGAATGTGTCTTGAAGGTCACACCAATCTGAACACACATTGATGTGTCTTGATCATCACAACAATCAGAACACACATTGATGTGTCTTGATCATTACAACAATCAGAACACACATTGATGTGTCTAGATCATCACAACAATCAGAACACACACTGATGTGTCTTGATCATCACAACAATCAGAACACACACTGATGTGTCTTGATCATCACAACAATCAGAACACACATTGATGTGTCTTGATCATCACAACAATCAGAACACACATTGATGTGTCTTGATCATCACAACAATCAGAACACACATTGATGTGTCTTTATCATCACAACAATCAGAACACACATTGATGTGTCTTGATCATCACAGCAATCAGAACACACACTGATGTGTCTTGATCATCACAACAATCAGAACACACATTGATGTGTCTTGATCATCACAACAATCAGAACACACACTGATGTGTCTTGATCATCACAACAATCAGAACACACATTGATGTGTCTTGATTGTCACAACAATCAGAAAAAATCTTAATGATTCTTTAGGATAACACATCAGTCACAACATTCAATAATGATTCTTCACAATGGCACATCTATCAAAATGTAGTGATGTTGGGACACAATTCACAGCATATTTGTTCTGATTTATGAAGATCTGATCTGTATGATTGTTTTCATGATGTGACAAGAATAAACATGTTTGTTATGTAATAAGTACCAGCATAAAGCCTTTCATACATGAAAAGCATTTGTGATATGAAATAAAATAATGATTACAAATTCATTTTGGTAATTATCATAAATGCATGAAAATTTGTGCTCCTTAAATTCAGGTTTCTTTGCAACTCAAAGAACAAAACCATCACTTGCATTAGTGCTCCAGATCTCTGAATTATCTGCTCTAATATTTACTTAATTTTCTTTATCTTCTTTTGCATTCGGTCATAGCACAACACACGGTAATAGCATGAAATAATCTTTAGATATTCATAATTATTATAAATGCATGAAATTTTCCACACCTTCGATTCATGATTCTCTAAGACTAAACAGCACATATCACACTTTCATGAAACTCCATTTCAAAGGATGTGTTCTCTAATATCCATTTCATTCCAGTATTTGTTCTTTTTGTGCCGATACACATTAATTTATTTGTCCATGATTATAAAACCATGTGTTCATAAATATTTCCTTGATACCCCAAAGTATAGAGATTGTGAATGTTTCACAAATGAACATTGTTCCCAGATCTTCAGGTCAGGTGACTGGCATAAAGTGTTGTTATTTACCTTTATTTGCAAGTTCGTGGGCCAGCTGGTAATACTTGGAGAATTTGGCAGTGTGATCCAAAGGTAAATACACGTAAGGGCTCATGTTGAACGCCTCTTTAATCCCATACTTTTTCACACTGGACAAATGACACCTGCTCAGGTGATAACGATAAGAGCCTTTTGAAGCAAACTTTCTGTTACAAGCTGCACACTTGTACTCTCTGAGATCTCCTTCGCTGGCTCCACCTTCAGTAGCAGTCGGGTCGCTTTCATCATTCTCATCACTGCTGCCCGCTCCGCTACTGGCATGGACTCCTCCTTTGGAAGTCAAGTTTAGTGGTGCTGAGATGTCCACTGTTAAATACTTACTGGGAGTCACTGCTAAGTATTTGTGTGGATCTGCTGTGAGATGTGTGAGGTCATTAGTGGACAGCAGTCTGTGTAGACTGTCCAAAGGATGCTCACTGGTCAGTGGCTGGCTATACACAAATGAACTTAAGGAATCTAATGCTGATTTCTTCTCTTGCTTGTCAACCTCCCCCGTGTTCATGTTGGCATGCTGGCTGAATACGGGACTGTCCTCTGGCAACTTTGCTGACTTGTCCACGGTATCAGCACCTGACGCTTTCAGAGCAGGTAGCTCTTGGCCAGGATCTACAGCTGCTGCGTTCTCTTTCCCTGATGGCTTTAATGCTGTGTGAAATTTTTTGGCACTTGCGAAGTAGAATTCTGACATGTGTTGTTTTTTCTGCTGTTCCTGTTTAGTATGCTGATCCTGTTTGTTGGCTTCTTCATTGTCCAGATGACTCTCCTGTTTTATTTCCTCATTACTCACATTTTCATTGCTGTCTTGCGACTGCTTTCTTAAAGAATGCTGGACTTTCACACTGTTTGCTTTTTCAACATGCTCTTCAGAACCAGTAGGTTCATCATCATCGTTCTCATTATTGATAACATCAGCATCTTCTTCAACTTTTACTGTAATAATCTCAGTCTGTGTGTCACATATACCACGGGAAGGAAGTTCTGTATCATTCACATTTACTCTTTTTGACTCTATTTCACGTGTTCTGATCTTTCTTCTCTCTTTGCTCTTTTTCAGTATGACTAAGCCACTCCTAGCAGTTGCATCACTGCCACCATCACCACCACCTGCACTATCATCATCATCAGTGTCAATATCTCCATCACAATTATTACAATTATTTTCTTCAGATTCTCTGCTTGTATTTTTAAACCAGCTCCTCTTTCTGAAAAAGGTCAGCTGATTATTGAAGGCAGGTGGGTCTAGAGCAGTGCCTTCACCTCTGGCTTGGATGTCAACTTCCTCCTTACACCTGCTGTTGATACGTGACTTAGAGGCATGCCAGCTTACGTTATTACCTTCAGCTTCATCCTTGTTGCTCTTGTCTGAATGATGATTCAAGCTTTCAATTTTAGCACTATCTTCTGCCCGTGGATTTTCTTGCATGTCTTCATTTCTTGTTTCCAATTCTTCATAAATGTGATATTTCTGTAGTAAAACATCTTGAACATTAAGATGACCATGTTTGATAGATTCATTCACCCTTTCATGTATTTCCCCATCAACTGACCTCTCATCTGAGGCATGTGACAGGGTTTCTGGTTGGCAGACTGTTGCAGATTCTGAGATGATGCCCGACTTTGATTTATCCTCATGTAAAGAAAAAGCAGACATCCCATCATTTTCATGACATTTGTGAGTCTCTTCTAGCAAACAACTACCATCTTCATTTATTATACCCTCAGTATTTTCATTCACACATTCCTCGTCTTCTTCATCTCTTGACGCATCATCAGATTTTAAGTTTCTCATCTTTGATTTACCATCTTCTTGACTAAGTCTAATTTCAGTTTTTCTTTTCCTCTTTGGCTCATTTGGTGATTTTTCCAAGTCAGACTGCAATGTCAACATACCCTCCATCTTACAGTGACCGAAGTCATCAATCCAGACATCCCGTTTGTCTGAGGACTGAGGTAAGTCATGTGTGTGGCTGTGGTTTCTGACAGATGAATTCAAACTATTCACTGCATTAACGGTACTGTACTTGTATTTCTTGGGAATGGAACCACTGTCTATGTTTTTACCCCCTGAGATTCTAAGGGTGTTGGTACTTCCAGCTGCAGTGTCTGATGGAAATTTCACAACAGGGACTTTGATAGTGGGCGATGGGTTATTTGGTTTGCTAGTAGTTTTTTTACTCAGAAAGACAGACTTGTCTTGAGACATAACAGGCCGAGGTTCACACAACGATGGTGATGGCAACTGAGATTGTATCCCTTCTAATTTCTTGCCATCTGCTGAGTGAACCGGTTCAGGAAACTGTGGTATTCCCGGGACCATTCTAAAAAACTTGGAAAATTTGGCGAAGTGAGAAAGGGCTCTGTCTGATGACTCTGGTACCATACCACTCTGTCCTGGCAAGGATCCTGGAAGAGGGAAGCAGTTTCTAAACGGGCTGAACATGGAAGCCAAGTTGGAGGAGCGTAAATCTGATTTGGCACTGAAACTTTTGTGGATGAATGATTCCATTGCTTCTAAAGCAGATGAAGATGATTCTGTGTCTCCAGAATCTGCATTCGGATCAATGATATCAAAGGTGATATCCTTCTTGGGTGGATCAGGGGAGTCTGTTTTTATCTGTGACAGAGGAGAAGCTGACACAGGTTGAGGAGATTTGGCTATGGCTGAAGTTGGATCTTTTCTTTTTGAAGCTCTGGAAGATTGATGTGAATGTGATTTGGATTCAGGTGAAATGTTTCTTTTTGGTGGAGAAAATGTTAAACCACGTGAAAACATATCCAGCTTATGTAAGGCAGAAGAGGTAAAGTCTACAGATTTCCCACTAAAGTCTTGGACAAAGTCTGCACTCAGTCTATCCTTCTTCCTCACACTGCTAAAATCCTCCTTCAGAGAGTCCATTTCTGAAAGTTTCCTTTTCTCTCCCACTCCAGGACTCAATGTAGGTTTGCTCTCTTCTGGCATATCCTGAATGACACTTTCTCTTTTAGCAATCGGATGATTATTGCAGTTCACATCTGCTGTTGGCAATTGACACAGTTTGACATTCAGACTGAGATCAATTCTACTCCCTGAATTAGCATCCTCTTCCTTCACCGTCAGCTGTCTGGCTTCACCACTTGAACAATGCCATGTTTTTAGAGGCACTTCTATTAGATCACAAATTTTAGCATTGGTCTCGCCAGTCTTTGGTAAAGTCTCTTGTTCTACTACACTTGACTTTTGTTTTTGCCCAGGAGAAGTAGTATCATTCTCTGATTTTATCTGATTGTAATAACCCATTTGGCTATCATCAAGATTCTTCTCACAATTACTCTCATGATCATCATTTGAAAATGTCTCTTTTCCTCTGGACCCCGCAATCACTAACATGTGTTCTCGATGACCTGAGAATGAGGATAGTTTGAACCCTGACCTGAGCAGTTTACTTTCAGATCTGGATAAGAGTGCTTCTTCAACAGCCAGCTTGTTCTTGAGAGCATCAATGACTTCCGCCCTATGTCTCAAGCAAGCCCTGACATGAGAATCAAAGTCGCCTGGGCCTACAGTTTTGCCACAGCTGTCACACGGAAATAGCCTATGTGTCTGGATCTCTGGTGATCTCACGCTGGTAGTCTTGGCTTCTGGGTGAAAACCATTCAGTCCACTCATTGCCTGTTTTTGCCTGTATTCCAGCAAAGTAGCCACTGTGGATGAACTGGTTCCAGAACTGGCAGCTGATGCCATGTCATCGGGTAAAAATCGTTTTCGCCTTCCCTGTCTAGCTATGGATGAAGCGTCACCAGACAGATCTGCAGTACTGGGAATGTGGCGTGACGATTGTTTCTTATGATGGCCTGAAACTATCATATGATTTGCAAGCCCCTCCATATCAGTGAATGCTTCATGGCAGACTTTACATTTAAAGATGCACTCTTTGTCCAGTTCCCGGTCACAGTAAGTAGAACACTTGTGTGACCTCCTACCATGATCTGAACTGACAATCTTTGTGTAATGCTGTGTCTGCATCATGTGTACAGTCAGCAAGGGTAAAGATTTGAAAGACTCGCCGCACTGCATGCAGCGCAGGATGCGGCGTGTTTGCTCTGACTCTTGGTTGAGCCACATGTCTTGGCCTCTCACAAGCTTGGGGTAATCCATGAGAGAAGCTGTCTTGCTGCTTCCCGGTGTGTGACCTGTCTCCTGAAGATGCAAGCTCAATGCATACAAGGTGTTGAATGACTTCTGACAAGAACACCGATGAATTGTATGCTTTCCTCCAATGTCAGCAACAGGTTCATCTGGTAACATAGGTGAGGTATGTCTTGAACTAGCTCCTTTATGCATAGGAGATACGGCAGAAGCTCTTGCTACTTCCTGTTTATCCAGACTATCTAAACGGACGTCAGACTTTGACTTGCCAATTCCAGGACGCATATTTGTGTCATTTGGCAAGGACAGTGTGTGGGAAGCTACTACTGACTTATGGATCATACTTGACTGCAATGGTATGACCGCAGAATTAGACTTGTGTGACAATCCTAAAGGATAGTCACCTCCAAATCGTTGCTGTAAGCTCTGAAGACTAGAGAAACCATTTGTGGCAGGGGTGGTTGTGGCAGATGTGGATAAAGAACTCAAATTTGCTGAAGCTGCAGCTTTGTCTGGTGTTGGCTTATTAGTCTTTTTTGACAAGTCCAATGGCTGGTCATCATGCTGACCTGCAGTTGGCAATGATATATAGTTCAAGGATACCTCTTGAGGGCTTGGTGAATCCTTGACTCTGGACAAGAGTCCTAGAGGTATGGATGTCATCACCATTGCCATCTGAGGATCAAGATTGCTCACTGATACAGTTGGTGATGATGGAGATAACTTGCAGGAATATTTGTATTTATTACTCCCAAGACTGGAATTACTCAGAGTGGATGTAGAATTCCAGGGGAAAGTCCTCTCCTCCTTACTAGAGAAGGCAGAGGTGATGATTTCCTGACTGCTGGATGCTGCAGGTTTCCTCATGTGTGTATCACTGTCACATTTGCCAGCTTTAGTTGTAGCACTGTACTTCTGAGAACTGTTATCTTCCAGCTGATGTGGAGTTTTATTACTTGGCTTGTCTAAGCTCTGGTAAGTTAATGCTTGGCTATCACGTCTGGTGGTGCATAAGCTGTTCACCGTATCTAGGTCATGGATGGGTGTATCTGTTTGCTTGTCAGATGTTTTCTCTTCATCTGAAGCTGTGTCCCCTTCCTCTTCCTCCTCTTCCTCATCACCTTCCTCTGCTGCACTATCTGAGGTCACTTGACTGGTGCTGACTGTCTGATGATTGGTCAAAATGCTTCCAGCTTTGTCTGTGCCTGAAACAATTAGAAAACAGACAATTAGTTATAAAGACCGTTATTGTTTTATCACAACTACTGATATTATAAACATAATGATTGTTTTATCACAATTGCTGATATTATAAATGGCAAGTTTATTTGGTCTTATCACTAAACACAAATTAAACATTTGGTTTGTAAAAGATCATTCCCATTGGACATTGAAAGAAGCCTAAGTGCTCCAGTGTCCTCCATAGAAGACATGAGGTGAATCTCAGCAAACATCCTCCACACTGTAGACCTGCATGGGATCCCAATCTGTGTCAACCAGGATCACATGTACTGTCAATATTTTTTGTAAGTAAGAGTAAAATGGTAAGTCAGCATGGCCGAATGGATAAGAATGCTTGTCCTTAAACATCCGGCATGATGATGCCGAGGTAAGGGGTTCAACCTAAAAAGTGGACTGTTGGACTAAAATGTTGACCTGTCGTCCTTGACTTGGTGACGTAAATTACAAGTACCTCTGAAGTCGGAGTGGATTCGCCTGATGACGAAACACACTGTTAATAGGGAAAGGTAATCCACAGGCAAAATTCAGTCCAGAACTACTAGAAGTAGTGTGTATGGACTACGCTTGAGTTCAAAGCGAGCGAGTGCAAAAAATTTAAACAAAAATAGTCAAGATTCCCTTTACATACCTAAGGTGCATTGAGCATCTGGTGTTAGACGCAAATGTATACAGACCAACTACCCCAAGTGGTATCACACCCACCCCCTTTATCTTCCATTGAGCATCTGGTGTTAGACGCAAATGTATACAGACCAACCACCCCAAGTGGTATCACACCCACCCCCTTTATCTCCCAATCTATTTCCTAGTACTCAGGTTAGGCTGGGTCAACCTGGGAGCTTACACACATTTTGGGAAATTTTATAACTACTCCAGCCGGCTCCATGGCGAAGGGGTTACGGATGCAGTTCATAATTCCGCATGCTGTGTTCAAAACACAGCTGCGAGCAATTTGGCTGCAGACCGCCTTGTACTGAGTTTTGTATAAAATGGTATGTGTGCCGGTCACTCCGAAAGCAATGAAACTTGCCAAGAGATCAAAAACAGCCAAAAAATGCTGGGGTTGACTGTGGCGTCCTGTAAAGGATATGAAGCTAACTTTTTAACCCCAATATTATCAAATCTTAGACCTCCAGTACAGGTCTAACCTAAGACCTCTGGTACAGGTCTAACCCAAGACCTCCAGTACAGGTCTAACCCAAGACCTCCAGTACGTGTCTAACCCAAGACCTCCAGTACAGGTCTAACCCAAGACTTCTGGTACAGGTCTAAACCAAGACCTCCGGTATGGGTCTAACCCATGACCTCCAGTACAGGTCTAACCCAAGATCTCCAAGATCTAGCCACAGCGCTTGTTTTTCCAGGTGGGTTTTATCATACTGAAATGTAGCCTCAGCAGTGGCTTGTTCAGTCTGCTCTTTGTAATTCCCAACTTCTGACGGATGTTTACTGTGTGTAACGTGCACATTGTTTCCCCTGGTTTTCCGCTCTTATCCAAGAAGGCCAGATGACCGATTCACTACCCCAGGACCAGAGGGTAATATACCACCCTGTTCATATATAGTATAAATCCATACCCTCTACATCATAAATCAATCTTGGTCCGCTAAAATTAGAGGGCAATGTTGTACTTCTAAGCCATCCTGTCCCATAATTCTGCATTCATGCAGTTATAATGGCTACATCAGTCAAGGAATGAGGATTTATTGAACATGCTGTGCCCTAAGTAAACAGGATGTTTACATCTAAGGGATGGTTTTAGCAGAGCAGCTACTATTGGCACTTTTGCTCTGTTTGTATTATACAATTTAACTCTTTAAAGTCTTGAAGGTTTGGTTCGACATTGTTCTCTCCATATTTTAATTCACCATTGATAGATACGAAGTTAATAATTTCCATTTTTCAAAACTATGTTGACATAAGTGATAATAAAAATGATATTTATAATGAACAATCTGGGTAAAAGAAAGAGAAAAGTTCCATAGAATTTTATCCTGTCATTTATACTTGGAAATATCAGTCCCAAATAGTGGTTACCTAGCACTTAAGAGTTAAAGCACTGGTCGAGTGGCTAGAATGTCGGATTTTCCTTCAGGAGACCCAGGTTCGAATCCTCGGTAAGGTGTGGAGCTTTCTTTTCTGTCGGGGGCTAAAAGAAAACTCTAACCTATACAGTTCGCGGCGACTGCACTAGCCAGGTGGCCTTAATTCCTCAGGCACAAGACCCCCCTGCCATACACCGCAAGGTACTATACTGGCAGTAAATGACAGTTTCAATGACAGTGTTTAAAATGAACAACCTGGGTAAAACAAAGAGAAATGTTCCATAAAATTTATCCAATCATGTATTCTTGGAAATATCAGTCCCAAATAGTGGCTTCCTAGCATTTAAGAGTTAAAGTACTTAAAATAAACATCCCAAATAGTGGCTTCCTGGCATTTAAGAGTTAAAGTATTAAAAATAAACAGCCTGGGCAAAATGAAGAAAAAAGTTCCATAGAATTTATCCTATGATGTATACTTGGAAATATCAGTCCCAAATAGTGACTTCCTGGCATTTAAGAGTTCAAGTAGTGGCTTAAACATCAAAGTACTATTTTCACTATTCATGAGTGTTAAGATTTTTTAAAGCCACATGATTATCTGCAAGTAGTAACAGATGGGATAGCCTTTATCTTGCACAAATAATCAACATACATGTAGCATGAGAACTGTGAGACTGACTTTATGCAAAAATGTAGTCATTATCACCATCAAGTGCTCTCTCCTTTTGAAGATTGGCTAAGATGTATTTCCAACATCCTCTGTCTTGCTTGTTAATTGTGGACTTATACTATTATATCTTCCTGTCCATCTCTTGATGTTGTCCACCTACATGTAACATTGTCTTCCTCTCTCATGTGTGCCTTTCACTTTTCCGTCCTATACATCCTTTAACAATCAGTATTGTTTGTTTAACTGACATTATGCTGAAGATAACATCTTCATAGAAACAAGTCAGAATTAAATGCTGACAATAATGATAAAGTCATTGAGAAAGTGAACAAGTGCATCAGCTTGAATAATACAAAGACAGAGGTAATGACAAATCAGCTTCATTAATAGTGACAGAGGTAATGACAAATCAGCTTCATTAATAGTTACAGAGGTATTGACAAATCAGCTTCATTAATAGTGACAGAGGTAATGACAAATCAGTTTCATTAATAGTGACAGAGGTAATGACAAATCAGCTTCATTAATAGTGACAGAGGTAATGACAAATCAGCTTCATTAATAGTGACAGAGGTAATGACAAATCAGCTTCAATAATACAATGACAGAGGTAATGACAAATCAGCTTCATTAATAGTGACAGAGGTAATGCCAAATCAGCTTAATTAATAGTGACAGAGGTAATGACAAATTAGCTTCATTAATACAGACAGAGATAATGACAAATTAGCTTCATTAATACAGACAGAGATAATGACAAATAGCTTCAATAATACAGACAGAGGTAATGACAAATAGCTTCAATAATACAGATAGAGGTAATGACAAATTAGCTTCATTAATGCAAAGACAGAGGTAATGACAAATCAGCTTCAATAATACAGACAGAGGTAATGACAAATCAGCTTCTTTAATGCAAAGACAGAGGTAATGACTATATCAAAGAAATGGATCATGCTTAAATGTACAGCTAAAATCAGTGGTATCAATTTAGGACAAGTACTTGAAGTACACATGTTCCAAGTGCTTGGCTACATGGATAACGTCTGAAGGGGCAGGTATCATAGAAATAAAGAACAAATTGAATTAGAAATTATGAATAAAGTCAAAATGAACTACAAAGAATATCAACATAGTGGTTGAGAAATTGTGAAAAGAGCATCAATTTGAATAATAAGAAGACAAGAGGCATGATAATATCAAAGAAATGGATCATTCTCAAACGTACAATTAAAATGAATCATATTATTCTGGGGCAAGTACAAACTTTTCAAGTACATGGCTACATGGATATCATCAAAAGATGATGATGATGATATCCATGTAGCCATGTACTTGAAAAGTTTGTACTTGCCCCAGAATCAAACGGGTGAAGTATCACAGAAATAAAGAAAAGATTGGGACAAGCAAAAATGACATTTTTATCAAATGAATATCTCCTTTTTCAATAAATAAATGTTATATAGAACCAAGCTTAACTTGTGGCTGTGAATCGTGGACAATTAGTAAACAAGATAACACAATCCCTTGAAGCCAAAAAAAAAAAAAAAAACCCGTTGTTTTACAGAAGAATGCTGAAAACATATTCGACAGCAAAAACCAGTAATCTAAATGTTCTGCGAAAAAGTTAAGACACAAAGATATCTTATCACAAAATTCAGAAAGAAGCAGTCGTCATTTGTTTGGTCACAATTTAGACAAGAAAACATTATGGGAAGTGAAAAACTGGAACATGGTGTGACAAATGGAAAGTTTTATGGAAAGAGAGATAGAGGAAAACAAAAATAGAAAATTGTTGTTAGTCTTTTGTCAAGACACTAAAACATCGCAACCCAACAACTGATACATGCTGTTGGAGCTTGCAAGACACAGAGAATCATGATCGACCACGCCAGACCGCAAGGCACACCATAACGATATATTCATATAATAAATAACAAGTGTGTGTGCGTGCGTGCGTGTGTGTTCGCGCGCGCGCAGCACAACAAGATTGACCACTTTGTTAAAAGACTATTATTATCACTTCTAATCACACAAAAACAAAGCAATTTACAACTATTAAAAAATGCCAGAAGACACCCCGTATTAACTGCAATCCCTCGCTGTTTATCTTTCTTTTTTAGTTCGGCTTGTGCTCTCACTTTTTTGCCGGTTTCGAGTTTATCCAAACAATTTAGCCAGAAACGTTAAAGAATAGAATTAAATAGGAACAAACAATAGCCGTTATTGATTTTGTTTGGTCTGTCTTGCCTCCTGCTGTCGGCTGACGACTGTGTGCGCGGGTGAAAGTGTGTGAGTGAGTGAGTGTGTGTGTGTGGGCGCGCGCGCGTGTGCGTGCGTGCCGGCCTGTGCTAGAATAAGGGGTAGAAGCAAAGAAAACAGACTTGCTGACAACGTCAGTTTGATTGATGACTCCACAACTGACAGCCCCGTTCAAGATAATAATTCGCTTTACTTCTATTTCTCCCGCTAACTCCCTTCTTTTTTGTATTTCTCCATCGGCTCACTTTCCTATTCCCAAAGGTGTCTCTATTTACGAAATACAATTCTTATGAACATTCTTCTGTTGATAGAAAAAAGTCGTTTTTGCTTCATGGTGCTATTCATCTGTCCACCGTTCCATTCTTTCAGCTATCTGTCAAAATGTCAATTTCTTCATCAGGGTGTCCACCTTTCCGTCCAATGATCCGTCCATATATACATATATAGTATACAGTTAGCTGCATGTCTTTAATTTGAAGTTGCAGTCAACCCCAGCATTTATTGGTTGATATATATAACGATGCTACATGGCATTGTACCTGGAAGAAGAGGAAGCATGAAAGTTCATAAGGCAAGGGATGAGAACCTGCGGAAGAACAAGAGTCTGTCCGGTAGGCCGTGATGACAGCGATGTATTGCTAAGGCCCTGCAGCGGGGTGGCGATTTTACACGGGCGCGCGGGGTCGGTATGTATGAAAGAATGAAATAAAATACAGAAGGGAGAAGGAAAAAAATGCGTGCATTAAAGCAAAAAATAAATTCAAAACAATGTATTCCTTTAGTGAATTTAAACACAGAAGCCACAAACAATATGTTGCACGATTTACTGCCTGGCATATTTCGCTGCTTCTCGCCAGGTACATACTGAAGAGTTATATATCACCTACAACGAATAAATTAATAATAGTTTAGCTGAAACAATTACAACACATAACATATGATGTATAATTATTCAGTATGCACCTGACGAGATGCGGCGAAATATGCCGGGCAATCTGTCACTTACTGCCTATAGTACCTTGCGGGGGAGGGGGGGGGTTCTTGAGCCTGAGGAATTAAGGCCGCCTGGCTAGTGCAGTCGCCGCGAACTGTGCAGGTTAGAGTTTTCTTTTTGTCCTGGACAGAAAAAAACTCCACACCTTACCGAGGATTCGAGCCCGGGTCTCCCGAAGGAGAGCCCGGCATTCTAGCCACTCGGCCAGCCGCTCCCCAATAGACAGACTGAACGTAATACAATACGGGACAACAGACTGCATGACAGAAAGTCATTAAAGAAGTTAAAATTAAGAAAGACAGACAAAAATGACAGAACAAAAGCAATATTATAAAAACAAACACAAGAATAAGAGACAAGACACAAAAACCAGACAAAACAAACAACAGAAGACGTCCTTTGGGCTGCTCTTTCATGTGCCTCAACGATCTTACTGATGTTTCACCAGGAACTCTGACTATCATTATGCCAGGTGCTAAAGCTGTCACTACCAAATTCTGAATTCCTATTCTCTATCAGAAGCAGGACTCATATTTTAGTGTCACACACTTCGCAAACCCACACGGCGCCGAGCAGAACATGTGACGTGAATGGCGACTAATCTGCGAATCTTTTGCCAACGGGCATGAGCAGATACGTTCTGGATTCTTCTCTGGTGCCGACACCAGAATGTAGATGGTCGAGGAGTTTGCGAGTTTCCCATTGACCCCGAAGTTATGCCGCCGGGTGTTACTGCTGGTAGGGACAACTAACTCGGACAGGGTGAATGGAAGAGACCAGGTTGAGAGATATAGTTAAAAGAGGTACAGACATACTGATTAATAGAGAGGCAGGCAGGAGACAGTCAGGCAGGCAGGAGACAGACAGACGGGAGAAGGGAGCCAGAGGCACATATAGATAAAGAGGGAGACAGGAAGTGACAGAGACACCAAACGAGACAGAGTGAAAGAAGGAGGCGGATACAGAAAGGAGACAGTGAAGGAGGTGCGAACACACACACAGACAGAGAGAGAGAGAGAGAGAGAGAGAGACCTTCTATCTTGCGGATAAACTAGTAACCGTTTAAAGCAGTGGTTCTCAACCGGTGGGGAATTCCCCCCCCCCCCCCACGCCCACCTCCAGGGCTGAATTTTAGGGTTTCCGGGGGAGGGGGTGTTAAGATTATTTCAAGATCGCATATTCTTCATATTGTTTTTCCATCCATACTTTACGCTTCTGTATTTCTCGCCCTTCTAAAATTCTCTTTTTATAACGTAAGTAGACCAGAAAATCACGTTTTATGTAGACGTCTAGACTTGTTCTAGTATGTGTTATTAAATTTAACTTCTAATTTTACGTATACTTTGTGTGGAAAAGAGCTGAGGGGGGGGGGGGGGGGTTATAGGGAAGAAATACGAAGGGGGGAGTGATGACATTCTGAAAATATGGTAAAGGGGTGAATGGGCCAAAAAAGGTTGAAAACCACTGGTTTAAAGCTTACTGAAGAACGCGGGGGAAAGGTTGTGTTTATTGTGTCCGTTATACATTAGCAACATGGCCGGTTATAAACTAGCTAGATTGGAACCCACCACCTCTATGTGACCAGGCCGTCTTGCTGAATGTCTTGCTGACCCAGACACCTGTCACTCCAAACCCCCGACTTGGTATGTGGGGGGATAATGAAACTGCGTTTCACTAACTCCCAAGCCACAGACACCGAATGGTGTAAAAGCAAAATGGTAAGTCAAGGCAACATGGCCGATTGGATCAATTCAGTAGTGTAGCAAATTACTGAATCCAGAGATGAGACCACCTTGCGTTGGTTTCTATATAACGGTATGAGTGCCGGTTGTTCAGAAAGCAATGGCAAACTACTGAACGTAAACTTGCCCAGGAATCACAAACAGCCAAAAAATGTTGGAATTGACTGCTACGTCCTGTAAGGATATGTAACTAAGTAACTAACTAACAGATGAGATAGCTAGAATGCTTAGGGAACCCAGCTGCTGGGGGAAGTCGTGGGGCGAGAACTACCCGCAGGTGGACAGAGGCCGTTACCTGGAAGCAATCTGTCATGAGGAAGTAAACCTTACACACTTGCATGCCCGAGATGGACACATTGTCCTCTGAGTCATCATGTGCCGTGCCGATAAGCATGGGCGGTCAAGATTGGCCATGTCAAACCATCAGCAGTCTTGGATCAGGTCTGTGTTTTATCCCCAATTATGCAATGTGGGTAAGTCCTCCGGGTATTTATCTCTCTGCCTTCCTCGTGCCCTGTTCCCATCAACCCATCAATCATGCCAGCTGTCACTCAATTTTCTGGTGTATTGCTCTTTATAACGTGCTAAAAAATTCTTGACTGTCTGCGTATAAAATATCTAATTAGTTTACGATTTAAAAATTTTATTTTTTTTTCCCTTTAAGGTCTGCTCATTAGTTTGCTTTTTTTCCCCTCTCTCTTTTTTTTCCCTGTCCATGGTATTCTCTGCATTTTCTCCAGACACCAGATTTCCACTGCCATTAGGTGTTTCTCAGCGTGTCTGCTTATTGCTCATGTTTCACATGTATGTAACAGTATTGGTTTTATATAGCACTTCAACACTCCTTTTGGCATTGCAACTGACAGCTGTTTATTGGTCAGTATGTTTTCCATCTTGCAAAAGGCTACATTTGCCATAACGATTCTCCCCCGAGTTATAAGGAGAACTATAACTATGTATGGCAGACTCCCCTAAAAATAGAACTTAACCCTTTTCGCTCCAAATTTACCAAATTCCACTTACATTATCTCCAATGGTTTAAACCACCGATTAAGTAAAATATATTCCATACCAGTATTTCTACAAATAACATCTGGTGGAATTTTGAGTTATAAGTCCATATGAACCTATGAGCTTCAGGTTACTATTACCAGCCATGAAACGAAATGCAATCTTAAAAATTAGTTTGTAAAAAGACAGTTTTGAGCGCGTACACAAAGAGTTAACTCCACGTAGACCGCAGCTTCTGCAACACGTCTATGTCAAACTTCGTCAAAGTTCTCAGGATGATCGAGGACAGGGTGTCACGGCCATGACAGCCTCTGTTTGCGACTGCCACAGTGTATGACACTTATCGCTATCCAGGCATTATGTTCTATACGACAGCTGACGAGGTACGTCTGTGTTGGGGATAATTATCGCCCTGGAAGACATCCTAATACATATTGGAGAAGAAATCTGGCTTCGCTAGACTCCTGAAACGTTATCATACAGAACAACTAGGGTTAGAATTAAATTTTAAGAAGACAGAGATTATGATCGGCTATAAGAAGACAGCGGTCTCTCTGGCCGAGGGGTTACAACACTTTCTCCGTAATCCCGTTTATCACGCAGTCTCGTAGCAGGGCGAGAGCTGAAAGCGGTTCGACCCCCGCTGGTGACTTGCGGGATAACTGAGCCGGCCGCTCAGAAAGCAATGGCAAACTATTGAGCGTAATCTTGCCAAGAAATCAACATACAGCTGAAATATGCTGATGTTGACAGCGATGTCCTGTAAAGGATATGCAAAACATTTATTTATAAGAAGACAGAAAACCCACAATGTAATATGAGGGTTAATAGGAATATTCTTAAACAAGTGAATCGGTACAACTATCTCGGAACAATCATAACATCTGACGTGAGGTGGTGCTTTGAAGAGAATAGTGCAACATAGAACTTGTACTTTTTTTATGGACGTGAAACATGGAAAATTAGCAGGCAAGCTGAAAAGCATCGTATGGCTGCAGAAACGTGGTTTCTGAGAAAAGTGCAAAGCATACAGCGGACAGACAGAAAAACGAATGAAAAAGTCCTACAAGAAACAAATGAAAACCATAAATTGATTATAGAATTTAGACGTAGATAGCCATGATTTTTAGGGCACGTTATGAGAGGAAATAAACTGATGAAATTGGTGGAGTTGAGCGGAAAAGAACAAGGGGAAGGCAGAGAAGTAAATGGCTGGATTACTTGACCACATGGCATGGTCGAGACAAGAACACAGAGCTGAACCACGACTCTGGTGATCGTGTGAGATGACAGCCCACATTTAATTGCATGGCACATGATGATGAGAAAAAATGCTACGGGCATAGTTAGCGACACAAAAAGAATGATACCATATACTTGTTTGCAAACTAAAATAGATCTCCAATACTTTGCCTGTTGCTTTAGTGATATGTTCAGACGTAATGCTGTTCGTTCATCTCTAGATGTTATCTTCCGCTTCCTCGCCTGCCTTCCACTTGCCCTGACTATGGTTTTTGAAAGAGAGCCATGGCATTTATTTTTGAAGAGATATCGAGACAGATCTACATACAATATGTGGATGGCATGAAGGGAGATGGAGGAAGGGGGGTGGGGGTGGGAGGGAGAGAAAGGGATAGGAGGGCTTGAAATGAGCCAGTTGAGGGTCTATGCTAGATTGGGGGTTAAAATTCAGAAGATGAAAGAATAGAAGACACATATGAATTTATTTTAATAAAAAGCATTATAGAATGAAAGTTGTGAAGTGGCAGTTCTACAACAGGGACTGCAAAGCGACTGATGAGATCGGTTGCCATCTTCACATCAACTACTTTAGAGGCAATCATTATTCTTCTTCTCTTCCTCTTCTACCCCTTCTTCTTCTTCTTCCATGTGTTGCCTTTCGGTATCAAGTTAAGACTAAACATATGGCGAGAGCTCTACTTTGCGTTTAATCTATGGTGGTACTTATAGTCTGAGATATTCCATCAATCCATCTTTGCATGACATCATATCATAAGGTGCATTGCGTTGCACCGTTTCGTCAAGCCTGTGGCTCAGTACATCCGACTTCCGACAAGCATTTGTTGGTTTCCTTTCCCTAGCCTTTGACTGTCCCCAGTTTACCTGCAGAGCAGCAGGTTTGTGTCCCTCTTCCTCCCATTCCTAACCCTGAACCTGACGGACATGGGAAAGACCCTACCAGTTGCTGTGTTAACGTCGGCATAACTCCATAACTCTTGTGGTCACTGGAACACGTACGCTCCTCTTTTCAAGGTGGGGAGTTATATCACAGTGGGTTTGCTGGTACGATCTCTTGCTGCTTCTGTGGTGTCTAGCAGTGGATGCTTTTTGAGGGGCACTCTTCTGTGACAATCTTGTTACTTGACCAAACCATATGATGTTCCTATTTTTCATTATTAATACAGTCAACACTGGCTGCTGCTCCTATATGCTTCCCCTTTTCATCGTTTCTGTGTCTGTCCCTTGCCAGGACTGACTGAGTTGGTAAAAGCGAAAAATACCAACGACCCACATGGTATCAAATTCAATTCCACTCTGATATGGTACACACTGGGAAACTGGGGTCGTGGGGGTCGCAGTCTAACAGGGCTCTGGCTCGCCAGGAAGGACTGGGTTCATCTGGTTAACATCTTCCCGAAGCTGAGTCAGACCTAGCGAAGTCGGCAGTGCTAATTTTCCGTTCATAAAACCATAAACAAAACTTGGCTCTTTCTCGAGGTACTCAAAAACTTATTCTTTAAAGTATCAACCACAATATAAAACTGCTGGCACAGAAGGAGTTAATGTGACGAGTTTCAGCGCATCATCACCATCATCATCACCATTATCATCATTATCATCATCCATACATTCTTGAAACAGGATGCCAGTCTGACACATCGCATGTCACACAGCTTTGTGTTAATTCCCTCTGACTGAACACGTCATATCGCATTTAAGACAACGCGTCCCACTTCTCTCCACGGACAAGTCACGTAAGGCGCATTTTGTTTACCGCGTGTGATTAATATTAATCACTCTAAATTAATATTAATGACAGGCAGGGGGCGCTGCACTATCACAAAAATTAATGGCGGGCGTGCACTGACAGAAGTAGTTAGAGCAGACGGCTAGAAAATACATCACTGTGGCAGGCCCCGCACTCCTTCATCTTGTCTGCAAGTTCCTCCCTAGCAGCAATGGGGTGAGTACAGGTTCCCGAGTATACGTAATGTGAGTAGGGAGAAATGTATGCAGCAAGCAAGACAATGTTACGAGGCATTACAAGGAAAGTAGATATTACAAAGCAGTCATAAAATAACTTAACCATTATAATCATCGCCGGAGGTCAGCATGGCTGAATGGATAAGAACGCTCGCTCTTAAACTACTGGTGTGCTGATGTCGAGGTAGCGGGTTCAACCCCTACACATTGAACTAAAATGTTGACTTCTCGCCTTGATATGGAGACGTAAAATACAAGTACCTCAGAAGCCGGAGTGGGTTCGCTTGATGGCGAGGGATACTGGTAACAGGGAAAGCTTATCCATACGCAAAAATCTGTTCAGTGTACTCTAAGTAGTAACACGTGTACAGACTACGCTTGAGTTCAAAGCGAGTGAATGCACACACAAAAATAAATACATAAATAAAACTATCGCCAACTGGCTTGTAAACTGGAAATCTCAAACAGAATGTACCTCTTCATATCCGGATACGCTTCCATGCCGTGACCAAAGACAACCAAGAATATTCTCTTGCTGTATTCCTCTAACTTCTTTCCCGTTTCTTAGAATATGTTCCAATTCTTTCTCTTCTCGGATTGTGGTTAAAAATAATGTTGAATATCTGTTTTTTGGTGTTTATGATAAGTTATCCATGCGTTTCAGTCTTTTTCAAAACACTTAGATTACTAATTTCGAATGCCTAATATTCTCAAAATTTACAACAGTGTAACCATAAAAGAGAACAGGCAATACGAGCATAGGATGGAAAATAGTTGAACAGACGACATAAGTAAGATACGGCATACAAATGTATAAAGGTAATGGCAACTCTTTTGATGCGAATGGTTGAATTGACGACATAAGTCAGATACAGGATACAAATGTACAAAGGTAATAGCAACTGGTTCGATAAGAATGGCTATATCTTCTCCTCCTCCTCCCTTTCCTCTATTGTCCTCTTACCCCCCCCCCCCCAACTTCTCCTATTCATCCTCGCCCTCTCCCTCGTCTGGTGTTAATTAGTCCTACAGTGCATAATTTTTTATTACTTAATTCTTTCTGACCTAGCCAGTTAACGACTGTATTACTTTTGTCCTAGATATTTATTTTCATCCCAGACAGTTATTACTTTAACTCATTCAGTAGCAGACAGTTATTTCTTGAACTCTTTCTGTCACAGACAGTTATTACTTTAATTTCTTCAATCAAAGACAGTTATTACTTTGATTTCTTCAATAAGAGACAGTTATTACTTTAAATCCTTCAGTAGCAGACAGTTATTTCTTGAACTTTCTGTCACAGACAATTATTACTTTAATTTCTTCAATCATAGACAATTATTATTTTAATTTCTTCAATCAGAGACTGTTATTACTTTAATTTCTTCAATCAGAGACACTTATTACTTGAACTCCTTCAGTCACAGTTATTTCAGTCGCAGACAGTCATTACTTTAACTCCGTCTGTCCTAGACAGCTAAGTTACAGTAACCCATTCACTTCAAGTCAACTTCTACTGCAACTGTACAAACAAAAGTATTGTAACGAATTCTATCTCTGAACTATTACCGTAAATCCTTGTGTCTTGGTTAGTTAGTATTGTTTCTGTTTTTTGGCAACAGCTGCTTAGGGTAGAAAGAGTTTAAGTAAAATGCATCCTGTGCTACCCTTTTGTGTTAACGTTTAATTGACGTACTGAAACCCTTCATTTTACTAGCTCATCTTTAACAGTCATGACTGGGGCACAAGGGGCTCATTTCTTGAGATCAACTTTTATACGAACATTGCTAGAGATCAACTTTTAAATTGAACATTGATAAAGATTAACTTTTAACTGACATTGCTTGAGATCAACTTTTGTATGAACACTTCTTGAGATCAACTTTAACTGAACATTGCTTGGGATCAACTTTTAACTGAACATTGCTTGAGTCAACTTTTAAATGAACATCCCACCACATGTCAATACGCGGATTACCAGATATTACTAGTGGAAATCATCACGCAGAAGGTCCTTTACAGAACTTCGCTCTCAGTATGTCGTGTCGCAAAGACTCTCGATCTCCTGCCATTTCTCCTGCCTCGTGCACCCGCATGCCATAGATTCTGCAGAAATGTGTATCCATCTCTATGCTGGTCGACCCCTGTCTCTTATCTGGGACCATGCCCTCCCATCACCGTTCTCTCCAAGCCACTGTGACCTTTAATATAGCCAAAGTATTTCAGTGCCCGAGATATGACGCTGTTTATGAGGCCAGTTTTCTTCTATGTTCAGATCTTGTAATTTTTCAGTATTTTTCTTCATCTTGGTCCACGACAATCTAAGGACTCTTCTGTAGCTTTTGAGCTCAAAAGTCTCAATTTTCTTCTTTAGAGGTGGCGAAATTGTGGAAGAACCTGAATGGAATACGAGCCATATATATTTTACTTAACCTGGTTTCAGGGAGTTTCAACTAATGAAGCCGCTGTTAGGAAAACATGGGGCGATTTTCTGAGAAAACTTCACGCATTGCACTCTTCACCAGGAGTGAAATAACCAGTCTGGGATGTACAACGTGGACATACTCCAAGTGCAAAAAGGAATACGATGATGTACAGCGTGGATATACTCCAGTAGCAATAAGGAGGCAAATTCGGCCGTTAAGAGGTGAAGTTTAAGTTTTTCACAAAACCCACCCAACGCAACGGCGTAGCTGGAGATGGGGTTTAGGGGAAGCGACAGCTGCTCCTGTGTCCTATTTTTTGAAAAGTTGCGCCATTTCACTTGGGTTATAACAGTCATTGTAGACGCCGTTTTATATATGTCATGGCGCCGTTTTATATGCTCGCTCCCCATTAACGTTAGAACATGTCTACGCCACTGACCTTATGACATAATGAGGTGGGGTGGCCAGAACCCTCCCCCGCAGTCTTTCATTTTCGGAGAATTTCCAGACCATCCTGAAGATTATCCCGTACTCATTTTATGAGGTTGAGTCGACCTCAGAACAGAACAGGTCGAATAAAAGGGTTCTACCACTGGGAGAGGGTGGGGAGGTGTCTCCGTACCACTCCGTCCTGTCGCTGCCCTCGAGCTCCGAGGGCTGTGGGTTCGTGTTCAGAGACTTCGTCAATTCAGTTTACGAGTGCAAATTTCTTTTCCTGAGACACCCCCTCCCCACAACCCCCCCCCCCCCAAAAAAAAAAAAGCGTTGCTGAAGCTACCGAGTTCGTGCTCTGTGCGATGCTTTCGAAAGAATGCTCGACGGAAAGAGACCGAACCATATGGGATAAATCCCCTTTACGTTTTCAACCTGGTATCCTGCCACTGATGGGGGTTTGAACCCAGATCACCGACTTGGTAAGCGGCCGCACTAACCACAACAGTAAACAGGAAGTGACGACACATAAACAACAATAACAATGAGTATTTCACCAAGGATGGCCGGTGAAAATACCCTTCCCAACCCCTAACGCACGCACGCACACACACTCACAAAGACCGAGGGCGACAGCGAGGGGCGGTGTGAATGATAGATGATGCCAACAGGCGTTGTGGGCAGGGCCTAGACTGGTGTGAGTTACGACCGGTGATAAGCATGATGGACGACAAGGTGTGACAGGGTCTCCGGTTGCTATGGTTACCGAGTGACAACCAATCACTTAGCTTGGCATATACATAGTATTTTAGTCTCCAACGTGCTGCGTACTGAATTCTATATCCCCCCGTTTTCTCCCCACCATCATTTCTCTAGAGAGTTGTGCACTCACGATTTTTTTTTTCTTCTGTCCTCAACCGCGCTTATAACAAACATATATTATAAAGAAACAAAGAAGGCCGTAGTTATTAATAAATCCATGAAACAATAACAATAATTATGATTTCGGCAGATAGCAAGCCACATGGGTAAATAGATCCCGTTACCTTTGATGGATCCTCCTGGGGACTGGGCTGAACTCCGTGGACAATGAAAGACCTCAATCCCGTTGATGAAACATGGCCAATCTAAGCTTAATCTCAGTATGTGCTGAGCCGAGTCATCACTTGGTGACATCTTAATATCTCTCTCCGCAGATGTGAACTTCCAGTGTCGGTCTTGCACACCCCGCTGGTTTCTAGACTTGGAGAAGGGAAGATTAACTTTCCAACACAGTCCCCGTAAAGGCGGCACTTTGGTGTCGGGGGAGAAGTCTCTGCAGCAGCCTGACCCTAATGGACACAGGTCGTTGACATGGCTCAGACAACCACAACGTCAATGCATAGGATTTTAGAGTTAAGCCTCAGCCTTCTAGAGGATTCACAGCCAATAAACCAACCAAGCAACCAGCCAACCAAGCAATCAGCCAACCAACCAAGCAATCAGCCAACCAACCAAGCAATCAGCCAACCAAGCAATTAACCAAGCAATCGACCAACCAAGTAATCAACCAATTAATCAACCAATCAACCATCCAAGCAATCAGCCAACCAGTCAATCAAACAACCAACCAGCCAAGCAACCAACCAACAAATCAAGCAAGCAACCAACCAACCTACAAAGCAACCGACCAACCAACTAATCAAGCAACCAACCAACAAATCAAGCAACCAACCAACTAACAAACCAAGCAATCAACCAACCAAGCAATCAACCAACCAAGCAGCCAGTCAACCAGCCAAGCAACCAAGCAATCAACCAACCATCCGATCAAACAACCAAGCAACCGACCAACCAGGAAGCCTTAGATGGGATATGTCTAGAGGAACTAAAACGCACCTATACGTTTGCCGAAATGGGACGTACTCACCTCTCAGTTTTAATACAAAAACGTAAGACTTACTTTTCTAGGCAATTTTACGTTAAGCAGTTTGCCATTGTTTTCTGGACGAGAAGTCAACGTTTAAGTCCAACTGATCAGTATGTGGAATGAACCCACCACCCCACTGTCCGCCCAAAGAAAGTTAAAGCACGAGTGCTTTAAACCTCTCGACCACGCTGACCTCTGTCCCCTCTAAGTTAGAGAGGTTCAACGCAACAGTGTCAAAACGTGGTTTCGACACCCATCCCTCGATAGAAGAACCAAAAGTAAACAAACGGAGCAGATCCAATAAAATCACCTTAAGTTGAACAAGGAACACAACTAAACTGAAAATGTTTTTTATGGTTCCATGCCAGACAAGCGAGCATATGGCCCCTGATTATCCCGAACGGCCCATACATTAGTTCAGTAGGCTGGTTAGATACACGAATAACATGGGGTTAACGGAAAAGCTGGGAGAATGCAATGTGTGATAAGAAAAACACGAAACGTTGAAGGGCAGCTTCACAAGAACACAGTGGAAAAAATTTAACAGAGGACGATGCGGTGACAAACTTTCATTAGCGAACAAAAACAAGAACACCCACTATCGGAAATGACGCTAAAGACATTAAGACATAATACAGTGATCTATGAATGTAAAATAAAAACGAGACAAAGAATAGAATGAAATTAAATGAATGGGACTTAACTACAGATAATTCAAAGGAAAATAGAAAAATAAAGTATAGTGAAAATGTTTAGTCAAGCTGGCTGTAGCTGTAGCATGGAGAACTACTGTATGAGGATTGTGTGAGCTCATTATGTCAAAGACAGTTGTTGGTGATGGTACCCACATTCGGAGTTAGACAGGGTGTTGCTGATACACAGTTGTTGTTGTTGTTATTGTTGTTATTATAATTATTGTTGTTGTTGTTATTGTTGTTGTTGTTGTTAGAATCTTGTGAACTAGAGTTGTTCATTCAGATGCGACTTGACGAATTTGGGACTGGTCATGACTTGGTCCGGGAATGTTTTCCCCCAATGACCTCGATTTCCAGGTCGAGCCAGCCACAAGTGGGTGACTTGCAATCTGGGAAGTACAGGCGGTCGGCTTGATGCTGACCACATCACCCATCTAGTAGCCTGTGGTCTATACAAATGTGGGGATAGCACCATATACTCAATACGCCCCCTGGCGTGACAACAGATTTTTTACTTTATTTATTCACTCACTCACTCACCCACCCACTCACCCACCCACTCACCCCATTCACTCACTCACTCACCAACCCACCCACTAACCCACCCACCCACACACTCACTCACTCACCAACCCACACACGCGCTCACTTACTCACCAATCCACACACGCACTCACCCATCCACTCACTCACCCCTCACTCACTCACTCACTCACTCACCCACAGCTACCCATCCACCCACCCACCCACACACTCACTCACCCCCCCCCCACTCACTCACTCACTCACTCACACACACACACAAACACACACATACACACCAGAGCACGATGCCGGTCTAAGTTGTGACAAAGGAACAAGTAAATACAGCAAAGGTCTCGGCAAAGGGTCAGACATACTTTTGCGAGTTTGTTGTATGTGTGTTTATGTGAGACAGATTTCGGACAAGTGGCTATACCTACTTGTGTCATACCTAGGTCAGCATTCTACAGACAGACAGACAGACAGACAGACAGACAGACAGACAGACAGACAGACAGACAGACAGACAGACAAGCAGACAGACAGACAGACAGACAGACAGGTGGATATAAGTCGGCGTGGCGATGGAGCTTAATGCGTTTGCACTGGAACTTCCAGAGCGCTGACAGTGGAGTACAGAGTTCATTTCCTACACTGCTCAGTTGGACTTCACGTTGTCTGCTCGTTCATTAAGCAATGCCAAACTACTGAATGTACAACTGCGTTACAAAATCAACCTCGTGCGGGGTTGCTTGCAATGTCCTGAACAGGACAGGCAATGTTGAGGAATATAAAAACAATAACTTTGAATTCCAATCACGACAAAGCAATCCAATCATAGAAAATGAGCCTGCTAACTAACAATTTGCAAAACCATACCTTCTTTCTAGCCAATCTGAGTGATAGAGAGTGAAGCAAGATATGACACTATAACATATAACAACTAGGTTAGGTTGAGATCCTGCAAAGAAATCAGGAATACAAACTCTACATACATGGTGCACCATACTCATAGGGTAATGGCTCTAATGGAAGGAAACTGTAAGTAAGCTAATATAATTTTCATAAACACAGGGGCATGGTAATTTATGGGAGTGGAAAGGTAACATAAACATTCACTCCCAAAAACACAGGTGTTCATAGTAAGTAACAAGACAGAGAAGGATGTCTGCGAAGAGCTGAAACAGCTGAGTAAATAAACAATAATAGAAGCATTGCTACCCTCATCACAGGAGTAGATGACCGACAGGGTTGAGGGTCATTATTGCCGATGTCTGATCCAGGTTAGGCACCAGAAAGGGGGAGAAGAAGAAGAAGAAGAAGAAGAAGAAGAAGAAGAAGAAGAAGAAGAAGAAGAAGAAGAAGAAGAAGAAGAAGAAGAAGAAGAAGAAGAAGAAGAAGAAAAAGAAGAAGAAGAAGAAGAAGAAGAACAACAACAACAACAACAACAACAACAACAACAACAACAACAAGAAATAAGAAGAAAACAAGCAGTAGTAGAGGTTTCTTTGGATACTACTAATATCTACTGGGGTACCACTAATCTTTACTTGGGTACCACTAATCTTTACTTGGGTACCACTAATCTTTACTGGAGTGTCACTAATATTTACTTGTGTGACACTAATGTATACCGGGGCACCACTGATGTTTGCTGGGGTACCACTAATACAGTGGTTCTCAACCGGTGGGGACTCCCCCCCCCCTCCCGGGGGGGGGGGAGTTTTAGGGTTTCCGGGGGGAGGGGGGGGGGAATTAAGATTATTTCAAGATCGCATTTATACAAGAACCAGTTACTTGATATTGTTTTTCCCTCAAAATTTTACGGTTCTGTACTTCTCGCCCTAATGACATTCGTTTTATAACATAACGTAAGTATACCCACAAATCACGTTTTATATAGATGTCTAGACTTGTTCTAGTATGTGTTATTAAATTTAGCTTCCATTTTTATGTATACTGTGTAAGGGTGGGAGGGGGAGGGGGCGAATTTATAAGGAGGAGATTCGAAAAGGGGGGGGGGGATGACTTTCTGAACATATGGTAAAGGGGGGCATGGGCCAAAAAATATTGAGAACCACTGCACTAATGTTTATTGGGGGTACCACTAATGATTACTGGGGTACCACCAATGTTTGATGGGGTACCATTAATGTTTACTGGGGGTACCACTAATGTTTACTGGGGTACAACTAACGTTTACTGAGGTATCATTTGATGGCAACCTGTGATTATTCCTTTGGGGTGTTTTGTGCTCTCATTTGCCCATTCACGACTGAAGTCATTTTATATACAAGCAAGCAGTTTGCCTCGTATTTTACGTTTATACTATAAAAAGGCATGTGGGGAAAATAAATGTGAACAGGGCAAAATGTTAATTGCATAACCTACTGTTTTAATGCCATATATGGGCAAACAGATAATGGTAAGAGTGTATTATCCACGTGTTGTTCAATAGTTATACAGAGAATATTTGCAATTAGACAGAAGACCAGGGCTCAGTATTGGAGTAACATTAATACATAACATAATACGAGGTGTATATACAGGCTAAACAACTGTGTTGGCTAAACCACAACAGGATTTACAAGAACTGTAGACCAAATACAAGAAATAAGTCATGAAAATCGCTTAGATATAAATATAAAAGTTCGTTAAATGTCCTTTTCAGGACGTCTCAGTCAATCCCAGAATTTGTATGGCTTTTGTGTGTGTGTGTGTGTGTGTGTGTGTGTGTGTGTATGTGTGTGTGTGTGTGTGTGTGTGTGTGTGTGTGTGTGTGTGTGGGAAAGTTTACTTTAAATAGTTTGCCATTGCTTTCTGAACGACCGGCGTTCCTACCATTGTATGAAAACCAACGCAAAGCGGTCCGCTTCCAATTCGTCCGCAGTTGTATTTCAAACGTGGTATGCGGGATTAGATACGGACATGTTATGAGAAGAAATAGATTGGAGAACTTGGTGACAACTGGCCAGATCGAAAGGAACATACCAAGGGGAAGACCGAGAAGTAAATACCTGGATGGCTTGGCAACGTGGCATGGTCGAGTTAGGAACACTGAGCTGATCCACGACTCTGGTGATCGAGTGACATGGCGAGTCATGACTGCCCACGCTTTCCGGCATGGCACATGATTGACTGATGCGGGATTACGAATTGCGTTCGCAATCCCTTCACCACAGAACCGGTTAAATATAAAGAAAACAAAAACTATGATTATCAACACAAACAGACCCAAGCCATTCTGAAAATTACAGTGAATGGAGAGACGTAACATGAGTGTGTCTTTTATCGAAAATACTGGAGAACAAAGTTCAGGGGGGGGGGGGGAGCAGAAGAAGTGGATGTCCAGGAAACTACTACATTACACTGCCATGCAGTAACATTGTTGTCCAGACTTAAGCAGAGCCGAAGAGAAATGGCAAAAAGGTAACATTGGTGCGACATGATCATACGATTTCAACACTAGTCTTGGGTCTCACAAACCTGATGATGATGATGAATGTATACATACTCTCTCTCTCTCTCTCTCTCTCTCTCTCTCTCTCTCTCTCTCTCTCTCTCTCTCTCTCTCTCTCTCTACATATACCCCCCCTCCCCCCCCCCTGTAAAATCTATCAATCAACTGGATATGCAGACGCTAGTTATTCCCACAGTGTATTTATGTATACAAGCTGTGTTCTCTAATGCTGTATGTAATAGGCCCACGCTTCTCCGTGAGAAATGTAAACACGCAGCAACACACATTAACAAACAACACACGGGACAGAGTTAGGGGTGGGGTCTTGGGACACAGAGGGAGAGAGGAAGCACAAGCAAGAAGCGGGCTGCAGAAGAAGAAAACTTATGAAAAAGTCAAGAGTGACGCGTGACTTATGACAGGGTTTTTGGCGGAAAATACCAGGATTCCCGTCTGACAGGAAAATTATCATAAATCTTTTGTTGTCTGACAGGCAGAAGTCATAAATACTTGTCTGTATGTCGGGTTATCGCTGTTTTATCCAACGGGGGGAGATCTGGTCCCTAATGAGGCAATGAGATACGACGGCGCGGTATTTGCCAGTATCGGGACAAGCCCAAGACAGGCCCGGCCTGGCCGCACAAGTGAAGAGGCCCTTGGTTTATATTGTCTTTTCTGTTTGTTCTATCCCGGTTCTTATCACTGGTCATAAATTAGGCCTGATTGGCCGAGTCTTCCAGGTTTATCAATCTGATCTGTTCTCTGCGTCAGTCTAAGCGTTTTCCCCCAATAAACAACTTTGTTCTCTTCCTTGATTTCTTTCCCCGCATCCTGTCTTTGTCAGCGTCAGAGGCTTAGAGGGGTTAGTGAATGCAGTTTCACAAGTCCCCAACATACCTGATGGAGAATTCTAAATCAACCGCTGGCGGTCTGGAAGCAGACTGCTTTACGACGGCTGTTTAGAAAGCAATGGCAAACTACTGAACGTAACAACTGCCCAGTAACATCACAATAATTAAATGCTTGGGTTGATTGCAACGTCATGTTAAAAAAAAGGTCAAGCAAAATAACTTGTTTCTTTTTGTAAAAAAAAAAAAAACGCTGTCCACACCAAGCATGTTTGAGCACCGTTATGGCTATGAAATGTACTCATAACATGAGAAATAGATTTACAAATAATGATTAACACTCACAGAGGATACAGAGAAGAAGCAGGAATAAGTGGAGCGCCGAATTATATCTATAGATGTTTTGCCCGTGTTAGTTACTTGAATGACCTCAATGGATCTCCAGCCACTGATTCACAGATTGCAAGCAAATCGGGTAGCCTAGCGGGTTAGTGAAAAAACAAACACAAAATACACCTACTACAAAATGTAATGACCCTATCACAACAAATGCCCATAGCAGAAAACTGCTGTAAGACAATTGTTCTAGAGAAGAGCTGGGGCCTAGTCGTCCACCACATAAAACACTTAGTACTTCTGCTACTGCATCACACCCCCCCCCCCTCTCCCTTTCAAAACCCCTTTTCGAAAAGAGTGCATGCATTTGTATACGGGTTTAGGTCCTCTAGACCAGTGGTTCTCAACATTTTTTGGCCCATGCACCCCTCCACCATATGTTCAGAATGTCATTCCCCCCCCCCCCTAGTATTTCTTCCCTATAAATCCCACCCCCGGCCCCTACACAGTATAAAAATGGAAGCTTAATTTAATAACACATACTAGAACAAGTCTAGACGTCTACATAAAACGTGATTTGCGGGTCTACTTAGTTATAAGACGAATTTCAGAAGGGCTAGAAGTACATAACCGTAAAGTATGGGGGGAAAACAATATTAAGTAATCGGTACTTGTATTAACGCGATCTTAAATTAATTTTAATTCTCTCTCTCTCTCTCTCTCTCTCTCTCTCTCTCTCTCTCTCTCTCTCTCTCTCTCTCTCTCTCTCTCTCTCTCGGAAATCCTAAAATTTGCCTCTGGGAAGGAGGGGGGAATTCCCCACCAGTTGAGAACTACGTCTCTAGACATATTCCATCTAAGGTAACGGTCTCTATCTACCCGTTTACGGTATGTATCCGTTTCCTAACAATTTTGGGCCAATTTAACGATGTTTAACTGCCTAGGGACTTTTCACATGCACAACGGGACCTCCTGTTTTTCGCCCTTGTCCGAATAGGCTACTATAAATGAGGATCTCAACATCTAGTTCCCCATCAGTAGTATCCACTATAGTATTACCTTACATGTCAGCTCAGAGAGACTGACCACCTACATGTTGTTCAGAGTGAACAAATTGTGTGTGTGTTATGCTGAATAAATATCCATAGGCATTGAACGACCCTCAATGTGGACATAATACAGACAGTATGGTAACACTAACTTGGTTTATATTATTGAGCCGCGGTGGTACAATGATTAGCGCTCTTGCCTGCCAAAACAGTGATGTGGGTTCAATCCACAGCAAAGTCAGGATTATTTTTCTCGCCAGTAAGGCACCCAACCACGTAAACATAGATACTAGACAATGTTCAGAATTTCCTGGGACGTGTGGGAATAAACGGCGAAGAGTAAGGGAACTGACCAGCTCATCTCATATATCGTGGCCTAGAAAATATGTGAGAAGAAATTCAGCTTTAATAAATCATAATAAAACAATGTGTCCTTAAGAAGTTTCTTGCTATGCGTGCATGAGGTTATAGCGTCATCACATGTTGTAGGCCTGAGAGCAAGGAGGGATAGTGGCCAATCTGTTCCTCACTTTGGCCAGCGATGAGCCCAGGCGTCCGGCGTCAAACCGTGCTCATGACATTATCAGCGCAGTTCGCTATCAACTTCGCTAGCGCCCACCAGCTGTCATAAAAAGACTTCACATTGTTTTCTAGCACGCCATCGTCCTCCGTTCTTGTCCCTTCTAACAGGTCAACAACACTATCACTGTCGGTGATGCTTGAAAGAACCCCACCAAAGGACCATACACACCAGGGGGCTTCTGATCGTCAGATGTTGTCCTCCCTTTACACGAATATTTCAGTCAATAACTTTTTGAAACTCTTGAAAGCGAGCCCCACTTGGGTCGCGATTCCCAAATGTGTTTCTCCTGGTGTGTTTCCATTTCCATTAAAAATTAAAAACAAGCTTTAAAATAGTTTTCCTTCCTTCTCTCTCTCTCTCTCTCTCTCTCTCTCTCTCTCTCTCTCTCTCTCTCTCTCTCTCTCTCTCTCTCTCTCTCTCTCCTTCATATATCACGGAGTGGGGTCTAGTTATTTTGTATGACCACTAATACTTTCAGCTGTGTGTCATTACATTACACTGAACTGTCTCCCAGGAACCTATCATCATTCCTCCATCTTGAATCCCACAGGTCAACAAGATTAACAGTAAGTACAGTGCTCTCGTACACGTCTGGAATTGTACTGGGTATATGGTGCTAGCCCCAGATTTGTATAGACCAACCGGCACTCGTGGCTGATGTGATTAATATCACTCACTCCGGCCGCCTTTTCTTCTCTCAATATTTCCTAGTACCCATCTTAGACCGAACCATTATGGGGACTCAGGTAATTTATTTTTTAACCCCCGCTTCGAGGGAAGGGATGGGGGTCGAATACATAACCACCCCTGCGTTACATCGCCTGGCCAAGACTATCAGCGTGGGCAATAAATAATGGTACAAACAAATCTTGCGTGATCTGTGATAAACGCGACAATGTGGTCTCCCTTCATAACTGATTTCTGGGGGCGTAAAACAGAATATAGTTAACAGGAACAGAGGCCTGGGGTAGAGTGGGGACGCCAGAATAAACCACAGGCACAGGAATATTATATGATGGTTAAGAGGAGGAAAGGAAACACAACGTCATGAGGCAAATAACTGAGAGGAATATTGAAAAGAAAATAAATACTATGTACACTGAGAAGGAAATGGAGGGGAGTAAAAAGGAAGCAATATGGATAAGCGCAAAAGAAGCTTGAATAGAGGGGAAAGGACACAATCAGAAACAGGTTAATGGGGATTAAGGATGAAAGTGGGGAGCGACGGAAGCAGAACAAACACCAAACAGATAAATGTAAAGGGGGGAGAGCAGAAGGGCCACAACGGGAAGGCGGTTTTAACAGGAAATAATAAAAGAAGGGAGAAGGGGAGTGAAATAAAAAAAAAAATATATCTTATATACATATATAAGATATCTATTAAACTAAAGAGGGTGTAGAAGGAGAGGTTTCGGTAGTCTAGTGCCAGATACTGTCGTTGAGGGCGTGAACTGTTAGTCGCACATTCCAGGTAACGGCATGTTGAGGTGGGGTGGCTGCCCAGTCCTCGCTATCTTTCCTTCCCAGACAATTCTCCGAACATTCCAGAGGCGTATTAGTCTGAACAAAATAATGCTGCCACTGTTAGAGATTGAACCTTGATCACTCTTGTGGTAAGTAAGCTTGTCACCTACTGCGGAGAGAGAGGGGTGGGAAACGGGAAAGGATGACTGCATAAAATAGAAAACGAGACAGGGTAGGAGAAGGCCATGAGACAAACTGCACACTGCTGTGTCTGACTGGGTTCGTCGATATCTGTACTAATCACAATATATCAGGATTATAAGATCGATGTATGCGTCTGTATTGCCACAGACCACCGTCTGTTTTCAAATCCACGTACATAAGTGCGTGTATTGCTGCTGTCTGAATCAGTGGTAACTCCAGCCGTTTTAAAGTACCATCTCCTTAAAGTATTAATTTCTCAAGATGTCCCTGGATATGATGAACCATGGATAATATAAATAACTTGCTGTAAACAGGGTTTCCCATGCTGAATTTTGCCAGGTTGGCCTCTTATATGCCTACTCGTAACGATTTCGAACCGCTGGCAGATGGCGATAAGCACTGGTCATGTTTAACTATGAAACTCTGACAACAGAATGACTACAATACCTGGTCCGGTCAATAAGCAGCGTGATCAGTGAATGAAGAACAAGAACTAATTAACGCAGAGTCAGCGACCTGGTTTGTAACCTGCAAGCCGTTCCTTTCCACAAAAACAAACACAGGCCCACCGACGGCTGGGCTAAATCGGCCGCTTTGCGTTTTCATATTTCTGTCTGAGACAGTTCCTCCGTGCTGCCAGACGTGGATTGAGATAGGGCAAAGTCTCGGCCCAGAATTAAAACAATCCCAGCATAAAACAGCATTTTAAAATGGCGACAGGCGTTTGGATTTGTTTGGAAATTAGTTGAGAGAGGGGAGGACGGGCAGGTGACAGTAAAGAAAATCTAGGAGTGTGTGATTCAAGTTGCTGGAGCCACGTGATACACCCAGCTCGGGTTATGCTGGTTTCCTAAATGATTTATGCACACGTTGGCCTGTCAGTGACGTCTTGAATGTCCCTGGTTATAATGACTCATTGTTGGTGTACTGTTTGTTGATCGTGGGTTAATTTAACCTCTGACTGACTGGAAGAGATGGAGTTAAATGAGCGATTCGTCTGGTAAGAGTAATGCCTGGTATAGCAAAGACGGTGTTTGTCCATCAAGAATTATGACGACCATTCATTTCATCCCGTGGAGTTGAAAGTTTGGAGCCGTGAGTTCTAAGATGGCTGGTGATTTGTCAATGCCGTCTGAGCTGTCCTGGTTATAATCATTCATTGCTGGTTTGCTGTTTAATTCATCGTGTTGTAAAGCAACAGCATTCGCCATACAGACATTCACGCCATGATGCCATGACCTGTCAGTGACGTTTGGAATGTCCCTGGTTACAAACAATCATTCACTGTTCATGCCATGTTTGTTCGTCATGCTGTATAACAAGTGTAACAGCAACATTCATCACACAGATATGAACATTCACACCGTGACTTTTCATTGACATCTGGACTGTCCCTGGTTACATAATTGGTGTTCTGTTTGTTCATCGTGTTGTATGGCTGCAACATTTGCCACACAGTCACGAACATTCATACGGTGATTTGTCAGCGATGTAGGAACTGTCCCTGGTTACATACAATCAATCACTATTGGTGTTTGTTTGTTCATGTGCTGTATAACACAAATCTTCGCCACACCGATTCACACCACAATTCACATGGTGGCTGGTCAGTGGCATCTTGAATGTCCCTTGTTAAAATCACCCAGGAGCCACGTTTGTTCAACGTACTGTTTAACAAAACATTGCCCACGGAGACACAAAACATGCACAATCCTGGTCTGTCAGTAACGTGTGGAATGTCCGTCCCTGTCTTCAGTGACTCATTGTTGGTGGGCTGTTTGGTCATCGTGCTGTCTACTTGGAACATCCGCAAACACATATACAAAACATGTTGACGGTAATGTGTAGTGACGTCTTTATGTATGTAAACTATATCCCACTTTATCTGTAAGAATCGCGTTACTGAGTTAGACAAAGCTAAAGAGAACAGGAGACAGTAAAGAAACGTTATCAAACACTTCCAATGCCAATTTGATACATCTCATAATAATGATGATGAAGATGATAATGATGATGAAGTTAATGACGATGGCTTATCTCGATTTTTAAAAAAATAAAAAAAAAACCAAACGACTAGATCCACACAAACATCAAACATTCACAAACACAGGGGACGATAAAAGAACTGCTGCAATCAACACGGTCTGTCCTAATACCGCTATCAGCGATAGACAAATGAGCAGGGTTCGATGAACCAGAAAAGTCTTTAGCCACATATTTGTATGCTCTTGTGTTTGCGCAAACATTCTTACAGAATGTTCGACGGCGCCTTTAGTTCCACTTGTTAATATGTTTCAACGTGGACATGATATATCTGTTGTTCAGTTTTCAGAACCAGTATGCCCCGCGTGTTGTTTCTTTACTCTATCAATAACTTTTTATCTCAACCGTTCTGCGTCGAGTAGGATGTTGCTTTAACTCGTTCAGTCATAGCAAATGTCTACGGTTAGCAATAGCCAAATGGAATAAATCGTGACTGCATTATTGTCATCGATATTGCAAAAAATATACCTTTTGTAAAACACACATTGTGTTGCGTGTTAAAATAACTACGCGGATGTCTACACTATGCTGAAACCAACGGTCAGAACACATTATGCATTGCTTGGTGGCCCTGGACAGAATCTGATCACACATAGTGCGTTGCTTGTGACAAAAGTCTTAATTACGTCTATTCTACGCAATATCAATCAGACGAAGAAGATTCTGTATAATTTATATCTGTGTCATGTACGTAAGAGGGGTCGTTGGATTGTACAAACTGAATATCATATTTGTGAATCCTGAACACTAAATAAACTACAGTAGTTACACGAGGAAACAGATATGTGGTTTCTCCGTAGTCTGCCGCGAATCCAACAGACTGCTTAGAAGACCAATATCCTAATACTGCAGGGGGGATTTGATTACTCACATTAAGACAAGACAATCGTCACTGCTTGGTCACGTTATGAAACAAGACGGTCTGAAGAAGGTTGCGACGACCGGGAAGACCAAAAGCGTTAGAGGCAGAAGTCAACAAGGGTACACGATACTGGATTAGTTGACAGAGTGGTACGGAAGACGCTCAGCGGTAGAACAGAAGACAACATAAAGAACTGATGTTCGTGAAGGAATGGGAGATCATTACAGCGTTTCTCTATGCCAAAATATTTCTCAAATGGGGATTTCACATGCGACTTCCATATTGTTAAGTCAGTGACTTTCCACTACGCAATCAAGGCTATGCAATCTCTACAAAATGTTCATATTAAGGCTATATGCCCACCTAACGTGCCAGGACTTGTTTAATGCATTTAATGTGTTTATGTGCTGTATTGATTTTTATTGACGTTTTCTGTCAAAACAGCATTGCAGATCGCTGCCCATTTTATTGTAAACATCCATGTCTGTATTAGTATAACAATCCATTTTGAGTTGATTGGCTCGAGTCTGCATCCTTTATAGTTTCAGTCACTTCTAGTCTTCAATCGCAACAATATGTCTGTGTTATAATCCAGCAGTTTTTTTTTAGTCGTTTTAGTTGTTGGATCAACATCACGGCACACGGTTCAACCCATAAGTGCTCCGTTTTCCTCCTAACTCAAACCTGAGTCTGGAGAAACTCAGCTCAATACACGAACTCCGTTGCATCGGCGAGGATCCTGAAATACTTTGGGTAGATTTTTAACTCGAAATTTTGCCCGGGCAGCGCCGTTAGGCTACTCTTTTTCGATTTCCAACTGCCAAGGGATTTTTTACGTGCGCAACAATACACGCGGGCGTCCGATCTCACTACCCAGAGACGGAGACCATGGGAAATTTTATTACTGGAAGTCCAGTGGATTTTTTAAATTAATCCCGGTCCTCACCGGGGCCCGAACCCGGGACCTCCAGCACTCGAGGCGGATACCATACCTCGAGACCACTCAGTCCCCTTTTGCTAGTCTGTCAGCCTCTTCTTTCCAGGTATACTGCAATGTGATGAGATCCACTGTATTACTTTATTTTATTTTTTACATTTCTGACATAGTCCATGGAGTCCATGCTCTTAGGTCTGCTAGTTCTGTGCTGTTTTTGCTCTTCAGTATTGAGACAGCTGACTTTGCATCTGTGAAGATAGCTGTCTGCTTCTCTTTATTTTCCACCATCAAGTGCATTTCTGCTGCAGTTTTCAAAGCCTCTACCTCTGCTTTGAAGTTACTTGAAAATTTGCCAGTTGCCACTGATTGTTTGTGTGTATGTTGTTTTTTTTTAAACTCCATTTTTTAAATTTAGGAAAATTCCTCCTCCTCCATTTTCTGTTGAAGTCTTGGCTGGTCCATCTGTATATGAATGGGTCCAATTGGTACTTGGGCGATGTTATTTTATGTAGTTTAGGGCTATTTTTCTTCTTCCTGCTTTATTCTCAATACCAGGAATGTTTTCTATCATCTCAGGCATATGCTGCTGTCTCCAAGCTGGGAACTTGTGTGCATTGTAAATGGGTTTGACTATTGATATGTTATAGGATCGTAAGACAACTAAACGAAGACTAGCAAAAGAGGGCGGACGACTACCTCAGCCTGACACAGACATAACCTATAATGAGGCAAAGAGGTTTATAAAAAGCACGTATGAATCCAAATGGGAATCAGAGCATCCAGGCCACCAGAAAGATGATGCATATTACAAACTCGACCGAAGTGAACAAGTAGCAATCTTCAGACGCCGCACAGGACATAACAGGCTGAAATAACCACTTGTTCAATAAACTAAAGATAGGGGGAAAAAAGTCGCTTAAAAGTCGACAGGGTCGACTTCATTGCACCGGGTTTTATCCCATATGGCTCGGTCTCTTTCCGCAGCACGGAAAGCGTCGCACAAAGCACGAACTCCGTAGCTTTTAGCGACGACCCACAGGAGTCTCCGAAACATTTAACTCGTAAACCGAAGGACGCGGCCCGGAATCGAACCCACAACCTTCGGAGCACGAGTCAAACGGCTTGACCACTTCGCCACAGAGACTACCGGAGACTTAAAGATGGGAGATACTGATCAATGTAATTGTGGAACTGGTAAAATGACAGCTAGACATTTACTGCAGGGGTGCCCAATATATGCACAACAGAGAAAGACATTTCAAAAGCGAATAAAAAGCTCATTGCGTGGGCGCCATCAAAGGTGGAAAAAAGCGTCCCAGTGGCACGAAATGGAATATTGCTTGGATAGCAAATCCATTACGTGAAAAGTCAGGATCGAAAGCTCATTGTGTGGGCGTCATAAAAGGTGGAAAAAGTGTCCTAGTGGCACGAAATGGAATATTGCTTGGATAGCAAATCCATTATGTGGAAAGTCTGAATCGAAAGCTCACTGTGTGGATGTCATCTACAGACTTCTGGTTTCCGGAGGGACAGCCTGTGGTGAACGGAGGGCCCGATTTACGGAAGTGAGGCTAAGCAGCTATGTGCAGGACGTGATGATTCCTTGGGTGAGCCCAGTACCAGAGCGCCATGTGTCGGCTCTGCAATTATGGAAGCCTCCTTGGATGGCGGGAAATGCGCATGGTCTGCCCCTTCCTTCCCTTGAGGGCTGACCGGGATGTCTTCGGCAGCTCTAAATGGGCCAGCTGGGATGGGGGATAACACCACAACAGTGAGAGTCAAATACCCTACGAAACCCTCAGGAAGGTTAACCCGGTCAACAAATGCCCGCATACGTCGGATGTGTTGGCCTAACAGCGCAAGAACGCAGCTCTGCTGTAAACAGGCAATGAATGAATCACCCAAATAAACGAGAAGTAGATTGTGAGCTTTACTAAAACACGACTACAAGAGACAAATTGGACGTTGCGGCCAAAGCCTTCGTCAGCACAGGACAAACAAATACAAACCAACACAAAACTACATGAAACACACTATGACAATATTAAACTATTAAACTAATTAAAATTAAATGTACTCATCTGAATATCGTGTCCTAGCTTGGAAGGTCTGACAAACGTAGGGCGCCAGTGGATCAATAGACCGGATGTATGGTACACGGGTCAAAGGTCAAGCGGGAAGGGAGTGGGGTGGAGACACGCCCATGTGTGCGGAAAAGTGAAATTAGAGACCGGCAAAGATGTGACGGACGCAGATGACAATTAGCAATTATCGTTAAGCGCTCGAAACACCGCTGTGGAAACCTATATAGTGTTAGTACACACGGAGAGGCATGAGTGGCGGTCGTTCAGAAAATGATGGCAAAACACCGAACGTAAATCCGCCAAGAGAGTTGACTGTGATGTCATACAAAGGATCTGCACGTACCCAGATGGTGGACTGTAAGCTAGGGGTGGGAGGGTGGGGTGGGAAGTTAAATGAAGCTGTGTTGGACATTAAGGCCGTGAGGGGAGAGTGTGCCCAACTGGAAGATGAGACGGTGTTCCAATGTCTTCCGATCCCGTTCGTGGGATGCGCATGATTTGATGGCCGTGACCTGTATGTCGGCTACGCCATGGTGGTCAGGACTGTTGAAATGTATGGATACTGGTTTCTGGGCGCCGCTGGTGATGTCAGAAAGATGTTGTCGAAATCTGTCCCCAAGACGTAATACTGTCTCACCGACATATCTCATGTCGCAACGTGTGCAGGTAATCGCATAGATGACGTTGCGACTGATGCATGAGAAACCCTCACGGATGTGGAAGGTAGTCTTAGGGAATGTCAGACTCTGGGTTTGAAGTACGTATGGACAGGTCTTGCAAACCGATCGAAGACACGCCACCGTGCCAGGAAGAGACTGGTGAGGTTGGGGTAGTCTGCTATGGACCAGCACATCTCTGAGGTTACGATCCCGCTTATATGCCACTAGAGGAGCCTCTGAGAAGACATCACGAGTGGTCGATTCCGCCCGGAGAATGGATAGATGTTTCAAAAGGATATTCTTGGCAGCAATATTGTGGGGATGATAAGTAAGTGAGAGGACAGGTCTATTGTTTCGTGGTTTCGGCCTGGAGGAGAGAGCCTCAGTGCGACTGATAGACTGGCAGCGGTGAAGAGCTGTAGATAGAACATTATCAGGATAGCCACGAAGGCGAAAGAAATCAAGCATCTCGTGGGCTTTTTGATGGAAGTCGTTGTTATCCTGGCAAAGTCGTCGGAGACGTAACAGTTGGGAGAAAGGAATAGAACGTTTGCACGAGGGAGGGTGGGAGGAGGTATAGAGACAACAGGCGCAACGCGATCACGTCAGAAAAAAACTCTCCGGATAAACGCAGAAGAAGAAGAAGAAGAAGAAGAAGAAGAAGAAGAAGAAGAAGAAGAAGAAGAAGAAGAAGAAGAAGAAGAAGAAGAAGAAGAAGAAGAAGAAGAAGAACTCAAGCGTAGTCCATACATTTTTTATAGTAGTGATGGACTGAATTTTGCGAGTGTTTTAGCTTTCCCTATTAACAGTGTCCCTCGCCATCAGGTGAACTCACTCCGACTTCAGAAGTACTTGTAATTTACATCCCCAAGTCAAGGATGACAGGTCAACATTTCAGTCCAGCTGTCCGGTGTAGGAGTTGAACGGCTTACCTCGGCATCAGCACACCGGATGTTTAAAAACATAGGTTCTTAACCATTTGGCCATGCAGACTTGTGGCGGTTGGAGTGATACAGATTACATTACCCATCAAGTGGCGAGACTGGTCTATAAATATAAAATATGTGTCTAGCACCATATTCCCAAAGGTAAGAGTGTAAAATGCTTCTTGAATTGTTTTTTTTTCTTTTTCTTAAATTGATGCATAACAAACAAATTGTCCCTCCAAAAGTGAGTCCGGTAAAAGATAAGTTTGGGTAGTGGTGTTTGAATATATTCATACATGTTTTTGGCATCAACATCATGTCAGAAACGCTTCATCGGCCAAGCAGTGAACAAAGCTAGAAGCAAACAATACCTGTGACCCTTATGAATACCGTGTTGGCAGTTACAAATATTTAACAAATAAAGAACTTGATGCCATGCCGGAAGCGTAAACGACAGACATGGGCTATGGCGGCGGTGACTGTAGAAAAATGTGCTCTGTAAAAGAAGCGATGGTGCGTGTTTCTGGTAAATATGGCTTGTCACGCATGATTTCACGTAACACTTGAAAAGGATACTTCGTTGCAAGTGTCATGCGTCCTTCATGTGTCTCCCATTTTCCTGTCTTCAAAGATGTCTTATTTGCAACTACTGGCGCTTCAAGTTCTAGTTGCGTCCTGACAGCTGATTCTACAGCTAAATATGTAGATTTCTGCAGGTAACTAGTAGTGCACGAAGAATACGTGTGGTATTTTAGCATCATTTAAAGTAGTTTACCTGATTGCGGGGACAAGGACAACGTGGGCTCATTCACAAACACTGCGCTACGGAAACAATCAGCATTCATAAGGTCTGGCATGTGCCGAGGGAGATTTGGCAAGTCTAGATTTCTCCCAAGTTTTAAGACGTCGACTCTGGTTATTCGATCAAGCAATACCTTCTATGTTGTGTATTCACCTTGAAGTAGTAGAGGTGCGTGCGGTGTTCCCATGACCCCAAGAGTTTTGCTGTCGTTAAGGTAGCTACTGGTGGGGGTCTCCCATGTCGGATAGGTCAAGGCAAAACGATCAAAGAAAGAAGAAAAGAAAATTAGAAGAAGAAGAAGAAGAAGAAGAAGAAGAAGAAGAACAAGAACAAGAACAAGAACAAGAACAAGAACAAGAAAAATAGAAGACGAAGAATGTGCTTTACCATCTACTTCTATTTTCCCATTATGAGTGTAAATCTGTCTCTATTAAGATGTCTGCTTTGGAATAACACGTTAAAGGAAACCAAGATCGGTAAACAGCAATAACATCGTGGAACAGTGAGGGAAAACTGTAGGCACCGACTGGAAGTCGGGAGATTAGAGTCGTCAAACAGGTCGGAATAGCATCCATCTTCTGCCTTCTACGCCAGAAATAGAATGTACGACAAAGACGGATCACATACATACAAGCATACACACTCAGAAAATGGCAGCCATTTGAAACTATATGCTAAAGTGCTGACTGTTATCTTCTATGTCAGTTGTGAATGTGCGTGGTTAGGCGACAGTATGTTGTGTGTTGTGAATGAGAGAGGAAGAGAACTGTAGGAAAGAGTGCGAGAGAGAGAGAGAGAGAGAGAGAGAGAGAGAGAGAGAGAGAGAGAGAGAGAGAGAGAGAGAGAGAGAGAGAGAATACAGACATAGATTGGATAGAGTAAGACAGACAGACAGATAGATTGGAGAGAGAGAAAGAAAGAGAAAGACAGCATTTTAACAAGAGCTGCCCAGGACATATATATTATTCTAGAAGACACTAGAACCTGGGTAGACGTGAAAAAGAAAAATCCATCTTCTGCTCTCTACTCCAAAATCTGTTACAATAGAAGGAACCAAAATCTGGATATCAGTATTTAAAGTCAGCGGTAGTATATTGTAAATTATGCTCTCGGCGCCAGCATTGTTTTATTTGTGAATATAATAGGTACAGCGAACGAACAAACGAAGTAACATTTTATTTGAAAAAAAAATTGTAATTGGGTGCCCGTTTAACATTCTGCCCTTGTTATCTTCTCCTTTGATACATTATTTTAGTCATACATCGCATATGAGGCTAATCTTGGGCAATGATAGCAATAACCATATATGCGCTTTGAACACTTAAACGCATAGACAGAAATACACAGAAGAGTAACCCATTTCCGTGTCAATGAAACAAACACATACATAACCTGGAAATGAATAGAGCGCTGGAAATACACAACCTGTAAATGAATAGAGCTTTGGAAATACACAACCTGTAAATGAATAGAGCGTTGGAAATACATAATTTGGAAAAGAATAGAGCGTTGGAAATACATAACCTGTAAATGAATAGAGCTTTGGAAATACACAACCTGTAAATGAATAGAGCGTTGGAAATACATAATTTGGAAAAGAATAGAGAGTTGGAAATACATAACATAACAATGGATAGAACGTTGGGAATACATAATCATGAAATGAATAGGGCGTTTTTGGAAGAAATACAACAATTTATTCATTTAGAAGCATGTCCTTTGCAGACACTCGCTCCCATAACATCCATCCATCCATCATGTGCCATGCCGGTAAGCGTGGGCGGTCATATTCTGCCATCTCACTCGATCACCAGAGTCGTGGATCAGCTCCGTGTTTCTGTCTCGACCATGCCACAAGGCCAAGCCATCCAGGTACTTGCTTCTAGGTCTTCCCCTTGGTCTGTTCCCCTCGATCTTACCAGTTGTCACCAAATTCTCCAATCCATTTCTTCTCATAACATGCCCAAAAAATTTTGACTGTCTAAGTCTAATTTCTCTAATCAATTTACGATCTTCATTTGTTTCTTGAAGGACTTGTTCATTGGTCTTTCTGGCTGTCCATGGTATTCTTTGCATTTTCCTCAGAAACCACATCTCTACAGCCATCAGATGTTTTTCAGCCTGACTGCTCATTGTCCACGCTTCACATCCATACAAAAGTACAGGTTCAATGTAGCATCTCAACACTCTTTTTCTCCCATAACAACCTTCCAGAAAACCTCTCGATCATAAGCAAGATGTCCCACGTCCGATACACCCATCTGGAGATCATCCGCAACATCCTGCACCCATCTTCTCTTTGGCCTTCCTCTTCCTCTCTTCCCAGGCATATACGCCTCCATTATTGTTCTCTCCAAACTTTCGTGACGTTTCAAGTGACCAAAATATTTCATTTGAATACAACAATAAGTCAGGTAAATGTTGCATTTACATACCGTAAAGTGTGTTAGGTATATGGTGCTAACGTATATTTGTATAGAGCAATCGGTATTCGATGAGTGACTTGCTAACTATAACACCGGCCGTCTTCATTACTTAGGGCATTTCCTCGTCCCCGTTTTAAGCTGGGTCCACCTGAAAACCAGTTCAGCTTTAAAAAATCCGCCTCGGCGGGGTTTCAAACTCATGGTCGCCGTTCCCGCAGGCAAAAGCGCACTACCGCGGCGCCCGAATACAACAATAAACTTATATTTTCTAATTATAATCAGGCGTGATTGAATAGCCTATTACCTGCTTATTTAAAAAGAGTCATACTACATTAACTCTTGTTGTATCACACGTCATCTTTAATAGCCATGAGCAGGAGGCGCCCGTGTTTGAAAATGACATAATGTCGTGCTATTTGTGGAAACCATATTTCACAGCTTTCTGTAACTGACACAGACACAGTCAGATTTATGGTTATTTGTTTATGTTGTCTTTATATTTACTGTTTTCTTATGTGATCAGTTGTCTATTACAGATTGAGCTAGCACGTTACGTTCATGTCATGTATGTTTAGTGTCGTTTAAGCAGGCGACTGCTTAAGGTAATTTCTGGTCGTTGCTGGGTTTTATGCAGATGATACAGCATTGATAGCTGAAAACTCTAGATATCTGCAACATCTGTTGGATATTGTAGTAAGATAGAGTGCAAAAAGCTGACATTCCTTGAATATCAAGAAAACAGAAACAATGTATTACCCACCCCCTTCCCCCCCCCCACACACACACACACAGACACACACACACACAAAATGTGATATTACAATAGAAGGAAAAATTATTAATCAAGCTGATAAATGCATATATTTGTAAGCAAACATAACATCATATGGATTTGGGTGATAGGGGTTAAGAGCATCTACATTTCACAGGGTCATAAGTGTTTTATGTCTCTTTCACTGAATGTCAGAAAGAGAGTACTGAAATGATATATCGAACTTGTTCTGCCGTATGGTGGTGAATCATGGAATGTGAACGAACAAATAAGGAAGAGCTAGGAAGCAACGGAGATATGCTTTCTGAGTGACAGAAGAAAGACACGACACCTGGGTATCACGACCTGTGTGGGCCCGCACTAGAAGAGTGTCAGGAAGGCAAGGGAGAGAATCATTCACATAAGGTGTCTCCTGATCATCTGAAGCCTCTTTCGTGCTTGCTCTGCGATGAAGTCTATATATCACCAGGCATAAGATTACTTTGTGCCTCTCTATATATGATGTACATAATTTGGTTCATAAGGTTTTTCTAATATCATCATATCTTATTCTGTTTTCTCTGGTGACACCAACATTCCAGGCATGACTCAAAATTGTAATGCAAACACGTGATTTCTGGGCACGTATTCTTCCCGATGAAATCTTTACTGTTCATGTCAACGACCAGTTGCCATGATTTGCTGTTTATTTATCTGTTAACATTGTTTTCTATAGCTGTGACGATATTGCACTGGCTTACTAGCACAGATGACCAGGGTTTAAATCCACTTCTATATTAAATGTTTCTGTTTTCTGGGGGTAGACCCAGCCTCGGGGAGTTGATCGTGCAGATGTGCACTTAAAGAGGGCTGTTGCTCTGGCTTTAAGGTAGACCAACTGAAACGTCACGAAGAATGGAAGACGGAAGAAAAAAAAAACCCCAAAAAAACAATGTACATCATATGTGACAGGCTACTGCTAACTGACACCGAGGTTCATGAATAACACGACTAAGATGTTGGCATTTGCCATCATTTGTGGCTGTAGTAGACATAATCACAGGCGGGGGACAATATAGGTGTGTTCATATTAAGTGCGCTATGGAAACAATCAGCACTCCTACACTCCAATACCTGCCGGGGGGGGGGGGGTATTTGAATTAAAGGCAAGGGAACTGATTTCACAGCACTGGGTCCTATCCCACATGACTCGGTATTCTTTCCGCAGAGCGGCCTGCCGAAAACATCTTACAGCAGTGGTTCTCAACAGATGGGAAATCCCCCCTGGGGGGGGGGGGAGAGGGATTTTATTGGGGGGGGGGGAATTAAGATTATTTCCAGATCGCGTTAATACAAGAACCGATTACTTGATATTGTTTTTCCCTCCATACTTTACGGTTCTATACTTCTCGCCCTTCTGAAATTCGTTTTATAACGAAAGTAGACCCGCAAATCACGTTTTATGTAGACGTCTAGACTTGTTCTAGTATGTGTTATTTAATTTAGCTTCTATTTCTATGTATACTGTGTGAGGCACGGAGGGGGCGGGAGCGGGGAAAGGGGGATTTATATGGAGGAAACACGAAAGGGGGGGGGGTGACATCCTGAACATATGGTGAAGGGATTCATGGCCAAAAAAGATTGAGAACCACTGCCCTACAAGGTGCGAACTCCGCTGATTCAACTACGACCTCCAGGAAACTGAAGACAACTGCACTAGTGAACAGAATGACCGAGTCCAGAAAAGAACATATGGCCTTTGTGGTTGTGGCATGATGTCTTCAGACGTTCGCATCCCCAGTCCATTTACATTTCTCAATACTCAGTAGTTAACCACGTAAGCCGTCGTGATACCCTAACTAAAAATAGAATCGTAGATTCTAGATCGAGAGAGGGTAGATGAATGGTGGGGTCTCAATTTGATTGGGTAACCCTTGGGCTGGTAACGCTCCTTAATACATAATTAGCCCGCCAGTCGAAGCCTTGATTCCATCCCGTAAGGACATGTTCAAGATGCAGTGGTAAAATTTGCCCAAAAGCATTCTTTAGGAGGTGGTCATCTGCACTCCAGGTACCTAAATCATTTAATATGTTATGTGTAAACCTGATGAAGTGAGAGAGAGACGAATGGCCGAGTATTTTCTTGAGAAAATGTAAAAAGAAGACAGGACTTCGGTACAGTGACTCTAAAACTGCCGCTCAAAACCTGTCATGTCTACCGCAGTGAAACATTCTTACCATGTCTATTGTCTGTCTGATTTGATGATTTGCATATGCTTATGACTGTAAACCACGCTCAATGCATATGGCAAAACCTTTGTGCGCTCTGAACATTCATTGAGTGCCTATCATGACCATTCTTAATCAAACTGTACATCGCTCTTGAGAGTTACCTTTGGCAGTTATGTTTCAGAATGTGTGATGCTATATACTGCATGTAATTTCTCCCTTATAATGGCTGAGAATGTTTGAGTGAATGAGATGATAATTTTATAATTAACTTCTCATATTTGTAAAAGTAAAGACACTTATTATATCCATGTTTGCAGGACTGCATTGCACTGTAGAAATTAACCTAGTGTCTGTCAGATGAATACATGGGAAGGCTCATGCTATTTGTCAGGGAAAATTCATGTTTTCTTTCATTATGTGTATTCCACATGTGAAGGCAATTCTAGTGCATGATTTCTGCCATACAATGCCTACTTCTTGGTGCTTAATCACACTGTCTGTTCTCATGGTACACCGGTCCCTGTGATCTACTCATTGTGAGAATTTACAAAATAATTGTGTGAAGCTGCCTCTGATTGGGAGTATGTGCCTATGACTTCACGGTTTTGGGGATGAACCTGGAGAAAGGATATCACCCCAAACCCCCAAATAAAATTGCACTTCATCATCAGTGAGAGGCGGGTGTTCGAATATCACACTTCTCTTTCCCCTCCCATTCCTCTCTGAATCTGTGATGGTACTGTATAACTGTGACAATGGTTCAATAGATGTAAAACACATGTTGTGCCTTTGTTTATTAACAGAGAATGAGGAAGATGGAGGAGGCCCTTTTCAATTACCAGGACAACTCCAGGGAAGTCCTGAGCTCTAGCTTCAACTCCAGCTGAAAAGTCAGACTCCAAAAAGACCAAAATTAACAACAGGTTGCAAAGATCCAGCCTGAATCCACTAATTCTGGCCTATACAGATGGCACTGAAGAAAAGTCTTTCTTAAAAGCCTAAGACAGGGATACTCTCCAATTTTGTAAAAGCTCCAGGCTATATCTTCAAGATAAATTCAAGAAGAAACCTTAAGAGGAGAGATCACCTGGTCTTCAGCATGTCACTACTGGCTAAGAGTGGACATTAAAGGTGCACTTGGAGCTGACCCTATCACAGCTTAATATTAATAATGGCTGAAAGCTGAAGGAGCAGAAGTTAATAAATAGAGCAAATTCCCAAAAATGGATTGGTGTTAAGTCGGTGTGGTGATTCAGTTCCATCAGAAATCTTAGGAGTGATAGACTGTGAAGAAAGACAGCTGGGACATATTGTTTCTTTTTAGATCTTCCTCCACTGGAAAAGCAAAAGAACAGTCTTGGGTGTCAACTTCATGAACAGTCAAATTTAGGTGAGATAGACAGAAAGAAGAATGCTAGGACTTATTGTTTCTTTTTAGATCTTCCTCTACTGGAACAGTAAAAGAACAGTCCTAAGTGTCAACTTCATGAACTCACCAGTGAAAAGATAAGAGCTTTAAAATTTCTTTCAAGATTGTGACAGCAGGGAATAGCCTGAGTTGGAAAACCATCATGGGGAGAACTGTAACCTGAGCTGTCCAACACCATCATAGGTGCTAAAAGGATGAAACAGACCAGTGGAGCAGAACGTCCCTATGCTTGCCCCAATTTATGGCTTATCTTGTGTTTCCCTCAGTAACAGTCGAAGAAAGGATTTAAGTCTAAAGTGTGGTGTAGGATAACTTATGGAGTAGAGAAGTGAAGGAGGAGGGTTATTTAGATTAATGTCTCGGTGGGATTTGGGTGTTGTATTTAGGTTCATAACTATGTCAATATATTACATATTAACTAATAATTTGAAGTGTGATGATTGACTACATGAAGCCTGAGTCTTCACCTGGTCCAGAAACATTAATAAATGATTAGTAGTAAGAGAACAGTTTTTGAGATACATGTCTCTGTGATTGTCTTGTACATTGTTGAGAAAGAAATGTCTAACTGGTGTCAAGCATCTTCATGGTGACTGTTACTCTACTGTTACTGTTGGTTACAGAGATTGTGAAAGTCTGTGTGGTTGTTGTCAAGTATCTTCCATGATGTATGACTTGTCTAACCTGTTGGTGTGATCATTCTTTGTGAATGTTTGTCCAACTGTTGTCAAGATCTTCTCATGTTGTCTTGTTCAACCAGTGTAAAATACAGTTGTTGTTGTTTATGTTCACTACAATGGTACAATTGTCAATGTGATCATTTGTCCAAGTGTCTTGTGTCACTTGAAATAAGTAATGAGATCAAAAATGAGGTTGGCGACCAGAGCACAGTCAGCTGGAAGATGAGAGAACTGCTTTCATTGGTTACTGTGGCTAACTGCCAAGATCTCTCTCTATATATATATGGCCTAGAAGAGAAATCATCTATAAATAATTCTGTGTAGAACTTAACTTAGGTCTAATTTCACACAGTGGGGGGTACTCGATGAGCCAAAATTCTGAATGGTTTCTCTACAAGGGTTATGCGAGAATAAATATCAATACCTCTAGACAACACTTGCTGTTACTAACCTGTATCTTTTATAGAGAGATATACTTTATAGAACTTCACTCATTGGAACTTCTGTAATTCTCTATAAACCCACAAAAAAACCTCACATGTTGGAGGCTCGTATCCGCGATTGAACCCAGGGAACACCCCTAAAGGAGATCACATGTTGGGGCCTCATATCCGCGATTGAACCCCGGGAACACCCCTAAAGGTGATCACATGTTGTGGACCCGTATCCGCGACTGGACCCCGGGAATAACCTGCTAAAGGGGATCACATATTGTGGACTAATATAGGCAATTAGAACTCTGGGAACACCCCTCAAGGTAATCACAGATTGAGTGCTCTATGCACTAATTGAACCCTGGGAATACCTTTTATGGGATTCACATAACGAGGTCTGGCGACTCGGGATGTAAACTATGGGTATACCTTGTCTGGGACTCCTGTGGAGGATATCTATGTTTGTATTAGAATCAGGGAGTAGCCTCTCGCAAAATTAAACCTATTGCTTAGAGTTTTATGATGTGGGTAATGGATCTCGTCACATAAATGTGGACAAAAGGTCCAGATGTTTAAACCCACAAGTAAATCTCGGGTGGTGGTTGTTTCATCAATGGTGGTAATATTGCATGTATCACTGTTCACAAATGTCACATTGTACAATGTAGTTGAACAAAAATGTTAATTATCTTATGGGTCAACATGTTTGATATACCCATGATAATGTTGTGTTTCAGGATGGGCTGATGTAATGGACTTCAATAATGTGTGTAATTTTGTGCATACTGTGTTCACTATGAGTATCAAAGGCACCTGAGAACCAGAAGACACAAATTATTTTTAAATAACATAGACAGCTAATTTCAGGATAAATTTGATTTTTCTTGAGATAAATTAAGACACTTTATCCAGGGAATTAATAGGGGGCCTACTCCATTTTCTAACTTATTGGCTAGCATGGGAGAAAGGGGAATTGGTGTATTTACATTTTAATATCACTGCATCACATCATATAATGGGTACTTAATTCCTCAGTCCCCATAACATGTTGGCAACACTGAGAGCAGAGAGTGTGAACCCTGATGGAAAAATTGGGCAACCATTAAGACACCTCACTAACCATCTCTCTCAGTATAGTCAGTATTCGTACCGGCTAATTTCCAGTGTCAATTCGACGTTGGGTTTATTCTTCAGTTGTGTAATCTTGTCGGTAGCCCTGATCAAGCTGCTGAGAAAGTAAGCACGATTGAATCTCCAGGAGAAACATCCTTATCAACTCAGTCACCTACCATTTCTGAAGTAGTGGTATTATTAAGCGTACTTGATACGTAATGGACGAGATGAATGGAAGATTCTACCTGATGTCATGGTCAGTCACTCATGACCCGACCACAGTCTGGTGTCTATAAGACATTAGTCTATTGTTCGATGGTGTGATCTCTGGTGTACTAGGATCCAAGTCACTAGGAGTGAACTCATTGAATCTCCAGGAAGGCCATCAAAATAACTGGACCCCTAGCCATTCATATGGAAGTGGAGAGCGTACGCAAAAGTATGTGTCCAGGAAACGATGGATAACCAACCTGATGTCATTGGCGTATCATACGACTAGGAGCATAACGTGGACAACCTGAAAAATTTCATGAAGAGATAAAACAGGATCCGTCTCTGACGTCTGCCGTCAATTTATCCTCAGTGAGAAAGCATTTCTGCCTGGAAAATGGTGGAGATTAAAGGGCGGACAAAGTTAGTGTAACTAATGTCTTTCTCCTTTTTCATTCTCAATTGGGAAGACCTTTCTGCCTGGAAAAATGGTAGGAATGTAGCTCAGTTCTAGACAAGAGCAAAGTCTGTGATGGAATGGACTAATAAGGATTACTGTTCTTAAACAGTTAACTCTTATATGGTAGAGCTCACTGCAACTCCAGCAGTGACACTCTATACACAATGTCTGCGAAAGTGGACTAACGAAAGATCAGTTCAAACAGCTGACTCCTTTCAAGATAAAGATCTCTGCAAGTTCAGCAGTCGACTCTTTATATAATAAGAACCATGCATTCCGCAGTGGAATCTTATATTATTACTGAAATGCGAGGTACATTCACAAGACCTGGCCAGGCCTATCCTCAAAGTCAGTAAAAATTGGCTTCCAAAATTCCAGTCAATAGTGGGATCTATGAAGCTATACCCACATAATCACACCCCTTCAAAGGTGGCTGTGATAATGACGGACTTCTCTATGGCTGAGAAGAAACGCCTTATTCGCCAAAGTAAACGTTTTGCTCATGTGGGAGAGAAAGAACGGATACTTTCCAGCCACTCAAAAGCATTTAGCTCAAGCATGGCTGAAGACAACTAGTTGGAAGTTCCACCTGGAATTATAAATTAGTAGTAGTAGATGTTAGTCTAACTGCATCTACAAACTCAGTTGCTACGTTGGAAACAGCTTACACAAGATGGACGCTGAGTGGCCAATACACGGACAAGTCTGAAATGAGATTGTTCACTATTGTAACTATCTAGCAACTAAGGAGAGAAAATGCTGTCACTTCTCACAACAAATCAAAATAGAGGCCTAACGGAATGAGGAAATCTCAACCAATAAGTGCACCTCTAAATCTATGGTAAGACTACAGAAATAAGTCAAGGAAATATAATGGGAAATTGCTACTATCTGCAAACACAAGAGGCTTATTGGAAAGGTAGACCCTGTGTCCAACGCTAACCAAATCTGCACTAGTAGATTTTAGTCTTAAGTTCTGCAGCGGCTGCTATACAGTTCACCCGGAAGTGATTGTTTTTGCTCCGGTGATGATCAAAAATTTTAACCCAGTTCCAAATACCAAGATTACTGTTGGAGAAAGTGTTCAGTTAAATACACTCTCACAGGATTATCATTCTCCAGAGGCGAGAGGAAGAATGAAGTTCTGATAAAGATGAAAAGTGAGAGACATATGGAATTATACCACTCTCATCAGACATACAGAAGTTGGTTTAATTGCAAAGCCATTACTTCTCGTAATGAATCTCAATGGTACTCGTGCTTTGGAAGTGTGGGACTCTGAGAGATCATTCATCATGGACAGGAAAAATAGCATGGAGATTGACTGTGGAGCATTGTCAGAAATGAGTTGGAGAGCAGTTCACTGATGAGTGTGGTCATAACTCTTCATACTTCCAGTGACTAAATGGAACTTCATGCAGGACTAACTTCATGGTCTTTGCAGATGCCACCAAATTCATGACTGATGGATGAATATTGGAGCAGATTTTTCAAGGAAAAGTCAATTGGTTCCATATGCACAGCTCTTGTTGGAGTAATGGGAGATGAGTAAATGATGACACCACTTAAAGGATCTGGGAACTGTGAACGCCTGACCTATCAGTCATTGTCCCCATGACAGTTTTATGGGGAGGCTATGTGGCATGATGTCTTCAGACGTTCGCATCCCCAGTCCATTTACATTTCTCAATACTCAGTAGTTAACCACGTAAGCCGTCGTGATACCCTAACTAAAAATAGAATCGTAGATTCTAGATCGAGAGAGGGTAGATGAATGGTGGGGTCTCAATTTGATTGGGTAACACTTGGGCTGGTAACGCTCCTTAATACATAATTAGCCCGCCAGTCGAAGCCTTGATTCCATCCCGTAAGGACATGTTCAAGATGCAGTGGTAAAATTTGCCCAAAAGCATTCTTTAGGAGGTGGTCATCTGCACTCCAGGTACCTAAATCATTTAATATGTTATGTGTAAACCTGATGAAGTGAGAGAGAGACGAATGGCCGAGTATTTTCTTGAGAAAATGTAAAAAGAAGACAGGACTTCGGTACAGTGACTCTAAAACTGCCGCTCAAAACCTGTCATGTCTACCGCAGTGAAACATTCTTACCATGTCTATTGTCTGTCTGATTTGATGATTTGCATATGCTTATGACTGTAAACCACGCTCAATGCATATGGCAAAACCTTTGTGCGCTCTGAACATTCATTGAGTGCCTATCATGACCATTCTTAACCAAACTGTACATCGCTCTTGAGAGTTACCTTTGGCAGTTATGTTTCAGAATGTGTGATGCTATATACTGCATGTAATTTCTCCCTTATAATGGCTGAGAATGTTTGAGTGAATGAGATGATAATTTTATAATTAACTTCTCATATTTGTAAAAGTAAAGACACTTATTATATCCATGTTTGCAGGACTGCATTGCACTGTAGAAATTAACCTAGTGTCTGTCAGATGAATACATGGGAAGGCTCATGCTATTTGTCAGGGAAAATTCATGTTTTCTTTCATTATGTGTATTCCACATGTGAAGGAAGGCAATTCTAGTGCATGATTTCTGCCATACAATGCCTACTTCTTGGTGCTTAATCACACTGTCTGTTCTCATGGTACACCGGTCCCTGTGATCTACTCATTGTGAGAATTTACAAGATAATTGTGTGAAGCTGCCTCTGATTGGGAGTATGTGCCTATGACTTCACGGTTTTGGGGATGAACCTGGAGAAAGGATATCACCCCAAACCCCCAAATAAAATTGCACTTCATCATCAGTGAGAGGCGGGTGTTCGAATATCACACTCCTCTTTCCCCTCCCATTCCTCTCTGAATCTGTGATGGTACTGTATAACTGTGACAATGGTTCAATAGATGTAAAACACATGTTGTGCCTTTGTTTATTAACAGAGAATGAGGAAGATGGAGGAGGCCCTTTTCAATTACCAGGACAACTCCAGGGAAGTCCTGAGCTCTAGCTTCAACTCCAGCTGAAAAGTCAGACTCCAAAAAGACCAAAATTAACAACAGGTTGCAAAGATCCAGCCTGAATCCACTAATTCTGGCCTATACAGATGGCACTGAAGAAAAGTCTTTCTTAAAAGCCTAAGACAGGGATACTCTCCAATTTTGTAAAAGCTCCAGGCTATATCTTCAAGATAAATTCAAGAAGAAACCTTAAGAGGAGAGATCACCTGGTCTTCAGCATGTCACTACTGGCTAAGAGTGGACATTAAAGGTGCACTTGGAGCTGACCCTATCACAGCTTAATATTAATAATGGCTGAAAGCTGAAGGAGCAGAAGTTAATAAATAGAGCAAATTCCCAAAAATGGATTGGTGTTAAGTCGGTGTGGTGATTCAGTTCCATCAGAAATCTTAGGAGTGATAGACTGTGAAGAAAGACAGCTGGGACATATTGTTTCTTTTTAGATCTTCCTCCACTGGAAAAGCAAAAGAACAGTCTTGGGTGTCAACTTCATGAACAGTCAAATTTAGGTGAGATAGACAGAAAGAAGAATGCTAGGACATGTTGTTTCTTTTTAGATCTTCCTCTACTGGAACAGTAAAAGAACAGTCCTAAGTGTCAACTTCATGAACTCACCAGTGAAAAGATAGAGCTTTAAAATTTCTTTCAAGATTGTGACAGCAGGGAATAGCCTGAGTTGGAAAACCATCATGGGGAGAACTGTAACCTGAGCTGTCCAACACCATCATAGGTGCTAAAAGGATGAAACAGACCAGTGGAGCAGAACGTCCCTATGCTTGCCCCAATTTATGGCTTATCTTGTGTTTCCCTCAGTAACAGTCGAAGAAAGGATTTAAGTCTAAAGTGTGGTGTAGGATAACTTATGGAGTAGAGAAGTGAAGGAGGAGGGTTATTTAGATTAATGTCTCGGTGGGATTTGGGTGTTGTATTTAGGTTCATAACTATGTCAATATATTACATATTAACTAATAATTTGAAGTGTGATGATTGACTACATGAAGCCTGAGTCTTCACCTGGTCCAGAAACATTAATAAATGATTAGTAGTAAGAGAACAGTTTTTGAGATACATGTCTCTGTGATTGTCTTGTACATTGTTGAGAAAGAAATGTCCAACTGGTGTCAAGCATCTTCATGGTGACTGTTACTCTACTGTTACTGTTGGTTACAGAGATTGTGAAAGTCTGTGTGGTTGTTGTCAAGTATCTTCCATGATGTATGACTTGTCTAACCTGTTGGTGTGATCATTCTTTGTGAATGTTTGTCCAACTGTTGTCAAGATCTTCTCATGTTGTCTTGTTCAACCAGTGTAAAATACAGTTGTTGTTGTTTATGTTCACTACAATGGTACAATTGTCAATGTGATCATTTGTCCAAGTGTCTTGTGTCACTTGAAATAAGTAATGAGATCAAAAATGAGGTTGGCGACCAGAGCACAGTCAGCTGGAAGATGAGAGAACTGCTTTCATTGGTTACTGTGGCTAACTGCCAAGATCTTTATATATATATAAATGGCCTAGAAGAGAAATCATCTATAAATAATTCTGTGTAGAACTTAACTTAGGTCTAATTTCACACAGTGGGGGGTACTCGATGAGCCAAAATTCTGAATGGTTTCTCTACAAGGGTTATGCGAGAATAAATATCAATACCTCTAGACAACACTTGCTGTTACTAACCTGTATCTTTTATAGAGAGATATACTTTATAGAACTTCACTCATTGGAACTTCTGTAATTCTCTATAAACCCACAAAAAAACCTCACAGTGGTGTGTGGCAGTCGGCTTGCCACAGAGACCCTCTGCTCAGGGAGACAGAAGGAATGTGTCTTGAGAGCTATGCAGTCGATTCAAGATAATCAATTAATCATACAGTTAGTACCACAGATCTCCATTGGGATTTTTTTTTAATAACGTGGAAGGGAACTGATCACGTCATATCATACGCCCTGTACCTATTACACATAACATATTATCATATTACTTGGCTATGACAGTATCTGCCATGATAGCATCCTTCCATGTGTTATTGTCATCTCGTCAGAGCTGCATGCTTATTTCTCCATTCTCCAGTTTAGTGTATCCGTCTTCCACACGTTACAATCATGCCCAGTAACCCGAGTAGAGCTAGCATTAGCGAGGATTTGCAACAGCAACTATGACCCCCTCTAAGCCAAGTACCCTCCCAGCTCACGTAGTTTGTATCTGTTATGTGACTGCATATTCTTGTCATGTCTCTCCATCACGTTGCTTGACACGGGCAGGCTGAAATTGCACCCGTTTCATTGGGTATAAAATACGCTAGGCACTATAATTTAGTGTCTAAGTACGGGGCACTCTACTGATCCCCAGGTGTGCAATGGTGCTGAGGTTATATATACATACGTTTATTTGTGTAGTGTTTCGCACATACTAGCTAGCATTATGATTTGAAGTGACCAATACCTTTCTAGTCGTGAGTTCATTCCCTATTGAAAACTAACGAACTAGAAATATCATCAACATATCAGTCTCAATGAAGCATAGCACCAACTCCTTACCCCTTAAAAGTGCTAGGCTATCTCTTCCTCCTCCTCCCCCTCTTCTTCTCCTCCTTAGTTTCTCTTTTAATGTTGAGGTGCGTCACACCTAGTTAAGCACCTGTCTATCTTAGAGATCGGTCTATACGTGTTTTCGTCATCACCTGCGAGGGCTAGGTATCCAATACCACTGTTCAAGAGTACCGGGGATAGTGTAGTGTCAATAGACCTAATGGTTCTTGAAGAATTCCCCGACCTACAATGCATGTTCATTTTGTATTATTGCCTCGTAGACTGGCCGTTCTCTAATGTGCTATAGCTTGACCTTATTTAATGCCACAAAGCCTGTCCATTATCTTAATATAATTTAGACCGTCCATTCTTTAATGTCCCATAGCCTGTCTATTCTTTAATGTCATTCAGTCTGTCCATTCTTTAATGTCCCATAGCCTGTCTATTCTTTAATGTCATTCAGTCTGTCCATTCTTTAATGTCACATAGCCTGTCTATTCTTTAATGTCATTCAGTCTGTCCATTCTGTAATGTCCAATTGCCTGCCCATTCTTTAATGTCCGACTGCCTGCCCATTCATTAATGTACGATTGTTTGCCCATTCTTTAATGTAATTTAGTCTGTGAATTCTTTAATGTCCCATAGCCTGTCCATTCTTTAATGTCATTCAGTCTGTCCATTCTTTAATGTCCCATTGCCTGCCCATTCTTTAATGTCCCATTGCCTGCCCATTCATTAACGTCCGATTGCCTGCCCATTCTTTAATGTAATTTAGTCTGTGAATTATTTAATGTCCCATAGCCTGTCCATTCTGTAATGTCCCATTGCTTGTCCATTCTTTAATGTCCCATTGCCTGTCCATTCTTTAATGTCACATAGTCTGTCCATTCTTTAATGTCCCATTGCCTGTCCATTCTTTAATGTCACATAGTCTGTCCATTCTTTAATGTCCCATTGCTTGTCCATTCTTTTATGTCACATACCTGCCTATTCTTCAATGTCACGTAACCTGTTCATTCTTTAATGCTCCTAGTTGGTCTGTACTGCAACGCTATATAATATATTGAGCGTTGAAAGTTACCATTGCAGGATGTATCCCCCCTGTCTGTTACTTGGCCTCTGGCCTGGAGCTCACCGTGTCAGCCCACCTCCCACAAGCAATCATATCCAGTTACATGACCAAACTCAGTCAGCTAGTCACGGCTCACCGCTGACAATACAGTGGTTCTTGTAGCCTCCGTATACATGTATTCGTGTCTACCCACTAACGTTTTATGCTCTGAATATCAGATACATAGGAGCCACGGAAGCGTTGAAGCTAGACACTTGCTTGGGTTCGAATCAGCATCGAGGTGGATTTTTTAAAAACTGATATGTATTTCCAACCTAAAGTAGGTACCAGAAAATATATTGGGAAGTAAAAGTGGCAGATGTGATACTGACCATATCATCTACTGAACGTTGAATGGTCTATAAGGTTACTTTAGTTTAGTCGACGGATCACCATCACGGCACACGGGTGTAAACCAGAAGTGCTTCTGACTCAAGCCTGAGTCCGGAGAATCTCAGCTCAGTGCACGACCAGCGAGGATCCTGAAATACTTTGGGTAGATTTTTAACTCGTAATTTTGCCCGGGCAGGGCCGTTAAGCTACTCTTTCTCGATTTCCAACTGCCAAGGGATTTTTTTACGTGCGCAACAATACACACGGGTGCCCGATCTCACTACCCATAGATCAGGGAAAATGTTGTTACTAGAAGTCAACAGAAAAAACAAAATCCCGGTCCTCACCGGGGCTTGAACCCTAGACCTCCACCACTCGAGGCGGACATCATACTTCGAGACCACTCAGCCCCCCCCCCCCCCAGTTCAAAATGGTCTATAAACTATGGTTTTAGCACCATATACCCAAGGTGCCTTAAATCGTGAAAAGGGGGTCCTTATATCAAATACCTAGATGTTTCCAGCTTAGGTTGTTCCATAATAATAACAAGTACAACACGAGATAATAAAAGTCAATGCGGCAGAATTTAAGAAGTCTAACGGACAAAACACAATAAAAGGTAAGCAACGGAATCCATGGAACCACCAGACAAAATGCCAAGGCAGTAGAATAGTGGTGGATCTGGTATCGCTCAAGAAACGGCAACGGAAATCCCCATGGCAAACAACGAGGGGGTGGTGGGAAGTGCTGCTTAGTCGTGTATACTAGGCACAATAACATTTCGAAGTGGTGTAACGAGCTTCCTTCCTAGCCACCTGTCTGTCCCATGCAAATCTCTGATACTTATCTAACGAAGATAGAAAACCCCATAACCTGCCACGAGTTATTCATATTATTGGCCAGTTGACGTATCATTGAGAAAGCGTCGCTTGGCTAAAGGGACGACAACGCTCTAGCTCTCAAACTTCCGGTGCGCCGATGACGAAGTAGCGGGATCGTTTCCTACACGCGTCTTTTTTCAACTGCAACGTTGACTTCTCGTTCAGAAAGCAATGGTAAACGTAAAGTTGTCTAGGAAATCATCCTGGGGCTGGGACTCATTGCAACGTCCTGAAAAGAACATACAGGTTTTAAGTTTGAGCAGATGCACGAGTCTCCACCCGGAGTCGTACTTGTCGAGGCGCCAGGGGGAGAGAGGAAGGGGTGAATCAAATCCTGCCACTCTTGGGTATTAAACCCGGGGCCCAGAGGTCACCATGGCAGAATGGGTAAGAGCGCTCGTTCTTAAACATCCGGTGTGCTGATGTCGAGGTAGCGGGTTCACCTCCTACACCGTTCAGTTGAACTAAACTGTTGACTTCTCGATCTTGACTTTGGGACGTAAATTACACGTATCTCGGAAGTCAAATTGGGTTCGCCTGATGGCGAGGGGCACTGGTATTAGGGTAAGCTATTCCACACGCAAAAATCAGCCCAGTGCACTAGAAGTATTCTACATATGTATGGACTTCGCTTGAGTTCAAAGCGAGCGAGCGAACGCATCAACAAACCCGGGGTCACTGTTTTGCCTCTCCAGAGCACTAACTACACTACTACGACTCCTATCATTGACTCACCAGTATATTTATAACTCTGTCATCCAGATGTTAATAACCACCCCCCCCCCCTCCCCATCCCCTTCTCTTTCCCGGTCATCCTTCTTCCTGTGATTATTCCCATCCATTAACAAGCCTATTTATGTGTTGCTGGTGGAAACAAGGCAATAGAGAAACTCGACCAACAGAGATCTCGTCTGGCTTTCACAGCCCTGGGTTCTTTACTTTGTGGGCTCTGGCATGAGTTAACCTGACAGGAACCCGTCACGTCAAATTTGAGCACTGACGAGTGCCGGGAATATAGCAAGTGACAAAATCGGGTCAAGGGCAGTTACAGAATTGAACGTTTTTTTTAAAGGGGTGTTTTTTTTTTTTTTTTAACTCAGAAAATTAAACATAGGATGGGTGTTACAGCTCCCTAGACAAGACAAGTGGAAGTGGGTGAGTGCGTGGATGAATTATTTGAAATGGTTGGTTAATGAGTGAGTGGGCATGTGATGAGTAGGTGGGTGAGAAGGTGGGTTTTGAGTGAGTTAGTGGGTGGAAGAGTGAGTAGGTGGGTATATAGGGGGTACCGAGTGAATAAGTGGGTGAGTGAGTGGAAGATTGAACGAATAGGCTGATAAGAAGTAGGTATTTAGTGACTTAGTGAGAGAATGGGTAGGAAAGTGTATGTCCTGTCTTTTTTTCTTGTTATGGGTAGGAAAGTGACTGAGTGAGTGGGTGAGTGAGTGAGTAGGTAGAGTAATAGAGGGTACTGAGTGAGTTAGTGGATAATTGAGTTGGTGGGAGATGGGGAGCGAATGAGCAAATGAACCAACAAGCTAATAAAAAAAAAGTGGGCTGGCGTATAAGTGTAGAGATGATTTCGTTAGTAAATGAGCGTATTAATGAGTAAATGAAAAATGAATGCGAAAGTGAATTAGTGAGTGAGCGAATGAAAAGTGAGGTAAATTAGTTGCATATCATTTACAGGACGTCGCAGTCAACCCCAACATGTTTGGCTGTTTATTATTTCATGTTTGTGTGTGTGAGTGTGAGAGAGAGAGAGAGAGAGAGAGAGAGAGAGAGAGAGAGAGAGAGAGAGAGAGGGGGGGGGGAGAGGAGAAAGTCAGATAGTGCTGTAGTGTGTACAAGATTACCAAATGTGTGCGCCTGGACTTCAACACAATTCAGGAGTTCACTCTCAAACGATATGAAGAAGCAGAGGTGTAGATATACACGAAGTATATAAACAATATATCAGACACGATGTATAGGGCATAATTATAACACACACATACGGGAGGAAAAACAATGACGTTGCGGTGACAAGCCTTCATCAGGAAACAAACACAAGACACCATACCGATATTTAAAGCACGGAGATGACACCACTTAACTGCGTTATGGCATAATAAATGAATGGAAATAATATAAAACAACGTTGCATGTTCTTTGCAGGACGTTGCAATCAACCCCAGCTAGATTTGCTAGGCAATTGTAAGTAAGTTCAGTAGTCTGCCATTGCTTACTGAACGAGAAGTCAACATGTCAGCCCAGCCGGTGTTTGTTGGTTGAACCGCCCACCTCGCCATCAGCCCACCGGAAGTTTGTTGGTTGAACCGCCCACCTCGCCATCAGCCCACCGGAAGTTTGTTGGTTGAACCGCCCACCTCGCCATCAGCCCACCGGAAGTTTAAGCGCAAGCTCTCTTATTCTTTCGATCACTTCGACGTATAAGAAAGTCAAGATGATTTGTTTTTTTGTTTTTTGTTTTTTAATGTGTGCTACTTGTCTCAAAATCCTGGATTGTGAAACACGCATGGATATTCGATTCTACCATTACCCCTACCCCGTTTGCCTTGAAGGAGAAGTTATATTAGGGTCCATCCCTGGCTCAAATTAATAATCCTGTGACTGCGTCAGCCACAAATAGCGGCTGCCCACGGTTTAACCCTTACAAGCTTATTAATCTGAAGGTGATTGTTGTCCAAAGGGAGTAATAATAATGACGGTTGTGATTTATATAGCCCGTCGTGAGGGTGTGAGGTCACATGGAAGAAGGGGATGGGCACGGCCCAGTGAAGTCTTCAGGTGGCGCATGAAGACTGGGAACGGGAGGTAGAGACGGCAGGAAAAGTGGAGAAACTGAAGATATGATTATGGACCGAGGATGAAACTGAGGAAGAGTACACCATTGGGTGTTTCCACAAGGCAAGAGTTCCAGTAGTCATAGCGAGGCCAATGGATGTGTCAACTACAACCTATGAAGTAAATACCAAAGCCAGCTTTAAACGTTTCATCCCAACCTGACGATGAAGTGGCAAAACAGTGATAGAGACAAGAAAAAGAAAGAACAAAGCAGGCATCAACCCCAAGAAAACAATAAACAAACAGCAAGTATTTCCCCTTGAACTTTTTGTGGCTCGAATGTCATTCTCCGCTGTCCCCGTGTCCTTCTAGCTGTCCCCGCCTGTCAGGAGAAAACCCACAAGTAATCCTAGCTGTCATTCATGAAACCGCACAGACACCTACACGAATTCTATCAGTCGGCCAGTCATACTTGCCGGTGGCATGTAGGAGTCGCCGGTCGATGTCTCCGCATCATCTGACTACCCATAAATGGACATATACATTTGTCAGTACTTACTATCGCTCAAGAGGAGACGCGGTAGCCCAGTGTATCACTCTGGTGATGTGGTATGTTCGAATCCACACCCGGGCGGGGTTTTAAGTATTTAATTAGGCTCCCAGGTAAACCCAGCCTAAACAGGTACCAGAAGATGGCGTGGGAAGTAAATTTGCTCGGTGTGATACTGACCATATCAACCATCGAATTATGTTCTGTACGCCTTAAGCCGTGTGAAAATGGCCATTAGTTTAACTTACCATATACCAAATGCGCCACAGATCGTGCAAAAGGGTCCTTTACTGTCTTCTTCTTCATTTGTTTGCTTGAAATTTGTCAATGTCTGCAATGTTGTCTCTTGTATGAAGTCCACTGTCTCTTTTAGTTCACTCAGTGGTCCATAGAGCTTATTTTCCACTGTTGTTTCTCTTGATGTGTAGCATTTTGGGCGTCTTGGAGTATGTGATCTGCTGTCTGCGGAACCAGTCCACATGTGCACATGGATGATTCCTACAGCTCTACCACAGTGATACTTATTTAGGAATTCAGCTAGGGAAAGTTGCTATCACAATACGTGTTGAGTTATGAACATAACGGAGATCCGCGTGATTGGACTGAAATGTTGACTGCCCGTTCAGAATGCAATGGCAAAATGCTAAATGTAAAGATAGGTGCATGTAATTTACAGGAGTCGCAATCAACCATAGCATTTTGTAGCTGTTTGTGATTTAAAAGGAAGTTTTTATGTTCAGTAGTTTGCCACTTATTTTTGAACGGCCGACGTCTCTTACCATCGGAATCAACGCAACGCGGTCTGCTCCCACATCGCCAGATTTCGAACACTCGACTCGGTATGTCGGGGAATTGTGAAAGTGTTCATTGCCCTTAAGCCACAGCGCCGTAAAATTGCCCAGTAAATCAACCTGTGGTTGATTGCAAAGTCATACAAAGGACGTGAGTTTTTTTTTTTTTTTTTTTTTTTTTTTTTTTTGTAAACATAAAACTAGGATTTGAGGAGAGGAGATAGCCAGAAGACATACACGGCGCTCCCCCCCCCCACCACCCCCCCCCTTTTCTCCCTCCAAACCTCGCCGCTACTCTGTCATATGTCACCCGTCACAAATAATCTCTGCTTACGTCCCGTCTCCCCACCGTGACATCTTGATGCGCAATATCAACTTTACAGATAGCGTATACTTGTCATGACAAACATGAGCTTCTTACAGTGACAGTTTTATCAGGGGATCTTGCCATGTGACAGGTACAGTGATGTGGCTACAGGTGGAAGAAAAGATGGATGCCATGTATAGATGCACTGTGACAGAGCCATGAACTAATACACACATAGGGACCTGTCGCCTGTGGGACCAGATGGAGAAAGCGGTGGAAACGACAGCACCCGCATGTGGAGAGAATGATATGGCGGGGGATCGGCAGGAGCTCTGAATAAATCTCCAAACTGAGAGGGAAAACCAGGAGAACTTTCAATCAGATGGCAATTGGAACCATTAGCAGTATGACTCTTCGCTGTCGGTTGAGCGAGGGGACGTAGCGAGTGTGGGAATATCCTGAGTGCAGTGATGTCGTTTCTTAGCTCAACTCAACTCAACTACACACATTGGCATGATCACAAACACTAGTGTGTGTTGGTAACGCTGATTTCATATATCGTCATTGCTCACATTTCCCACTGTATGTATCCTTTTATGAAAAATGGGGTAGAGGAAGTTGAAAGGCGGGAGTATCGACTTCATTGCACCAGGTTTTATCTGATAAGGCTCAATCTCTTTCCACAAGGCGGCATGCCCAAAGTGTTGCATGGCGCACGAACTCCGTAGCCTCAGTGACGATCCCGCAGGCATCTCCGAGTTGACTGCACTCGTGAAGCGAATGACGCAAGCTGGAAACGAACCCGTGACTTAGGGGCACGAGGTTTAACCACTTCGAGCACCCCTTGTTATGCTGTGACCTAATATATACTTCTTCTGTGTTCATCCGGAGTTTTTTTTCTTTTCTTTTCCGGATGTGATTGCGTTGTGCCTGTTTACAGCAGAGCTGCGTTCTTGCGCACACATCCGACTTCTGCGGGCATTTGTTGACCGGGTAACCTTCCTGGGGCTTAACCTTCCCGGGACTATATACGAAGGTACTTGGTTAACTTGGTACTCCAACGGCAATGGCTACCATGGCGCGGGTACCTTTAGCTGCTGTGAGGCGGTACAAGCTTATCAACAGAAACCCCTACAATACAAATAGTACACTCAAATATGCTCGCCTCTGTGGCGAAGATGTAGCGGACGCGATTCGGAATCCCGCATACTGGGTTCGAAATCAGCTGCAGGCGATTTGGAAGCAGATTGCATTGTTTTGATTCTTAAATATGGTATGAGCGTCGGCCAATCAGAAAGCAATGGCAAATTATTGAACGTAAACTTGTCTAGGCCGGCTTCCTGGCCTAGAGGTTAGCGACTTTTCTCCGTAATCTCGTATACTCTCGTAAGTGACGTGACGACGGTGAGAATCAGCAGTGGTTCGAATCGCGTCGTTAACTTACGGGGTATGTGAGCCGGCCACTCAGTAAGCAGTAGCAAACTACTGAGCGTAATCTTGCCAAGAAATCAACAATCAGCTGAAAGATGCTGATGTTGACAGCAATGTCCTGTAAAGGATATGCAAACAATTTTAATTTTAAACTTGTTTAGTTAATCAGAAACCGCCACAAATACTGGGATTGCTTGTCATGTGCTGTACGGGACATGCAACAAACTTTAACCCCCAAATATATGCGCACACACACACACACACACACACACAGAGAGAGAGAGAGAGAGAGAGAGAGAGAGAGAGAGAGAGAGAGAGAGAGAGAGAGAGATTACATAATGAAAGTAACGCAACATCCCCTGCTTACTCAGAAACTCGAAATACAAAGTGTGATAGATCATACAAGATTGAGGCCCGACACGAAAGTACGCAACTTGCCTCGGGGACTAACAAGCCACGCGCTGCCCTTCTGCTGTCACTTGTGTCTTCCGCCTGGTGAACTCGTAAAACAATTAGCCAGATGAGTTTCACAATTTAATACCTGACCTGACGACCGTCAGTCAGCCGTCACTGTAAGCCTAGGTCTTGTCAGCCCTGTGGCCGGGGATGCAATTTATTGCTATCTGTAGTACAATGTGTATGGTATGCTGCCTGTGATTTTTGTTGTTGTTGAATCCTGTTGTTTCGAATTGTTGAATCCTGTCGTTTCGAATTGTTCACTCCTGTACGAATTTAAGAATTGGTCGAGGTCTGGGACGATTCAGTTCCTTCCCACCGGGCGAGTTCGTGTAACGGTTAAGGCGTTAACCTTATAATGGTAAGCGCGCTGCTGGAGAAGGATTAGATATCAGCACTTACCGTTCGCTGCGGGAGGGAACGATAGTCTTTCTCTTATATCACAACATGCTTATGGTCTTTTATATTCCAACATGTCTATGGTAGAAGGGTTAAAGTAGTTAACTCTAACTGGGTAGACTAAAGTAAATACGGTCTATGGTAGTCGGGTTAAAGTAGTAAATGTCTAAAAGGCTGTTCCATCAGAACAGTACACGTACACACTAGAGCGTGTGTACATATTGGTACGCGAGTGCATTACAATAGGAACTGTCCTGGTGATCTAACAGACGAATACTAACGGTTTGCTCTTAGTGTAGGCTTTCGGGCATAATTAGTAACAGTAATTTGAATCACATTTCTTATGATCAACTTATATCTGATACCTCCACCCTACGTCAGCAAACAGATTACAAGAAGCGACTTGCAAATATTCTGGGATTCAATACGAACCATATAGTTTACTTAATCCCACCTTGTAGAGTTTCAACTACTAGAACCATTCTATGTGGCGTAAGGTAAATTTGGTGCGAATAATGAGCCACGTCAAGGGGGACATTGTATACTAAGACTTAATCCCACCACAGCCCCTCTCTACCCACGTATTCAACAGATAGAAACATAAACTACCCTACCACAAAACGATTATTACTTACCAGTGATTTACGGGAGATAACTGAGAAAATTCTAGTAAATATTTCCCTAGTAATAAGAAAGGCACGAAATAAAACTTCCGAAGGCGAGACACGTTTCTTCTCTGATAATCTTTATGAATAAGGTTAGACCCCAAGGCTGATTTTATACATTTTCCTGTTTTCATTTGTTTTTTTTTTGTTTGTTTTTTAATTCTATGACGATCAGCCGGCAGGCTACATAGTCATCAGCCTATTCGATATGTTTTTTTTTTTTCGAATTATAATTGTCTTGTTTTTTGTTTTGTTTTGTTCTGTTTTTTTGTGTTCACTTTGAACTCCAGCGTAGTCCATACACGTGCTACTACTCCTAGTGCACTTGACTTATTTGTGCGTGTGGATTAGCTTTCCTTGCCATCAGGAGAACCCATCCAACTTGTGAGGTACTTGTAATTTACGTCCCCGAGTCAATGACGAGAAGTCAACATTTTAGTCCAACTAACCAATCTAGAGGTTGAACCCGCTAGTTCAGCATCAGCTTAACGTGCACAAAAGAAAGATTCATAGTGTGTCCTTATCAAAGAGGACGAAACATCGGATTAACTACCCACAGATCAAGGAGAATATACCACATTTCAGTTTCTTACTTAGTAAATATCCATAAAATCCATGCCGTGAATAGAGCTGAGTCTGCTCTAGTTGAAGGCAAACGTCGTAAATCTAAGCCATTCCGACCCTTATGCCAGTACAAACAGCGACATCCTGACGTAACATCCGCGTATGGGGAAGAGAGACAGTGAAGACCTTGGAAGACCGAAACTTGGAGACATATCACTGAGAAAGTCAATAGAACTAGTACGGACGAGACTACTTGTTAACACAACTAAATTAATGTACTCTCGCGGAAACGAAATACGTTAAGGGCCTGTCTGAGGTAACACAAGTAATACTATCAATACACGTCCTGGCAATAATTGGCTCTGGTAGGCAGGGAAACTACGCCACACCTCTTGCCTTATTTCAGCGCATGCTAATCCATATCAAAGACCTGTGTACAAAAACGGTCAGGTGTCCCGTTTACACGTCACTATACTATAGCATATCAAGGGCGTGGTGCAAAGCCCATATGTCTTTAACCAAACCGCACTCAAGTGGTGACTGTGTCCAGATCGCGTCAGCTACTTTACTCCTAGAACATTGTCTAATACAGTGGTTTTCAACCGGTGGGGAATTCCCCCAGGGTGGGGGGGGGGGGAGTTTAGGGTTTCCAAGGAGGGGGAGGGGGAAGGAAGATTATTTCAAGATCGCGTTAATACAAGAAACGATTACTTGATATTGTCTTTCCCTCCATACTTTACGGTTCTGTATTTCTCGCCCTTTTGAAATTCGTTTTATAACGTAAGTAGACAAGCAAATCACGTTTTATGTAGACGTCTAGACGTGTTCTGATATGTGTTATTAAATTTAGCTTCAAATTTTACGTATACTGTCCGGGGGGGGGGGGATTTATAGGGAGGGGATACGGGGAAAAAAAAGGGGGGGGGTGACATTCTGACCATATGGTGATGGGGTGCATAGGCCAAAAAAGGTTACGAACCACTGGTCTAATACCTTTCTATAAGACTGCGTCGACCCCTCTACTCCACGTGACCACGTAAAAAATATTCCGCATAGGACAGGGGGTGGGGTTGTGTTTAACCTACAGTTGACAGGCAAATGCACCAGCCACCATGGTAATAATAAATGTATAGCTATATGAAGCTTGTAGCGCCACTGAACCACCAGAAGCCCATTGGCTCTCGGTCCCCACCAGTATAAAGTATACAAGTAAAAGTACAGAACCCTTTCGCACGCCTTCAGGTGTATTGGGCATACGGTGCTAGATCGCTAACTGTATACACCAATCAGCAGTAGACGGGTGATGTGGTCAACATCACGCCGACCGCCTTTATTTCCCAAGATATTTTCTGGTACCCACATTAACCTGGAAGCCCAGGTCAATGTTTTAAAATCCGGCCTGATGCAAATTCGAAGCCATAACAACTGGGCCGACAGGCAAGCGTCTAGCCACCACGCTACCGCAGTTCCCATAAAGTATAGGATGTGTACACAGATTGCCACTGCTATGTGTGTACACGACGTTGGAGAGCTCTTTGTAAACAACACTGTGTATAGCGTATGTGGTTCGCGTATGTGGTTCTCGTATGCACACATTTGGATCCTGGCCGGTGCTGCAGGGTTCGAGCACCTTGTTGAGAATCTGCCAGTGTGATCTGTGTATTAATATCGACATCACACACTTAGGGCAAACCAATAGATGATCCATCCTTCTTCCTCAGCAAATTCCGTAAAGTGTAGATGATGAGTATTCCAGTAACACATTGGTTGTAAACAGGTCGGATTTCCCCCTCACATTCCTCTCTTTACTGTAACCACACTTAAATCCCAACTCAAACATCCTTAAATATGCTGCTTTATTTGCTATTGTACGTTCAACTAGTAGTTGTTCATAAACAGTCTTCAACATAGCGCCCTAGTTCGTAGTAAGTGTTCCAACTACTTGCTCCCATGGAACCAAAAGATGAGCTATTTCATTGTCTTGGACTCCAGAACGACACTATGCCCATTACGCCCTTGTAAGAGAAGTGTCTATGCTCGGTGCCAACTTATGCAACATCTGTCCATTCTGAATTTTAGACAATATGGACTGAGAATCTGACAATATGATTGCTCTGGGCGACTCCAGTTTCCATCATCCCAATCTGCTGGCTTCTTGTCATTCGGATCTTCTATCTCCTGCAGTGGATTCACTGATGGACTGAAACTGGTCAGCAAATCTCCAGTTGCCACGATGCCATTATCAACCTTGACTTCGTACGTGCCATCGCCATCATTATGCTTAAGGTTATAAACCTAAAGCCTCCATTCTGCTCCGCAAATAACTCCCCTCCCCCAAACTCTACATGAGAATCCCTGAACAGGTTTATCTTAACGAAGCATAGAATCGTCGGTGTATATAACTATCTTGTCTCTGCCGGCATGTTCAACTGTCAACTGTTGGACCTTTAATTCTTCTTCTTCTTCTTCTTCTTCTTCTTCTTCTTCTTCTTCTTCTTCTTCGTTTACCTTCAGACGCGAATATAAATAAATGTTAAGAAAGCAACAGTCAATAGGCTTGTTGACATCTCCATGAACCGTGTCCTCAAGTGGAGCGGGTGTAGGTCAAAATACGATCCTCCGTTCTGCATATGTTGGACACTCTTGCAACAAATGTTTAACTGTCATTTTACCAGTTGCACAGTTACATTCATCATTATTTCCTATCTTTAGTGTGTCCTGATCGGAGTCTGAAGAGTGTAACTTGTCCTTTTCGGCCGAGTTGGTAATATGCATCGTTTTTCTGGTGACCTGGATGCTCTGTTTTCCACTTGGTTCTACAATTAGTTTAGTTTTAGTTTAGTTTAGTCGATTAGTCGTTGGATCAACATCACAGCACACGGTTTAACCCATAAGTGCTCCGTTTTCCTCCTAACTCAAACCTGAGTCTGGAGAAACTCAGCTCAATGCACGAACTCCGTTGCATCGGCGAGGATCCTGAAATACTTTGGGTAGATTTTTAACTCGAAATTTTGCCCGGGCAGCGCCGTTAGGCTACTCTTTTTCGATTTCCAACTGCCAAGGGATTTTTTACGTGCGCAACAATACACACGGGCGTCCGATCTCACTACCCAGAGACCAGGGGAAATGTTATTACTGGAAGTCCAGGTGGATTTTATAAAAAATAAACCCCGGTGGTTCTACAATTGCTTCTTATAAATGGAACTCCAGTTCTGTAAACTCATGACACGATTCTGCCCAGTGTGATAACGACTTGGAGATGATCACTGATTAGACGCTGAAGCACTTATTGAAGTATCAATGCGCCATTACGTTCATCCTTTGCAAGCCCAGCCCGATTCCACTCGCCAATCTATGCCAGGAGACTGTCTTTCTCGTTGTCACTAACTTCTTCACAACCAGGACAGTGTATCAATTTAAACATCGTACAGCTGTAAAAGACAGGCTCAAATATAACATGGACGGATAACATATGCTACAGCTCCATGATCTACGGGGAACTTACAGGACAGATGATAAAGGGTTCTCCGTGTGGGACGCCGGAATTAACAGTCTGTAGGGAATCCATTCTGACATGCTTGGTTAAGACAAATAGGGTGTAATTTCCTACGTTAAAAACACTCTGTTAGATACTTTAATCTATGTTCAATTAATGTCATGCAATGTAATATTATTATTGCTATTATTTTAAGTCTCCAGGGATGTATGGCTTAGAGGTACGGCCTCCGCTTCTAAATGTGTACGAATAATGATATGGATGTTAACAAATATGGCGGATGTTAAACTTCGCCCTCCCCCATACCAATGTTGTTTTTTTTCTTCTTTCTATTACATTCTGTAGGTAGTTGATCGTACATCTTAACTCCCGGATAATGGTGAAAACTAGGAGGGGTCGTTGTGCATCTGAAATATCCACAGACAAGTGAAGATCCACGCAATGGTATTAAAATGATGACTCTGTCCACTTACATACTAATCAAACCAGCAGTCTAATCCTAATCCACTCACAAGATAATAAAACTATCACTTTATCCACTTATTAGTTCTTCAAACCATAACTCTTTCCACTCACTAGGTCTTCAAACTATCACTCTATCCACTAACTAGGTCTGCAAACCATCACTACCATCACTCTATCCACTTACAGGATCACCAAACTAACACACTATCCACTCAAAAGGTCTTCAAACTACTCAAAAGAGCATTAAATTATCACTCTATCCACTCAATAAGTCTTCAACCTATCGCTCTATCCACTCAAAAGAGCATCAAACTGTCACTCTATCGATTCGTAAGATCTTTAAACGATTTCTGTGTCCATCCACGTAAACATATACTTATCGCTCAGAACAATCACGTAACCCTCTATATATCCATTTGTTTCCTTATAACACAATAAACTCACACATACACATACTCAGTACTTTTCCTCACTACCCCCAATCCACTCACATACGTCGACCACCGTAGACTCCAATCAAGACATTACATTTTTCATCATATTCACCAATCAACACACTGATGTATCACCTATACTCAAATTAACACACTGATGTGTAACCTATACTCCAATCAACACATAAATCCATCGTCATATTCACCAATGAATACAGTAATCGTTCCCATATTCACCATTACATTCATATATCGGCCGCTTTTACTTCCAAGCATTTTGCTGGTTTCAATTTTAGACTCGATAGATTTACAACAACAACAAAATATATTAGTCCCTCGATCGGGATTCGAAACCATGACTACAGGGTAGGCAGACACGCTTCTAGCCATTGCGATACGGTGGCTACCATCCGCAAACATCATCATCATCATCATCACTATATCCAGCACATTCGCGTATGCTTGATAACACACACACACACACACGAGCGCGCACACAGATATACAGACAGACAGACAGATAGACAGAATTACACACAGACTGACACACAGACAGACAGATAGAAAGACTGAAACACAGACAGACAGAAAGACAGACAGGCAGGCAGACACCATTAATGCCTATCTGTATCCAACAGTAAACACTGTAAATTCATACAGAGGTTAACAAATAACCTCCCCCCCCCCCACCCACACCATCACCCCCCCCCCACACACACACACACACACACACACACTCACCCATACACACACTCACCCACTATCGTTGTGGCTATGCAGACTGCAAGTTCACATTATGTCACTGGAACCGACCACGAAGAATGTCTTCACTGACACTGCCTGAGCCTGGCTGTCGAGGGTATCTCTGAACATAAAGACTCAGATCCATAGAAAACACAAGACAGACCCGACAAGGGGGTTTCCGCTAATGACAGACTGACTGACGCAACGGCAGACGTAGCAGACGCAACAGTCAGACAAAATGGCATATGGAATGTCGGATGGTGTGTCACGGGGAAACTGCTGGGAGGCGATGCCTGGTTAAAAAGGCGGAGGCGAGACAGCTGAAATGTCCAACCGATGCTGACATTTCAGTGAAAGAACCTACAAGATGATAATCTCACATAAAGACAGATCAAACAGATAGGGGGTTTTTGTACGCCTTTTTAACAGCAATATGTTGCTCAAGCTCTGCAGCTGAATCATTGCACGTCTTGCGTACCGGACAGTTGTGACTCACTATTACTATTGCGTGGTCTCGGGGTATGGTGTCCGCCTCGAGTGCTGGAGGTCCCGGGTTCAAGCCCCGGTGTGGACCGGGATTTTTTCACGTGGACTTCTAGTAATAAAATGTCCCCTGGTTTCTGGGTAGTGGGATCTGGCGCCCGTGTGTATTGTTGCGCATGTAAAAAAAAAATCCCTTGGCAGTTGGAAATCGAAAAAGAGTAGTCTAGCGGCGCTGCCCGGGCAAAATTTCGAGTTAAAAATCTACCCAAAGTATTTCAGGATCCTCGCCGGTGCTACGGAGTTCATGCACTGAGCTGAGTTTCTCCAGACTCGGGATTGAGTTAAGAGGAGAACGGAGCACATATGGGTTACACCCGTGTGCCGTGATGTTGATCCATCGACTAAACTAAACTAAACTAAACTAAACTATTACTATTATTTGTCCCAAAGCAGAGGTCATCATGGCCGCATGGATAAGATCACGCGTTCTTAAACATCCGGTGTGCTGATGCCGAGGTAAGGTGTTCAACCCCTACACCGGGCAGTTGGATTAAAATGTTGGCGTCTCGTCCTTGACTTGAGGACGTAAATTATAAAAACCTCTGTTATCGGTGTGGGTTCGCCTGATGGTGAGGGACACTGGTAATTGGTAAAGCTAACGGACACGCAAAATTCAGTCAAGTGTTAATATAAATAGTGTGTACGGATTGCGCTTGAGTTCAAAGCGAGCCAGCACCTCAAACAAATTGTCCGGAAACAGTTTCTTGCTATGGGTCTGTACTGTTTTAAGGCCAAAATACAGGGCGTATTTGTAATGACTGTACAGTGTTTTAACCAATACGCAAATAAGACAAGAGACTGAGCAAGATATTGTATCCAACTTTATAAGAAAACGCCGTTGGAATTACATCGGCCATATTCTGAGTACATGGCCGATGTAATTCCAACGGCGTTTTCTACCAAGCCCTCATATGGTCAGCAGTAGGGAAAAGAAAACGGGGAAGGCCAAGAGAGACCCTGCGTAGAACCATCATCAGAGAAGGCTCATTCAACGGCCAAGTGAACATCCAGGATCTACAACAGGTAGCAGCGAACCGCCAAACATGGGGAGCCATGACTTCTACCCTATGCGCCGCCTTGGGCTCAAGAGGAAAGACTAACTAACTAAGTGTTTGAAAATATTGCCGGTCCAAGTTTTGTATTTACCTATTATGTTGCATGAACTATACAGAGGGTAAATACAAAACATGGACAGGCAATATTATCAAACATTACACAGTCATTAAAAATACACCCTGTATTGCTAGATCTGCATTTCTATAGACCAATCGGCACTGGGTGTGTGGTGTTTCCTGTATTACGCCTTTACTCCCCATAACATTTCTTGGTACCATTTATAGGCTAGATTGACCTGACGGTGATTATTATTTCTATCCATGTCTGTTCTGTTATTACTTTATCTCCATCTGCCTCATTCAAACGTTTCATTTATCCGCGCCTTTTCTGATATTACTTTGAATCCTTTTGTCTCATTCAACAGTTACTTTTGTCCGTGGCTTTTATGTTACTACTTTATATCCCTCTGTCCCATTCAGCCGTTTCTTTTTTTCGTGCCTTTTCCGTTGATCATTTAGTTCTTTTTCTCCCATTCAACTCTTCGCTGGCTTCTGGGGGTGGGGACGGGGCGCTTATGGGAATGCCCCGAATGCTGTGATGTTGGTTCCTAAATCAATCAATCAATCAATCAATCAATCAAATCTCCCATTCAACAGTATTTTGCCCATGCCTTTTCAGTTACTACTTTATTTTCCTCAGTCACGTTCATCTGTTACATTTGTCTGAGCCATCCATCATGTTACGTTATATCTTTACCTTACTGCCTCACTCGTGTTACTTTTGTCCTTACTTTCCCTGTTGTTACTTTAGATCCTCTTGTCCCATTCAACTTTTACTTTTATCCGTGTCTTTCGTGTTGTTACTTTATCCCATTCTGTCACACGTAACTGTTGCCTTTTGCCTGTCTTTCCCGTTGTTACTGACACATGCTACTTTAAGTCCACACTTCTAAGAGGGCGAATCAATACTAATAAATACATTATTGCAATTTCCCCTCCAGGAATGTTATTCTATATCTCACTGCAGAAATAGTACATATTACTGATATACAGTGTACTACACTGAAGATACCAACCAGTCTTATCGCAGTGTTTTTCTCTTCACGTCTTGCCAAGAATAAATAAATGGCTCTCTCTCTCTCTCTCTCTCTCTCTCTCTCTCTCTCTCTCTCTCTCTCTCTCTCTCTCTCTCTCTCTCTCTCTCTCTCTCTCTCTCTCCTCCACCACAACTTATATAAGGACGACCCCAGCAGCAGCAACAATAACAACTAAACATGAAGATCCCATTCGACACCATCTTCCTGTGAGATAACTGATGTGTCTATCTTAGGAATATCCGGACTCTGGTAGGCGATTCGGAATGACGTTTCACATTATCTGGCGTCGGGTGTAGTTTGGAGAGAATTAACAAACTATGACATGTGACACATGTCAGTGCGAGACAGGCTTCTATCTGCGGTCCGGTGCTTTATGACACAGATAGCGAGCGGGGAGGGAGTGGGAGGCAGCCAATACATAACTACTGAGATATATGCAGGGGATAACGTGCACTGTAGAAAGGCAAACAGACAGCCAGCCAGGCAGGTAGGCAGACAGACATTCATACAGATAAGTTGGTAGGTAGCATGGTAGGCAGGTATTTGTTTAACAGTCAAAGGATAGGTAGACAGACATGCAGACAGACATAAATAGAGAAAGGCAGACAGGCATACAGACAGTCAGGCATGCAGTCAGACAGACAAACAATCAGCCAAGCAGGCAGACAGATAAACAGAAAACAACCAGACAGACGAACAGATGTTATATATTTATACAAACAATTAGGTATGTAGCATGGTAGGTAAATACTTGCTTGGCAGACAGAGAGACGGACAAGACAGGCAGGCAGGCAGACATACACAGGTAGAGACAAACAGAAAGACAGACAGACAGACGGATAGACATTCATTCAGAAAGACAGACGCTCACACATTCATAGAGACTGACAGATAAGTTGCATGGTAGGTAGATACTTGTTTGGCAAACAGTCAGACAGAGATTAACAGGCAGACAGACACGGGACAAGAGAACACGCACACACGCATACAAACGGACACACGGGGGAAAAGAACAGACAAAGACTCATGCAATAATTACACTTCCTTTCTCTAGTCACCATCTAAGTGACATTATAAATCACCGAAACAAATCATAGTCATAAATCACCACTCACAATGAAAATCAATATTATTCTTTGAGGAGAAATTCACAGGAGGGTAGGGGTTCACACGGGTGGCGTGGAGGGAGAGATAAGAATAACTGCTCGGCAAGGAGTTGTGTATGAACAGTTAGACATGAAGAGAAAACAAACAGGTGCCTGTGGCTATTGTTGGCGAGTGCATGGGTGTTGATTGACATTCATAGAAGATGTGTAATGTTCTAACGTTTGTCCGCTTTGAGTAACCTCTTTGGGTGGGTCATGTTTTAGACGTGACATCACTTGCTGGGGAGCTCTTGAACTCATTGAAAAGACTTTCTTTTCCTAGCTGTATGTGCCAACCACTACCTGCGAATTTACTTTCTCGTGCTACTTGGATGCGGTAATTTGTTATCAGTGTTCTCCGAAAAACACTGGTCGAAATGTATCTCTTGTCAAACTGTACGCTCATTTGACCTCGGAATCCAGATAGTTGTTGGTAGAGGTCTACAGCTGACGAAGGTGGGCAGAGGGTCACTTTATAGCGACAATGCCCATGGAGCCGAACATTAATTATTACACTGCCAAGAAGGTCAACAATGGCAGACTGCTTGCTTTAGTTACCTAGAAAACTATACCAGTCATTAAATTATACAGAGGTTAACATGGATGAATGGATAATAGCTCCCGCTCTTAAACTTACAGTGTGTTGATGCCAGGGTAGCGGGTTCAACCCTTACACCCGTCACTTCTACTACAATGTTGACTAAGGACACTGGTAATAGGGAAAGCTAATCCACACGCAATAATCAGTCCAGTGCGCCAGAGGACCAGCAGTCTAATCCTAATCCACGCAAAGCGAGTAAACGGGGAACCAGACACAATTACAGAAATAATAATTTCAAAAGACTCTTATGAAGGAAAAGTTCTGCACATGACAAGCCATTGGTTGATAATGATGACGTCTTCAGCATCAACTGGATATGAGTATCCGCTGTGACTGGTATAGCTAGCCGACACTGTGTAGTATTTCGTTAACTGGAGAATGGCTGAGAAAACTGAGCAATGTTTTTTTCGCTCGCTCGCTTTGAACTCAAACGTAGTCTATGCACACTATTTATAGTAGTGATGGACTGAAATGTGCGTGTGGATTAGCTTTCCCTATTAACAATGTCCCTCGCCATCAGGCGAATCCACTCCGACTTCAGAGGTACTTGTAATTTACGTCCCCAAGTCAAGGAAGACAGGTCAACATTTTAGTTCAGCTGTCCGGTGTAGGGGTTGAACCGCTTACTCCGGCATCAGTACAACGGATGTTTAAGAACACGCGTTCTTATCCATTCGGCCATGCGGACCTGCACTGGGCAGATATGAAATGGAAGGCTTGAGAAAGGTAGCCGGAGTAACCAGGAGAGACTGGGCGGGCAACAACTTCAGGAATAAGGCTGGTGTAATATCGTACACCGAATTCAACAAGAGATCAAATAAATTAGTTTGTACAACTTATGAAAAAGAAGCCCGATCAGCTACCAAAAAGACCTTACAACCAACAAACATCTCAGTTTAGAGCAAGAGACCAAGAAACCCGGGGTAGAAAACTTCAAGGGTACACTAAAAAAAAAAACGGAAACCAAGCAATTAAGACATTTGACCTATCAAAAGGTCGAGTCGGGTTCTGTACGCAGACATTGGATTGAATCGCTGTGGAGGTGTGCTGTTCGCAGTCACCTTCGGGACACGCGGGAGTTGAGGGGGGTGAACGAACTGATAAACTTGCTGGCTCTGCATCTACTGCAGATGGCCAGCCTATGGATCGTACAGATATTATTAATGCCCTTAGAGAGATGTGCAAAGCTTGGGACTTTGACGACATTGATTCCACATCGTTGTTTAGAATGAGATCCTTGGTAGTAATAATTGGCATGGCCAGACACGAGACCTACATCGGGAGAATGAAGGGTCTCGTCCACCAAACAGAGCTGACACTATTAGCCACATATGTTGGGAGGAGGATCTGAGCATCTATGGACATGTCCGGAGTGCAAGGATGATATTCCAAGGTCCGTTTGTTCTTAACCAGTACACAATCATATCAACAGCAGTCATCCCAATATCGCCATCAGGTCTTTGAATGGCAATCGATATCTATAAATGATTTGAGAAATGAAATAGATATTGCCATAGAAGAATTGAAGCTTTAGTCATCTACGAACACGAGAAAATGGAATGATTGAAAGCTGTGAGCACACCGGGATTCGAACCAGCTGACTCCAAACGACGACAGTACCGCGACGAAGGACGTACGGTCAACTAGACATCATTGTATCAACTGACTCACCAATTGTTGATGGTCTCCGGGCTTTCGTCAGTGATTACCATGTCATTGTGTGGGAAGTATTCGTGTATTTTTGTGTTTATAACGGACCCCTTTACGCGCATTGAGGCGTTTTTAGTATACGATGCCAACCACATATTTTTATAGACCGATCGATACTCGATGGTGTGGTTAATTACACACTGGCAGCATTTACTTCTCAAGTCACTAAAAGGACCCCTTCTGGGTCGATCTAAAAGAGCAATTAGACGGCAAAGAGATAAATACCCGGTTATCTTGGTAACATGGCATAACAAGGGCAAGAACATAGTGTTGATCCAAGACTGGTGATGGTGCGAAATAACGAACAATACATAGCACATGATGATGGTGACGATGACCACTGCCAATACATGGTTAGCTCTAAAATGAGAATTACATTCGCAGCTTTTAACTAGCACTCATAGAAGTTACTCTCACGCTATTTCAAGGCCTCAACAGTTTATAGCTCTTAACTGAGTGGCGGGGAAACTGTCATGTAATCTTATGTAATAGCGGCTAGATTACAAAGAGTAATGAAGATATCTTAGAAGAAGTTAACTCAAAAAGATAACCGGTTACTCGCATCAGAAGATGACAGTCCACGTTCTTTGGGGAAGGGGACAGTTAGAGTATGTCGTCATAACGGGAAAGTTGGCGGGGAGGTGAAGCGGTGGGAGACCAAGAGCTGTTTGACATCATGGCATGGAGGAACATCCGTATCACAAATACGAATGAGCAAGTAGAAGAATTGAAGTGGATCTATGAACGACCATGGTGAAAGAACATCTATCTTCACCAGCTTGTAACTAAAGCTTTGCATTTCTTTCAAGAATACATCCAGATACCTAATGCCCTTTGCATAAGAATGGAGATAGAAGGGGTCACAAAGGCACTTAAATAGCCACCTTGTAATTCTTGTAGGAAGACGGTTATCAAATTGGTCGCTAAGTCAGAGTTCAGCAAGGTGAACAAAACGAATGGTTTTGGCATGTCTGGTTGTCATCTATTCAGTCAAGTCATCTTCTTTCATGGGTCCAACGCCCTGACCATGCAGGTGTCGGTGACAATGAGAGGGGTGATTGTTTGACTTCCAAAGCACCCACAGTGGGCGTCTTCCACGTGGGGAACGGATCAATACTGCAGTCTATTCATGAGCAGCGACTGGAGGAAGACATGGCTATTAAAGAATTAACTTAGAACAGACTGTCGCAATTCGAAATCGAGGTTTTCTTTGAAAGAATGTGTAAGAGGATGAGCCAAACATTTATACACCCAAAATGCGACATTTGCTGGAAAATACTGAGCCTCAATGGGTTAGCACCATGTCACTGATCGGAACAGATCACCAGTTCCTGTCACAAATAGATACCACACATATGTTTTTCTGTTTATATTACAGAACATATCATAGTCGACCGGACACGGCTTTTGGAGTCAACCCAGGGTCGTACACTGGGTATCAAAGATTTTTTTCCGAAAAGTAACATAACGATGATGCATAGATATGGTTATATGCGACGATATATTCTTTCACGTCCTATCTGACGCATCTATCATTGAATTACCTTTGGGAGTTTTGAACTCAACGTATGTAAGAACAATGATGGAAGGCATGGTTGCTGAAAGAGGAGGCAGGGTCCGCCGGTATAAGGTAGAAGAAATGAGGTTTGAGAAACTTGTCAGTAAGCCGTGATGAGAGCGACATTCTGCAAATGATCTCATATATAATTAAGTATGTAACAACCAGGAACCGTGGCGGCATAGTGGTTAGTGTGCTTGCCTGTCGAGACACTATATAGCTGGTTCGATTGCCAGAATTGACAGGATTGTTTGTTTTTTTCGACCAGTACTGGATCGCACGTCGACTCAACCTCATAAAATGGGTACACGGCACTTTTCAGAATGTTCTGAAAATTGTCTGGAAATGAAGGGCCGTGGGTAAGAAACCTGGCACCCTCCTCACCACGCCGCGACCTAGTATATGTAAAACCCTAACACTTGACACCTCTAAGCCAGTTTCTGCCACGGGCCCACCATTACCCCACGTAAACATCACTTGTTTGAGAACACGTAAACATCACATGTTTGAGAACACGTAAACATCACTTGTTTGAGAACACGTAAACATCACTTGTTTGAGAACACGCAAACATCACTTGTTTAAGAACACGTAAACATTACTTGTTTGAGAACACGTAAACATCACATGTTTGAGAACACGTAAACATCACTTGTTTGAGAACGAACGCACAGATTTCCAACGGCCTGAAAATCTGGTGGGTAGCAACAAAACCAGAGCCTTTGTTCTAATCTACTAAGCCCCAACTGGAGTCTCGGGGAAACGAAACAAAAATCCCTGGAAACCTTGACCACATCAACCTGCTGTTATTTCCCCCTATCAAACCCGTGTATAAATCGTCTACCCCTGTTTGGCCTCAGTTCCTCACTTCTACTAGGGGTTTAACCTTCGAATCCTATAATACAATAGCATTTTGCTGTGCTTAATACCACCCTCTCCCTTCCGAAAACCCTCATACTATTTCACTGTCACAACACCTCCACCCCTGCTATCTTCGTTGTCCTATCGCCTCCTACCCACCTCCCCTCCCTTAACACACAATACAAACACATCTCTCCCCCTCTCCTATAACAACTGTCTGTATCCGTCTTCCTATCCTGTCTATACGACACAACAGCAGAACCAGGATCCTCTACCCCCAGAGTTGAGTCGTGCCAAAGGCCTAAGACAGTGACATAAATCAGGGTGTCTGGCCTGTCAGCCCGACTAGGCTGCCTATCAATCTCAGGTCCTGCCGCTTTCATCCCCGCCACAGATGCACTGTTCCAACCAATCATGTCAGTGACGAAGCCTTTAAAAATACCGCAGCAACCCGACAACCCGACATTCATTCAACACTAACTGGGAAAATATGAAGAGGGGAACAACTTAACTGGGTGCAGACGCTAAGTTCATTCCCCACCATGATAATATATATATATATATATATATATATATATATATATATATATATATATATATATATATATATATATATTTATATGGATGCATGTCCTTTACACAATGTTACTATTGTATTAGCTGTTTGCGATTTGCTTTGCAATTTCAATTTTAAGTTCAGTAGTTTGCGACACTCCGTGTCGAAGGCGTTACAGACACAGTTCGTGAGCCCGTATACCCGCGTTCGAAACATAGCTCGCCTAATATGGCAGCAGATCGCGTTAAGTTGGTTTTTAACGAAATGGTAAAGGTGCCGGTCGTTGAAGTTTACTGAACGTAAACTTGCCAAGAGATCACAACAGCAAAAAATTTTTGATGTTGACTGCAACGTCCTGTAAAGGATATGCAACTAACTTTTCAAAACTAGTATGTCATTGGAGAAATCTGTGGCTAAAGGGCAACAAACGCGTTTCACAATCCCGTGTACTGGTTTCACGTGGACTTCTAGTAATAAAATTTCCCCTGGTCTCTGGGTAGTGAGATCGGACACCCGTGTGTATTGTTGCGCAAGTAAAAACATCCCTTGGCAGTTGGAAATCGAAAAAGAGTAGCCTAACGGCGCTGCCCGGGCAAAATTTCGAGTTAAAAATCTACCCAAAGTATTTCAGGATCCTCGTCGATGCTACGGAGTTCGTGCACTGAGCTGAGTGTCTCCAGACTCAGGCTTGAGTTAGGAGCAGAATGGAGCACTTATGGGTTGCACCCGTGTGCTGTGATGTTGATCCATCGACTAAACTAAACTGGTTTCAAAATCAGCTGCAGGGGATTTGGAAACATTCCGCCTTGTGCTGATTTTTAACAACTGTAGGAGTGTCGGTCGTTCAGAAATTAACGGCACGCTACTGAATGTAAACCTGCCTAGATAATTACAGACAGCCAAGTAAATGCAGAGGCTGGTTGCGGCGCCCTGTAAAGGACATGCAAGTAATCTTTCTGAAGGGTCGACGCCCCATGCCATGGAAATTAACGCAAAGCGATCTGCTTATACATCGCCAGAGGCTGATCTCGGACGCTCGACTCGGTATTCGGGGAATTGTGAAACTCCGTTTCTATCTTCTAAACCACAAATGACGACACACACGCACGCACGCACACATACATACACACACACGCGCGCGCGCGAGGTGCTTCAAATGAAAACCTTAGAAGTGAGATAGAAATTTTAATAACCATGTCATTGTCGTGTCAATGTTGTTGTTACATTGTAATATTGCTGTTAAGAATGTTAAGCACGTGACATTACAGTGCAGACGAAAACGATGACGTCATAAGGACAGTTTAAAGATGGCCGCATCACTTTTGATATGCACTAAGGAGGAGAGGCGTTGTTATCCGTTGTTTTTTAATTAATTTTTTTTTTAAAATTATTATTTATTAGTGAAATAGTGAAAACTATAGAAATTCATCAGCAGATGAAAGTCCAATACGGCGATGCCTGCCTGTCAATCCAGCAAGTTTATGAGTGGAGTAGGAAGTTTCAAAACGGCGTGACTTCTGTGGCAGACTGTTCACGACCGGGCCAGGCACACCGTGAAGTGACCTCTGAGAGGTTACATGCGACTAAGAGAATTTTTTTTCTACTGAAATCCAAGCATTTTATCGGCGTTGGAGGACTTGCATTGCACGCAGTGGTGACTACATCGAAAAAAAAATGATATATTTTGTTCATTACTTTTTCAGAATATATTCACCAAGCACAAAAAAGAACAATTTAAAGTCTTCATTTGAAGCCCCTCTCCCTCTTCCTTCTCTCTCTCTCTCTCTCTCTCTCTCTCTCTCTCTCTCTCTCTCTCTCTGACGTTACTTTGTTGTTGTTGTTATTGGTATTGTTGTTGTTGCTGTTGTTGTTGTTGTATATCCCTTACATTTTTCAGCTGCTGTTGATGTACTAGGCAAGATTACGCTTAGTAGTTTGCCATTGCTTTCTGAGCGACCGGCTCACATACCCCCGTAAGTAACCAACGCCGCGCGAACCGCTACCGAATCTCGTGCAGCTGCGTTACTCACGAGAATATACGGGATTATGGAGAAAGTCGCTAACCCCTACTCCAGGGAAACCCGCGTTACTCAATGCTATGATATCAAACTGTCCAGAATCTTCTCTCTTGGTCTCTCTGTCTCCTCATCCCTTACCACTCTACAGTTGTGACGACATACTGCAGCTTTCCAATTCTCAATAATATGCCTAACGCATGTGGACTGGACTGTCTTATTCAGATGCCAGTGGCCAGCTCTCTTTGTGAGTTAACCTCTTTCTTCTTCTTCTTCTTCTTCTTCGTTCATCCGGAGTTTTTTTTCGGACGTGATTGCGTTGTGCCTGTCCACAGCAGAGCTGCGTTCTTGCGCCGTTAGGCCGACACATCCGACTTCTGCGGGCATTTGTTGACCGGGTTAACCTTCCCGGGGAACCTCTTTCAAGATATCTTCATTACTCTTTCTATCTTAGCACGGTGTTATCATCATTCCTCTATAAAACCACATCTTCGCAGCTAACACATAATTTCTCACTTGTATGATAATTGTCCGTGATTTGCTTCTGCACATCAGGATTGGCTACATATTGGGCGCGCGCGCGCACACACACACACACATACACACACACACTGTTTTAAGACACACGTATTCTTTGAAGTGTTCTACTGACCCACTTTTAATAATGAACAAGGAACACAAATGCTCCTATCTTATACCTGTTATAACACATGATAACAGGAATGGAACAGAATAACAACCACGAAACAAAGGGTGATTTGGGAGATGGGACAGCGAGGCAGTGACATGGTCATCCCAGTAAATAAGTGTATGATTTGGTATGTGGGAAACGAGAACAATAAGATCTATCAACAGGAACTCAATACTTAAACTAAGTTAGTTGCATGTTCTTTAAAGAACCTCGCAATCAACCTCACCATTTATTGTATGTTTGTAACTCTCTGGAGCAGGTGTGTCAAACTCAATCGTTCAGCGGGCCAAAACTCAAATCATACGTAAGGTTGCGGGCCGAACAGGATAAATATTCAATTCTTCTTCTTCTTCTTCTTCTTCTTCTTCTTCTTCTTCTTCTTCTTCTTCTTCTTCTTCTTCTTCTTCTTCTTCTTCTTCAGCGTTCCGAGCCATTGAGGTTCTTTGCTGCAAATACAATCCGTCTCCATTCGTCTCTCTGGCGGACCTTCTCTTGCCAGTCGTTGATTCCAAGTGCTTGTAGGTCTGTACATGTATTATCTCTCCATCGCCTTCTTGGTCTACCTCGGGGTCTACGGTCATTTATTTCCTGAGTGTAAGCGAGTTTTGTTTCCCTATTATCTTCCATTCTTTCTATATGCCCCAGCCATTGTAGTCTATTAGCCTTCATGATACCAGTGATTAGCGGGGACTTAAACAGATCATAAATGTCTTTGTTGCTTCTTCTTTTCCACTCTCCACTATGTGTATCCCTAATGGGTCCAAAGATGCGTTTTAAAATTTTGTTCTCAAAGGTTTGTAACAAGGCTTCGTCTCTTTTCGTTGTACTCCAGGTTTCAGAGCCATACAGCACAACTGGTCTGATCAGTGTTTTGTATATTGTGATTTTGGTGTTACGAGATAGCGCCTAAAAAAATTAAACCTTCTTATTAAACACTAGCTGACCCGGCCCGGCTTCGCCCAGTCCCTGGTGGGGAGCATCTCATTTAATTCATATAAGTAGTCATATAAGTTCTCGTTCCCGTTACCGACTGTCTGTCTGTCTGTCTGTCTGTCTGTCTGTCTGTCTGTCTGACCCGGCCCGGTATCGCCCAGCTCCTGGTGTGGAGCATCTCATTTAATTCATATAAGTAGTCATATAAGTTCCCGTTCCCGACTGTCTATCTGTCTGTCTGTCTGTCTATCTGTCTGTCTATCTGTCTGCCTGACCCTGCCCGGCTTCACCCAGCCCCTGATGGGGAGCATCTCATTTAATTCATATAAGTAGTCATATAAGTTCCCGTTCCCGTCTGTCTGTCTGTCTCTCTGTCTGTCTGTCTGTCTGTCTGCCTGTCTGTCTAATCATTTATTGGTTGCAGTTAGAACAACCTAGATAAACGAAGATCAACTTACAAAAAGCATTAGAAAGAGCACTTGAAAGGTCTTTACATCTTCCCCAACAATTAACTTGGGTAAATGGAGCGGCGGCAGCAGCAGCAGCAGAAGAAGAAAAAGGAGGAGTAGGAGCTGAGAGGAGGAAGAGGGAGGAGGAGGGAGGATGAGATAGGCGGAGAGAGGAGGAGGAGGGAAGAGGAGGGAGGAGTAGGAGTAGGGAGGAATAGGAGGGAGGAGGAGGGATTAAGAGGAGGAGAGAGGAGGAGGAGGGAGGAGGAGGAAGGAGGAGGGAGGAGGTAGAGGGAGGAGGAGGAAGAGAGAGGAGGAGAGAAGAAGAGGAGGGAGGAGAAGGAGGGAGGAGGAGGGAGGAGGAGGGAGGAGGGGGAGAAGGGAGGAGGAGGAGGGAGGAAGAGGGAGGAGGAGGAAGAAGAGAGGAGTAGAAGGGAGGAGGAGGGAGGAGGAGGGAGGAGGAGGGAGGAAGGAGGAGGGAGGAAGGGAGGATGAGTAGGGAGGAGGAGGAAGAGGGATGAAGAGGGAGGAAGAGGGATGAAGAGGGAGGAGGAGGGAGGAGGAAGATGGAGGAGGAAGGAGAAGGAGGAGGGAGCATGAGGGAGGAGAAGAACGCAGGATGAGGGGGAGGAGGATGGAGGAGGAGAGGGAGAAGGAGGGAGATAGAGGAGGAGGGAGGAGGAGGAGGAGAGAGGAGGAGGAGGGAGGAGGCGGAGGTAGGAGGAGGAGGGAGGAGGAGGGAGGAGGAGGAGGGAGGAGAAGGAGGGGGAGGAGGAGGGAGGATGTGGAGGAGGAAGAGGGAGGAGGAGGAGGGATGTGGAGGGAGGAGGAGGGAGGAGGCATAGGGAGGAGGAGGGAGGAGGAGAGAGGATGAGGAGAGAGGATGAGAAGGGAGGAGGAGGGATGAGCAGGGAGGAGGAGAGGGATGAGGAGGGAGGAGGAGAGGGAGGAGTAAGAGGAGGAGGACGAGGTAGGTGGAGGAGGGAGACAAAGGGAGGAGAAGGAGGAGGAGGGTGGAGGAGGGATGAGGGGGAGGACGTAGGAGGAGGAGGGAGGAGGAGGAGAAGGGAGGAGGAAGGAAGCGGAGTGATTAGGAGGAGGGAGGAGGGCGAGGAGGTAGGAGGAGGAAGAGGTAGGAGGAGGAAGAGGGAGGAGGAGAAGGAAGGAGAAGGAGGAGAAGGAAGGAGAAGAAGGAGAAGGAGGGGGGAGAAGAACGCAGGAGGAGGAGGGGGAGGAGGAGGAGGGAGGAGGAGGGAGAGGGAGGAGGAGGGATGTGGAGGGAGGAGGAGGGAGGAGGAGGGAGGAGGAGAGAGGATGAGGAGGGAGGAGGAGAAGGGAGGAGGAGGGATGAGGAGGAGGGAGGAGGAGAGGGAGGAGGAGGGGAGGAGGAGGAGGGATGTGGAAGGAGGAGGAGGGAGGAGGAGGGAGGAGGAGAGAGGATGAGGAGGGAGGAGGAGAAGGGAGGAGGAGGGGGAGGAGGGAGGAGGAGGGAGGACGTAGAATTAGAAGGAGGGAGGAGGAGGGAGTGGGAAGAGAGAGGAGGAGAAGGGAGGAGGAAGGAAGAGGAGTGATTAGGAGGAGGGCGAGGAGGTAGGAGGAAGAGGGAGGCGGAGGGAGGAGGAGGAGGAGGAAGGAGGAGGAGAAAGAGGGAGGAGGAGGGAGAGGGAGGAGGGGGAGGGGAAGAGGAAGAGGGTAGAAGGAGGAAGAGGGGAGAGGAGGAGGAGGATTTTAACGCATATGCCTGTACATAACTGCAGCTAAAAGGTGGGTCTGTCTATCTATCTGACCCGGCGTGGCTTCGCCCAGCTCCAGGCGGGTAGCGTCTCATTAAATTCATACAACAAAAAAAGTAACTTAAAAGAATGTCCTTCCACACACCATCCATTATTTTTAATGAAAACTCTTTCTAATCACCTGCATGACTACAGTAACTTCTTAAGCATAAAAAGATGAGTTACAATGTTATGCATTGTGCATTATTTTTATGAAAACTTTGAAAAATGCCTTAAAGATTGTATCATTATTTATTATAACTCATATGCCGGTAGATAACTATGGACAAAGAGTTTATAAATCTTTGAAAACGATGCAACAATATGACTATAAGTTATACAGAAAGTTATTAAAAGTTATGCCTCTTGAAATAACTTTTACAGAGTTAGGTCCCCTCGCTGTATATAAATTATAATGACAAATGGAAAATTAAATAATATTCAGTAAGCAGCCGATTTCACACTAAAAAATATGACAGTTGGCTGCGCTGGAATGAAAGGAAGACGTGTAGAAAATTTCATCTCAATCGGATGGGCCGTTCGCGAGCGCATAAAGGACATACGGACATACAGACGGAGATTCTATTTTATATATAAGACTAGCTGACCCGGCCCGGCTTCGCCCAGGCCCTGGAGGGGATCTATCTATCTATCAGTCTGTCTGTCTGCTTGTTTGTCTGTCTGTCTGGCTGACCCGGCCCGGCTTCACCCAGTCCCTGGTGGGGAGCATCTCATTTAATTCATATAAGTAGTCATATAAGCTCTCCCGTTTCCGACTATCTGTCTGTCTGTCTGACCCGGCTTCACCCAGTCCCTGGTGGGGAGCATCTCATTTTATTCATATACGTAGTCATATAAGCTCTCCCGTTCCCGACTATCTGTTTGTCTGTCTATCTGTCTGTCTGTCTGTCCCGGCCCGGCTTCACCCAGTCCCTGGTGGGGAGCATCTCATTTAATTCATATACGTAGTCATATAAGCTCTCCCGTTCCCGACTGTCTGTTTGTCTGTCTATCTGTCTGTCTGTCTGTCCCGGCTTCACCCAGTCCCTGGTGGGGAGCATCTCATTTAATTCATATACGTAGTCATATAAGCTCTCCCGTTCCCGACTATCTGTTTGTCTGTCTATCTGTCTGTATGTCTGTCCCGGCCCGGCTTCACCCAGTCCCTGGTGGGGAGCATCTCATTTAATTCATATACGTAGTCATATAAGCTCTCCCGTTCCCGACTATCTGTCTGTCTGTCTATCTATCTGACCCGGCGTGGTTTCGCCTGTAAACAGTAACTTAAAAGAATGTCCTTCCACACACCATTCATTATTTTTAATGAAAACTGTTTTCATTCACCGACATGACAGTTGATAAGTTTTGTAAGCAGAAATAGATGGGTTGCAATGTTATGCATTATGCATTATTTTTATGCAAACTTTGAAAATGCCTTAAAGATTATATCATTATTTATTATAACTCATATGCCTAAAAATAACTATAGACAAAGAGTTTAATAATAGTGCAAGTAAATCCAACAATATGACTATAAAGTATATAGAAATGTTATTAAAAGTTATGCCCCTTGAAATAACTTTTCTAGAGTGAAGTCCCCCTGCTATATAGACATTATATAATGAAAATGGAAAAGTAACTGTTATTAAATAAGTAGAAGATTTTACACTAAGAAACTATTATAGTCGGTTGCACAGGAATGAAAGGAAGACGTGTAGAAAATTTCATCTCAATCGGATGTACCGTTATCGAACGTATCCAATACATAAATCCCCACAAACACACAAAGCCACATACACTCTGTTTTATAGATATAGATTATTATAAATTTAAAAAAAAAAATGGACTGACGACATCAAAGACATTGTACAATCACACGGAATGACACTATCCATTGCCGCCCACTGGGCGCTGGAGCGCAAATTATTCCTCCCCTCGACGCTTGATGGCAGAAGTGGAAGATGATGATGATGATGGTAAATTAAAACAGAAAAAAGAGCTGTGCAGTGTCAGTCGTGTCATTACTTTCATCGACAGCAAGGGAGAATGCAACACAGTCTTTGCCATTTTCGATCAGCTGTGTTTTCACATCAGTGGCCATCTCACAAACCCGATCAACAAGCTTATTTTTGCTAAGGCTTACCTTTGCAAACATCTGCTTTTTTGTATAAACACAAGACGTCACACGAGATTGTGAAACTGCGTCCTCGACCCTTACCCCACAGACACTGACCAATACTGCAGAAGACTGATTATTAAAGCAAACAAACAAATAAGTAAAACGAAATATTTGAAACATGTAAAACAAAGACATGGTAGTCTAGAACAGATACTTCTGGAAAGAAATGTACAGCGTATGTGGAGAAAAAAAAGATACACAACGTGGATGGATTCAAGATGTGATAGATAATGTTACTATGACAGCAACAGATGCGGGGCATCTGGTTTAAGATAGAGAACAATGTCGAAAGACTGCTATGGGGGAGAACTTCTGCACAGAACAGGACAATGTATGGTGATAATATCTGACATCGATTTTATTTCACACCTCAGCTAGATTTCAGTGGCTTTCGAAAGACATAATCGCCAACACCAGTCAACGAGACATTTGAAAATGAAACAGACAGCCCGCCAGCCGGGCCGTTGATTTACACCAAAGTTCACAAACTTGTTCCCCCTGGGACGCACTGTCTGAAAACATAATATGCTTGAATAACATCATGCATTTTCCCCCCTGTCCTCACCATGCTATACATACAACACAACATAACACAATGCATCATCATCAGAAAGCATATTTTGTCCAGAATGTTGTTTATTACAGCGATCTGAATGCACCAGCAATTGCGCAAACCGCGTTGAATTTGCCAGTGTCATAAATGAAGTTGTGAGTTGGTCGTCATTTAGGGCGTAGACCTGTCACGTTTTCTTAGGACTGTACCGTGCAATTTTAACCTTTCGCCCCATGACTCCGCGATGCCATTTAATATCATGCTCGAAGCAACACCAAAACGGTATATAATACGAGGGCTATTCCAAAATCAACAACCGATTGGCTGGTAAAAATAAACCGGAAAGGCAATAATAGTGTCCATGTTTATTCGTTCGCGATTCGTGAACGACTGAACAAATGCGACTGTAGGTTAGTGTATAGTGAGCTAAAAGCCTACCGAATGAGGCAAGCAATGAGCAGTGTCGCTATGGCAACCGGTTTGATTTTACCAGCCAATCGGCGGTTGATTTTGGAATAGCCCTCGTGGTATCATGGGGCCGTATTCTATACTTCTGTATGTGGAGAGCTTCAACAGCTGGGCAAACAACAATATCAACAACATAAACTCCATTAAAATAGTTCAAGTTAGAGTAGTTTAAAGAATCATGATCGCCGACGCCTGTTCCATACTTGGCACCACGAAGATGAATAGCGTGTGTAATAGAGATCTCGGCACTGTGGCGAAGAAGTTACGAACGCAGTTCGTAATTCCGCATACTGCGTTTGAAACACAGTTGCGGGCGATGTGGAAGCAGACCGTCTTGCGCTGATTTTCATACACTGGTATGAGTGTCGGTTGTTCAGAAAGAAATGGCAAACTACTGTACGTCAACTTGCCAAGAGATCACAAACAGCCAAAAGATGCTGGGGTTGACTGCGATGTCCTGTAAAGGATATGCAACTAACTTTAACAGAGAACTTAAACATGTTTGGCTTGCACTGCACGATAGGTACACTGTCCGGAAGCTTCGTTGTAGCAAATATTTGTTTTTCATTTCAAACGCAAGACGGCGGAAGGATTGAAAATAACGGACAGTCCTTTCCCATGTCTTCTATGAGTATTATCGATGCTTAGGAGTGTATCATTCTAACACTGGACACAGCGAACAGCGATAGTAGCGCAGTGGCTAGCATACCTGACAGCTGATCCTTTGGCAGTGTGATGGTGGGGGGGGGGGGGGGGGGCTGTTTGATTTGTAAATCTGTTGCATGTCCTTTGTAGGTCCAACATCAGCGTAAAGGAATTTTACAATACAGCGCTCTTATCCTTCCTAGCACGTCGAGAACGTATCTGTTCTTTGAGTTCCACGTAGCCTAAAACAGGTACCAAAAAATGTTAAGGGAAGTGAAGGCGGCCGCAGTGATACTGACCACACCCATCATTGAATGCCAACAGGACTATTTACTTTTGGAACTGGGCCATGTACCCAAAACGCACACGGCGTGGAAAGAATTTCTGAACTTTTTTACTAGAGAGAGCACAGCAGACAACCATTTGCAGACTTCACATAAGTCAGTGTAGACTACAAGTCCATATCAACAAAATATTAGTTGCCTAAAATGACCAGCATGCAGTTGCCAACGTGAACCCCAGACTCCAGAAGACAAAACTGAAAATGTGTCCTCTTTTGGTGACTTCAGAGGTCAAACTTCTGGCCATAGGAGACGAAAGGGGACGGGAAATTACACGAGACGATCTCCTGCTGGGTCTGTATTCATGGAGGCAACTCATCTGGTTGTGTGTGGTGTACAGTAGAAGAAACTGATTGTAGAAGGAACGAAATACTTGCGAATGTATTTATAATGATTGTTACTCAACACTAGATACTTCACATAACTGAACTGATGCTGGTCTTGCATTGAGTAACTGTTGGTTGGATGGTTGACTGTTTGGTTAATTTGTTGGCTGTGTGGTTAATTATTTGATTGGTTGGTTGATTTAATGGTTGGATGGTTTGTTTGTTGAGTGGGTGGTTACTTATTTGGTTGATTGGTTAATTTGATGATTGGATGGTTGGTTTGTTGATTGATTGGATGATTGGTAGGATGTCTGGTTGGTTGGCTGGGTGGTTGATTGATTGGAATGCTGGATGGTTGCTTTGATGATTGCTTTGATGGTTGGTTGGTTGGTTGGTTGATCAGTTGGGTGGCTGATTTAATGGTCGGTTGGTTGAATAATTGATATGTTTGTCGGATGGTCAGTTGGTTGGATGGCTGGTTTGTTGCTTGGTTGATTGATTTGATGGTTGATTGGTTAAATGGTTGATTGGTTGAATGGTTGGTTGATTTGTCGGTTGGTTGGATGATTGAATGGTTGGCTGGTGGGATGGCTGATGGTTGTTTGGTTGTGAATCCTCTGGAGAACTGAGCTTCAACGTTCAGGTTGTCTAGGCAATGACAAGGGTTTGCATCTCTCAGAGTGACAGAGATTTTTCTTCCTACTCAGTACCCAAATACCGTCTCCTTAGGACATGACAGCTGTCCTGCCATTCTCCACGCTCAGAAGCCAGCGAGGTGTGCAAGACCGGTACTGGAACTTCACATCCAAGGAGACGTATATTAGGATGTAGCCAGGTCATGGGTCAGCACAGCACACACGGGCTGATTTTGGATTAGCACTCCACAGGTTTTAGATAGTTCATTGTCAGTAAACTTCAGTCCAATACCCGGGAGGAAAAGGGGGTGGGGGTGGTTGATTAATGTCATTGCAGTTTATTTAATACATTAAATTCTACCTTAATTAGTTGTATTTCCTTTATAGGACATCGTACCGTCAGTTTTGGGCTGTATGTGATTCTCTAGGCAATATTAAAATTCAGTAGTTTGTCATTGCTTTCTGAACGACCGATGCTCATATCTTTGTGAAAATTAAAGGGATCTGCATCTTGTTGCCCTAGAAATAAATTTGCTGTATATGCGTTAATAACGCGGGGAAAATTGCTTTCCCTAATACCAGTGTCCCTCGCCATCAGGCAAACCCACCCCGACTTCAGATGTACTTGTAATGTAAACCCCCAAATCAAGGACGAGAAGTTAACATTTTTTTCCAACTAACCGGTGTAGGGGTTGAACCCGCTGACTCGGCATCTGTTATTATACTTTCACGGTATTAATTACCAAATAATGGCTGCAAACCCGTGAATTCAGCGCTGCCATGCGTTCTCACGTCTACATACACAGCTCATACGTAAAGACACACAGTATTGCTTGACGCTCATAGAAGTGATGATAAGGAAGTAGAGACTAGAGGACGCACCAGACAACATAACAAATTGAAAGCTGTAGTTACCAACAGGGATTCGAACCTGTCACTTCCAAATGACGACGGCGCCTCGCTGCAGGAACAAATGTACTTCGGCGCATGACCAACTAGACACCTCCTTCCGTCTACATAATGCTATGTACAAAACACAAACATTTAACCTCTTTATTACTATCGTTCTCATCAACCGTTGATGTTACCGAGGTGCACGCACTCTCGTTATATTTACTGCTTGTACTGCCAATCTCCAGTCAGGTTGTCATTTCAATTAGTGTCTTTATCTCCCCTGAGTGTATCTCAGCTCTAACAATGGCATACCCCCCCCCCCCCTCCTCTCTCTCTCTCTCTCTCCTTTTACTTTTTGCTCTCGTTTGTCCTTGTCCTCTTCATCTACCTTCTCCTCCAACATCTCTTCTTTTTCATCTGTTCCCTCTCCTTCAGTAGATTATCCATATATATCAATTATACTGATGAAATATCGTGGTTAATCATTTCAGCTTATAATATGGACACAGCAGTTTTTATTATTATTTCAGGTTTTGACTTAGGTGACTTAACAGTATTAGTATTTACTTTACAAGAGTAGTCCCTATTGCAAGAATTTTATATATCCTTTAATCTTTCTTTACAGTTCTTCATGGCTATCTACTTAAGACATGTCTTCCGTTGCAAGAGGCTCAAGACAAATCTGTATTTATCCCATTAATGAGATCCGTTACTGTGCATAGCTCTTGTCTCTAATATATAATGCTGTATATAGTAATATTTTTGGCAGTTATCACAAGTAACCAATCGTTTTTTGAAGACAGAAGAAAGACGCAATCACGTTGCAACAACCAGTTGCCCCACGTCGTATGTCGTTTTCGTCACCACAGAACACAGGCAGACAACAGATGGGTGTTATCCAGGCAATAATGTTACATTAGAATACATCGCCACCCAAAAAAACGACAGCAAAGGGAATTGCTAAGTCAGGAAGGCTTTATCATAAAACAGCAGGCTAGAAAAAACAATGCCAGCAGAGACTCTTTACCATCGTGGTAATGTCTCATTAGAAAACAGCAATATATAAAAACAGCAGCAGACAGACAACAAGAACGGTAATCCTACATTGGAAAACAACACCATGTAAGGAGCAGACATTGACGATCATGGCCCTCCACACTTCTCTGTTGTCTGATATTTTAATGAAGTTCTTGAGCTCGCTCGCTTTGAACTCAAGCATAGTCTATACACACTACGTCTAGTAGTGCTGGACTGAATTTTGCGTGTGGATTAGCTTTACCTATTAAGTGTCCCTCGCCATCAAGTGAACCCACTCCGACTTTAGTCCAGCTGTCCGGTGTAGGGGTTGAGCCCCTAACCTCAGCACACCGGATGTAAGAACCCTGGTTCTTATCCATTCGGCTATATGGTTTCCGTCGCCCTGCTGAGTGAGTGAGTGGGCGACACTGTGAGCTGTGAGATTCGCGTGGATTGCTTTTGCATATGTCCTGTACAGTGACCTGCATGTTCGCAGCAATGGCTACCGGCTGTTGCTGAATTGACTGATTTGCCTTTTCCGTTTACGATTGCATTTTCCTTGGAGTCGGCCCTGAAGCTACGGAGTTCATGCTTTATGCTACACTTTCGGCGGGTCGCCCTGCGGTAAAAGACCGAACCATGTGAGAAAACCCGGGTCAATGAGGTCTTTCTGGTGACTGCCGAGTCCATCGACGATGAACTGTGGTTTTCGTGGATGAATTGTGTGTTGGCATTCTGGCGGCGGCACTATGCACAGTGTACCTGTGCGGGCGTTTGGATTGCCGAGAGTCCTGTCTATTCCACTTTTCACATTGGACAGTGGGGAGCATTTTGTGTGATATTCACTGGCACAGGAATGGAGCATAATGGGGACGACCCGTTGCCGTGAAGTTGAAACCTCGACTAACTAACTAACAATTCGGCTATGCTAACCTACTTAGCACCATGTAAGGAGCAGACATTGACGATCATGACTCTCCACTCCTCTCTGCTGTCTGATATGTTCCTTACATTATTATTTGTTGCCCTGCAGCTTATGTTATCCACACACATCTGTCTCTATCCTCCTCTGCCTCTCTTGGCTAGAATGTTCCAACATGAGGTTTATTTCCGTATTTAACCTAATCTGTTGATATGCCGCATACATTTCATTTGTCTTTTCCTTATGATTGTATCAGAGACCTTGTGACACCTAGCGGGCGTATTTATGTAGTCAACAGGAGGCTACTATGATAATGTCATGAGCGTGGTCGGGCGAGACGTCGGTGCCAGAGCTTACCGTTTGCTAAATGAGGGAAAGACTCTCTATCTTTTCCTCCGTGCATTCAGGCTTACGAAATGTGAGTGTTCTACCAGACCACCGACTTTTTAAATAGCTGCTTCTGAGTTGAGTTGAGATGAGCTAAGATCCGACATCACGGCACTCAGGAATTCCCATACGTGCCCCGTCCCCTCGTTCAACAGTCAGCGAAGAGTCATACTACTAATCGTTCCCAGTTCCTTCTCAGTTTTGAGATTCTTCCAGAATCCCTGCCAATCCCACGCTATCTAATTCTTTGCATATACGGGTTCTCAATCTGTTCTCCCACCTTCTCCAACTGGTCCCACAGGCGCAGGTCACCTCTCCTTTGTCCATAGGTAATCTACCACCAAAAGGTACATTCCATGCCAGCCTATCAGTCTGTTCATTCCCCCGCATCCCCGCATGGCCAGGGCAAACTATCCACACAATTCTCTCAATACAGCTGCATCTGTTAATACATCAGCGATAGCTTTCATCTCTGTCCATGATAAAGACAACACCTTTTCGAAAACTCCATCTACACTGCCTCTAGTTTCTTCAGCAAGCCACATATATTCCTATTTAATGCCATATCTTAGGCCAATGCTACATCTACGTTGTTTTATTTGTTTCTGTTTTTCCCCACTCCTTCCAGTGAACATCGACCTATTTCTCAATGTCACTTGGACAGTTTTCAACAAAACATACTCTTCTGACCTCCAATTCGCCTGGACGTCTATATCCCTCACGTCAACACTATTCAGGATTCTATTATTCTTGTCGTCATTCATTTATACTTCAATTTGTCTACCCTCTCTCTGAGGTAGGCTCCGCGCCGTTCAACGCCCCACCCACATTCCCTTCTATTCTCAACATTTATCATGTCCCACCCTCCATTACCACTTCTCCCATCCCGGTTCTGCTCTCCCTCACTCATGTCCTGGGTACTTGTCCAGTCGGGTGACCAGCTTAGTCGAGTCCATTTTACAAGACAAAGCAATAACAGTTAATTCTTCTTGTCTGCTGTCACGGCAGATATGGGCATCACGCGGGACACAAATCAATAAGCCATTACAACCCTTGTCTTATGCAATAAGTCACTCTCTTTCCCCGCCTAGAAATACCGCGCATTTCATTACGCTCATACACGGCCTGACATCAACGGCAGCAACTTTGTCAAACTTATTCAGGAAATGAAAGATTTCATCTAGGCTATACCTTAGCCGTACACACAAGCATTTATAGAAAATGTCAGGATACCATAACACCAAACACACTGAATTAACAAAGGCGAAAGGAAAGTTGCCTTCTAAGCATAGTGTATATGACACTAGCGGTGTGGGTTTAATTTCCAATTGAGAAGGTGTTCGTTTCCAACAGTGTACAATTTAACAGTTGCCCCATAGAGAGCTCTAGAATTTAAGATACAACGGAAACAAATGCAGATGTTGCTCTCGCATGAAATGGATTGATGGGATGAACACAACCATATATGAAGAGCGAGCCACAACTGGCTCCGGGTGTCTCATCTTCACCTGACGTCGAACAGAAGAACACAGATAGAGAACAGTAGAAGATGGTTTATACGGCCCTGGGGCTTACACATTTGACAAGTGAAATGTGAGTAGGTAGGAAAAGGTAAAGATGTGTGGAGCTGGCTCTACACTCATTACAGAGTTATCCATATCAAGGGTTGTCTGAAAACTACAGACGGTGTCATGGGCTATGTTGGGCTCATTTTGGGGCGGCAGTGAGCTGTCACGGTCCATGTTTGGTCCATTACAGGAAGCAAAAGGTGAACACCTGAGAACTTACACTCTCGTCATGACTCACACCAAAAAGTGTGAATTACATGGGGGTCTCAAAGTGACGCCGAACAGCCTTTGGTAACAAGCAAGCATTCTTGTTCTAGGCTCTGGTGAGGGGTCTCGTAGACTCAGGACCTCAATATACAGAAATATAAGATCCAACCAAGATAAGAATTTCCTTGGGAAATCAACACAAGTTATATGGACAATTCAGCAGCATATTGTCCCCTAAATATTATTGAAAATACTTGATAAACTGAAATGACTCTGGTAGGCGGAACAATCATAATGGCCAAGGATCAGATTTGAGATACGTGGTCAGAGTAGGGGAAAAGACCTTTACACCGATTAACGTAAGGAACAGCATGCCCTTTTCCTATAACAGCGAATTACCACAAACTGTGATTATGGAAGTTCTGGATGCTGTCAAAAATATGAAACCGGCAATGATCCTGAGTTCAGACATCTCAACAGAAGCGACAAATGCCTCAGAAGAATATGAAATAGACCAGGTCACCAGACTGCTGAACACAATATGCGATGCTGGATATGAAATACCTTAGACTCGTAAAGAACATAAAATGGAAATAACAGGTTGCCATAAAAATAATAAAAATAATGTATGTCAAATCTGGCCATTCAAGAGAGGTGTACGATATGAATGTGTAATGTCTTTAAAAGTGAAACTATTATAGGACATTTCGAAGATATGAGAGGAATCGCCATCGCAGGACTCAACATCAACAATGTAAGATATGTTGAGGATATAGTACTGATGGCAAGACAATGAATAGCATCTATCACAACATCAACAATGTAAGATTTGTTGATGATATAGTACTGATGGCAAGACAATGAATAGCATCTATCACAACATCAACAATGTAAGATTTGTTGATGATATAGTACTGATGGCAAGGCAATGGATAGCACCTGTCATACCATCAACAATGTAAGATATGTTGAGGATATAGTACTGATGGCAAGACAATGAATAGCATCTATCACAACATCAACGATGTAAGATTTGTTGATGATATAGTACTGATGGCAAGACAATGGATAGCACCTGTCATAACATCAGCAATGTAAGATATGTTGATGATATAGTACTGATGGCAAGACAATGGATAGCACCTGTCATAACATCAACAAAGTAAAATATGTTGAGGATATAGTACTGATGGCAAGACAATGGATAGCACCTGTCATAACATCAGCAATGTAAGATATGTTGATGATATAGTACTGATGGCAAGACAATGGATAGCACCTGTCATAACATCAACAAAGTAAAATATGTTGAGGATATAGTACTGATGGCAAGACAATGGATAGCACCTGTCATAACATCAACAATGTAAGATATGTTGATGATATAGTACTGATGGCAAGACAATGGATATAATCTGTCACAACATCAACAATGTAAGACATGTTGATGATACAGTACTGATGGCAAGACAATGAATAGAATCTGTCACAACATCAACAATGTAAGATATGTTGATGATACAGTACTGATGACAAGACAATGAATAGAATCTGTCACAACATCAACAATGTAAGATATGTTGATGATATAGTACTGATGGCAAGACAATGGATATAATCTGTCACAACATCAACAATGTAAGACATGTTGATGATACAGTACTGATGGCAAGACAATGAATAGAATCTGTCACAACATCAACAATGTAAGATATGTTGATGATACAGTACTGATGGCAAGACAATGCATGACATCTGTCATAACATCAACAATGTAAGATATGTTGATGATATAGTACCGATGGCAAGACAATGGATAGAATCTGTCACAACATCAACAATGTAAGATATGTTGATGATGCAGTACTGATTGCAAGACAATGAATAGAATCTGTCACAATATCAACAATGTAAGATATGTTGATGATACAGTACTGATTGCAAGACAATGAATAGAATCTGTCACAACATCAACAATGTAAGATATGTTGATGATACAGTACTGATGGCAAGACAATGCATAGAATATGTTACAACATTAACAATGTAAGATATGTTGAGGATACATTACTGCAAGACATTGCAAGACGATTAATTGCATTTGAGACACGACAATGATGATGATATATGCACAGTCCTGTCACTTCACATCCCTCTCTTAGGACATACTGGTGAAGGATGTGAACTCTGAGGTCGACCTCACCTCATAAGATGAGATTTGAAATAAAAAATTGAGAACTGTCTGGAAATTATTTGCGAAACAGAAGACGAGAAGGACAAGAATTGGCCAAAGAAGCCTCCTGTTAAAGTCGTAACCTAGTATACGTGAAGACACCGCACATCACCTTCCTAAGCCAATATGCACTATCTTGACCATTCTCGGATGTATGTTTGTATTGTGTGTTTTCCTTACAGACGAAGACGCTTGTGTCGAAACGTCTCGAGTGAATCTCCGTTACAGCTCTACATGCCCAGAAACAGCCCTGTTTATTCAGTCATATTAGACATTATCCACTCGGCCGTAGACAGACAGAAAGAAAGATGGAAACTTACTAGGAAGTACAAGTAAACAGATAAATTAACGACTTGATCGCGAGACAAGGTAATTTGAATCTGTCACGGAATGAGCTCATATTTATGTATTTAACCGACATTGTCTATTTGTATGTGAGATTTGTGTAGCAGTCATTCTATAAGTCTATAAAAGCCTACAGCTTTGCTGACAATCTTAGAAATGGAGAATGAATGAGGAAAGGAAGACTTAGTTGTCTAACTACTCTACGGTTTTTCAACAAGAATAGAAAGGTTTCTGTAAGCAGAACGGAAATGTTCTGGCAATGCATAAAGATCACTGGAACACTACCATAGTGTTCATGGGATGATTCGCAATTTAAAACAAAAACAAAAACCGTGGTATCGCATCTTCAATAAAGAAATAAAAAGTGTATCCTTTCTTCTTCGTCTGCGTTCATCCGGAGTTTTTCTTTCTTTCTCGGACGTGATTGTGTCGTGCCTGTTTATAGCAGAGCTGCGTTCTTGCGCCGTTAGGCCGACACATCTGACTTCTGCAGGCATTTGTTGACCGGTTTAACCTTCCCGGGAAAAATATATCCAATCCTTAGTAAAGAAACAATGGCAATTAAAAATTACTAAAGATACAATGATGTTCAATCCTTTGTACAGAAATACTACTATTCAGTCCTTAGTAAGTTAGTTCCTTGCATATACCTTACCGGACTTGACAGTCAACACTAGCGTTGTTTTTTTTTTTTTGGTGGCAGTTTGTGATTTCTTGGTAAGTTTACGTTCAGTTGTTTTACACTGCAAGTCAGGAAACAAATGTATTCAAACGTTAATAAAGAAACAATGGTATTTAATCCTTAGTAAAGACAAAACTAGTATTCAATCCTTAGAAAGGAAACACTGGTTTTTAAACCTTAATAAGAAACAATGGTGTCTAATCTTTAAGTAAGAAAACACTAGTATTCAATCCTGAATAAAGAAGAAATGTATTCAATAGTCAGTAGAAAATAAAAGGTTTTCAATACCCAGTTTTGCTTTTACAGGTAATAAATTCCCAGTATAGACAAAAATTAAAGGACCCCGCATCAATAGTATCGTGATGTAGTGAGGATGAAGTTATGGGCCCATCTGTTCTTCACTAAATGGTATTGGGTGTCTGATGTGGTCCGTCGCCTTACCTCCATAAAAATGTCCCGATACTTATTTTATGATATGATTATGACATTTAGACCAAATAAATAGACACACCTGCTTGTTAAAAGATGTGCTTGCTGGGTGGAAAAGCTGAGGTAAAGCGTATAAAATGAAGATAAAGTTACAAGCAAATGGAGGACACCAAGAGTTGGGCTGGAAGAATTCTTCATGAGCGCACAGAAGAGGCAGACAGATGGTGTTGGAGAATCACAGGTGCCACCATTCAACGAAGACAAAAGAATTTGATTATGGTTTTTATTATTACTGTTATTATTTGAAAGGTTGGGTCGATCCCGTTAGCCACATGGTCATGAGGAAACCTCGCGTCAGGGGAAATTTGACTCTAGCACGATCGGGCTAGCAGCACAGTGGTTCTCAACCTTTTTTGGCCCATGCACCCTTTCACAATATTTCAGAATATCATTCCCCCCTTTCCAGCGAAAGAAAGAGAAGACCCGCCCCCTCTTTCCAAAATTGTCAGCCTCACAAGGTGCATTTTCTATATTGACAATATTTTATTAACACACCAAATTAATCATATTACAATAAACAAACACTTAAAACGTCAAAGAATTGTTACTTAATAGGACATTGCGCCTGAAGCCGTTTTGAGTCTGCCAATCTGTGGTCTTAATTCCCCCCCCCCCCTCCCGAAAGGGGGCGGATTCCCCACCGGTTGAGAATCCCTGGGCTAGCAGGTAAGTTGTCGAAACACTGAATTGTGGTGCTAAACTCAGCCTAAGGTTTTTTGTTTGTTTGTTTGTTTGTTTGTTTTTGGCGTTCGCTCCCTTCGAACTCAAACGTAGTCCATACACGGACTACTACTTCTAGTACACTGGACTGATTTTTGTGTGTATTAGCCTTTCCTACTATCAGTGTCCTTCGCCATCAGGCAAAACCAACTCCGACTTCTGAGGTACTTATAATTTACATCCCCGAGTCAAGGACGAGAAGTCACAATTTTAGTCCAACTGACCGGTGTAGGGGTCAAACCCGCTACCTCGACATCAGCACACCGGATGTTTAAGAACGATCGCTCTTACCCATTCGGCCATACTGTTCACTAGCCTAGGTAAATGACTACCAAAGATTTATGTTTGTGAAAGGAAGGGAAGTAGTATCGCCACCCTATAATGCAGTGACCTAGTATGTGTGAAGACATACAACTTGACACCCACTAAAGGCAGTACATGCCGGGGATTTACCGTTACCTCTTGCTATTAAAATTACTTCCCGCTGAACCTATTCTGTTGTGTGTTTTACAATAAGGTATTGACACCAGGCTCGCCGTGGCTCTAGCTATATGTGAAGCTGTGCCACCGCTCGCTCTAACCCCCAATATAACATCCATCTGTTATATTCCAAGCCGCCGATTTATGTTTCCATTAAGGAACACCTATGCATATGCGTTTTGCTTTTATTTACGCATCTTGTCTCACGCCTACCTTTGTGGCGTTAATTTCCATTAGTGCCATTACTCCATCAGGCAGGAAGACAGTCAGACCAACAGACAGACAGACGCACAGACCAACGGATGGATAGACGGACCGACGGACGGACAGACAGTCAGATGAAGGCGTACCAGCCAGATAGCAAAACATGTTCGCACATATATGGAGGGGAGAGAGAGAGAGAGAGAGAGAGAGAGGGGGAGGGGGGGGGTGAGGGGTGACTTAAGTGATTCAGCGCCGAAAGATATATATATATATCGCCAAATGTGACCTCCCATTTGGACACTAGGACAATTAATCGCCATACTAGAGTCATCGTATTATTTGTTTTGAGTTTTGGTATCTTCCACAATTTCACTGTTCAGTGAGCATACACTATCATACATAATGTATTTTTAATGACTGTGCAGTGTTTGAAAATATCGTCGGTCCAAGTTTTGTATTTACCTATTATGTTGCATGAACTTTGCAGAGGGTGAATGCTAAACTTGGACTGTCAATATTTTCAAACACTGCACGGGTCATTAAAAATACACCCTATACTTGTTCAGGTGCTTGTGTGCCATGTTTGGTCCAAACCTTGCTTGCTTGCTTGCTTGTGTTCGCTGGCTATGAACTCCAGCGCAAGGTCCTGTATGTCGGATGAAGGCATCCTGTTGTCCAACATCGGTGTGATGTCATACAGGACATGAGGTTTGCGTGATTATCCGTTGTCCCATGTCTGGCTTATTGGTGTGCAGACACTGCAGACTGGTGGTTCCTCGCCGTACAGGCAGACACTCTCCGACTTCGGAGGAATCGGCGATCCTACTGACTTTAGCCAGGACCCCGAAGGGACCTGTTGCCCAGGACGCTCGACGAGGACGCGTCAATAGGTCTTGGCCAGTATATAACCCGGCCCTGGTGCCTTGGAAACACCTCTGCGTCCCAAACCTAGTTTTTTTTTTTTTTTTTTGGGCACTGAATCAGTTAAACAACGTTACAACAGCCATTAACATTTCAGCAACCTGATCACTTGCTATAGAACACCGATATCGTGCTGATCTCACAGCACAGCTGCCTGAACTCCATTCTCCAAGTCTGGGGCCATTCTGTCTCCAGACAGCATTCTTCTGGCGTGGACACAACGACATCAATAGGTAACAACATCTGGTGTAATAGTGACCTCAGTGCATTAACAGTGACATTCTATTTGGAAAAATATGAGCTTAGCACCAAGTCCCTAACATACAGTATTTCTTTAGCATACAACAAGCGACCTGGAGCCGTCTCCCTGGCGAAGGCGTTAACGACTTTCTCCGTAATCACGTATATCCCCGTGAGGAACACAGCTGCCCGAGATTCGGCAGCGGATCGCGTCGCGTTGGTTACTTACGGGGTATGTGAGCAGGTCGCTCAGAAAGCAAAGGTAAACTACTGAGCGTAATCTTGTCAAGAACATCAACAACAGATGAAAAATGCTGGTGTTGACTGCAACGTCCTGTAAGGGATATGCGACTTTTTTTTTTTTTTAAAGCCACTTGGGGCAGCGGGCAGTCAGTCCCGTAAACGTCAGCTTCAATGCCGCTAACAGGCTTCTTATAACTTCTTTTCCTTGTCTCTATTTTGCAGCGGTAGAAGGACTTGTGTGTCCCAATGAAGTAATGTTTGTTAGCAAATGGGTGCTATTAAGGACTAGAATCGCGGGGAGTCTCCGTGGGGAAGTTGTCAAGCCGCTTGACTCAGGCTCCAAAGGTTGTGGGTTTGATTCCGGGCCGCGTCCTTCGGTTCACGAGTGGATTTTTTCGGAGACTCCTGGGGGTCGTCGCTGAAGCTACAGAGTTAGTGCTTTGTGCGGCGCTTTCCGCGCTGCAGAAAGAGACTGAGCCATATGGGATTAAAACCTGGTGCAATGAAGTCGATCCTGTCGACTTTTAAGCGATTTTTTTTTTAAGGACGAGACTATAGTGGTTTTATATAATCAGCTGTTAGAGACAGTAAGAGTTATAGTAAAGTGTGGACTAAGTGGGTTAATGTAATCACTGGCGGAGTGACAAGGGGTTAAAGTAATAACGTGAATAAGTGGATTAATGTAACCATTGGCGGAGAGACAATGGGTTAAAGTAATAACGTTGACTAAGTGGATTAATGCAATCACTGGCTGAGTGACATGGGGTTAACGTAATAACGTGGACTAAGTGGGTTAATGTAATCACTGGCTGAGTGACAAAAGGTTAAAGTGACAGCATGGATAAGATGGGTTAAATTTAACGACTGGTTGAATGACAAGAAGATACTGTAATAACGTGGACTAAGTGGGTTAATATAATGACCGGTTGAGAGACAGTGGGTTAATTTAATAACTTGCTGGGACAGAAGGGGATAAAATAATAACGTGGACTAAGTGGGTTAACGTAATAACTGGCTGGATGACGAAGGGTTAAAGTAATAACGTAGACTAAGTGGATTGACGTAATAACTGGCTGGGACAGAAAGGGTTAAAGTAATAATGTGGACTAAGTGGTGTAATGTAATAACTGGCTGGGACAGAAGGGGTTAAAGTAATAAGTGGACTAAGTGGTTTAATGTAAAAACTGGCTAGGTGCCAAGGGATTAAAGTAATAAAGTGGACTAAATGGGTTAAACTAGCTGGGTGCCAAGGGGTTAAAATAATAACGTGGACTAAATGGGTTAATACAGCAACTGACAGGGGCACCAGGGGTTAATTCAGCCGGTATCTTATACTTCTCTCCATCCACCGGCGGAAGCATCTCGGTGATCATTCCGAGCACACATCTGTGCTTTCCATCATTTACACTGACAGTCGCCTGTGTGAGTCCTTCAAATGAGTCAGGAGCGAGCAAGCAACAACCGAAAGCCCCACTCCCCGTTCTCTATTCACGTTTTCTATATGCATGCCGATCTATGATGGATGCTATTACATTACTGGGACATAATTAATGGCAACTTTGTTGTATTTGCCTGTGCATCACGTGGTATCTTCTGTCAACCCGAGAGCTGGTTGATGCGTGATTTATGCCCAGATCAGAGATAAGTATGTGAAATAAATGTTTCATGTTAGCTACGTACGTTAATGTGTGCTGCGTGAAGCTGTGCGGGCGCGGTCAATGTACACGTGTATATAGGCGAAAAGGACTGCAGCAGGATTTTTTTTAACGCAGTTATATTAGAAGAGTACAATAAGGGGTTGGCTGGTTGGTTGGATGACTGGGTGGTTGGTTAGTTGGATGACTGGGTGGTTGGCTGGTTGGTTGGATGACTAATTGGTTGGTTGGATGACTGGTTGGTTGGATGACTAGTTGGTTGGCTGGCAGGTTGACTGATTGGTTGACTGATTTGTTGGGTGGCTGGTTGGTTGGGTGGTTGGCTAGCTAGTTGGTTGGTTGGGTGGTTGGCTAGCTAGTTGATTGACTGGTTCGTTAGTTGGCTGGATCGTTGGCTAGTTGGCTAACTGACTTGTTTGGTTGATTGTTTGGTTGGTTAATCCCCTGGAATACTGAGTTTTAACTCATAAGTCCGACGTATTGATTTGATTGATTGATTGATTGATTGATTTAGGAACCGACATCAAAGCATTCGAGGCATTCCCATAAGCGCTCCGTCCCATCCTCAACAGCCAGCGAAGAGTTCCAACACTAATAGTACCAGAAGCAATCTGATTATATGTCCGTCTCGCCTTTCCTCTGAGCGTCGAGCGTCGGCCAGATCCCCTCGTCACCCCTCCCTGTCACATTCTTGCCAGACCATGGTAATCCATTTGCTCCTCCGAGGTGTACACGTGCTCCCACAAGGTCGCAACCACATCTGCTTTGTCATGCATCAATACTCCACCAAGTTTTGCCGAGCTAGCCAATCTGTCCGCCTGTTCATTCCCCAGCACACCAGCATGCCCCGGAGAAACGATCCAGACGTATTGATTTAGGCTGTTCCCGAGGAGGATCTGTATCTATTGATTGAATTTGATGTAGAGATTTTTCTCCCAACCCGAATGGAATGCTAAGCCCAATGGTGATGAAAGCCAGATGGGTGTCGGCATCATCATTATGTCAGCCTGTTAGGGTCGTCTGATCATGCCACACTACTACCCTGCCCACCCTTTTTTTCATATCCTTTTTACAGGACATCGCTGTCAACACCAGCATTTTACTGCTGTTGTTGATGTTTTGGCAAGTTTACGTTCAGTAGTTTGACTTTGCTTACTGAAACACCGGCTCCCATACCAATTCGTTAAAACCAAGCGCAATGCGGTCTGCTGCCACATCGCGCGTAGCTGTGTTTCGAGCGCGGGTAAGATTGTTTACGAATCGCGTCCGTAAGCCTTTAGCCACGGAGTCCGGCAACTGTCCCCTACCCTCGAAAAATAAAAACCGATTCCTCCATGCATACAGGAAACTGCGCTGATAATGCCATGAGCGTGTTCAAAGGAGTATTCGACACATGCCCTCATCGTCCGCTAAGTGAGAAAAAGACTGGGGGATTATTTCTCCGTGCAGTCACGCTTACAAAATGTGACGAACCTGTTATGTTGTTTGTCCATCAAGAATGATGATGACCATTCATTTCATCCAGTGGGATTGAAAGTTTGGAACCGTGAGTTCTTAAATGGCTGATAAGGCCTATTTTGGCTCGAAGTGTTCTTTGATAGTGTGGACAAAGAATGCTTGACATTCCAGGAGGAGGATCTTCTGCAGTGGTTTTTCTGTCCAGCCTTTTCTTCACAATTCTTGCAGTCCTGGTTGCTTCACAAGTGACTGCACCCTTGCGTAATGATATACGCCACGAATTTCGGTCTCTGGCAGCAGTCTCCCAGTTCTCTTGATGAATTCCAAAAGCTTTATGTGAGATTTTCAGAGTTTAAAGCGTTTTCTCTGGCCGTCTTGATGAACTTAACACTTCCCAGACCCACATTATGAACGGGGAGTCAAAATTTAATCACAACTGGCCGGCGTGGTGAATGAAACCACTACCTTGTCGCTAGCGCACAGGAAGTTTAAACGCGAGCATCTTAAACCTCTTGGCCATGCCGACCGCTTGAGCTAATATATCCATCATATGTTTATTCTTCTCTAACTGTTGTAGGCACAAGGCGGTAGTCGTATTCGACTTCATTATTACAAGAATCGTGGGTATATTTAACATTGTCTTGATTCGCTGGACCAGGGGCAATGCGAAACCGCAAAGGGGAATTGAACCACGATTCACGGATGTGCTACCGGTCCACAGCGACAGTCACCTGGGACATTGCCTGAATATTACTAAGCGATAGGCATATGCGTGCACGTGCCACTCAAATACACAACACGTGGAACTGACTAGAGTCGACGGCCATGACAGGTAGATCCGCCACGTGGCTGTCTTACCAAGCAGACGTATGAGATATGACGAATAAGAGACAAGGCAATCTGCCAGTACCATTAATAACGCTGACAACGGTAATTAATGAACCTTGTCCGTGTTTACAGCACAAAGTTGACACGGTGGACGTCGGCAGTTAGCTATACCAGCAACAAAACAGCCCGCAACTTTGCCAGCATTGGATATCAATCTTCAATGACTGAAAACTCCATAGTGACAGTATAAGCTACGCCATGCCAGGGCTGTTGCTTTCCATAGCAACCAAGGGCGTTGGGAGCGAGTACTTAGCCCACAAACACAAAGGCAATGACCGAGAGGAAGAGTTGGTTTCACTGGTCGTGTGCAGACTCGGCTTGTGTAGCTATGAAAGAGGTATGAATAAGGCAACATGGCAGGCAACGGCGTTCGTGATAGTATAGTTCGCGCTTTGTGTGACGTTTTCCGCGCTGCGGAAAGAGACTGAGTCAAATGGGATAAAAACCCGGTGCAATGAAGTCAACTCTGTCGACTTTTAAGCGATTTTTTTTAAGCTCCTAGTTTATTTACCCTGGCGATAGTCTGATCGACCCACACGGATATCCACATCCACCAAATGACCACGTCTGTTACATTAGATATTCCTAAGCGATGCGATCCGTCACTGTCATGAACCTATAGTTAAGAGTCTATGGATTCTGGTGTATACTGCCCGTGAGACAAGGCACTAGACACAGGTGGTAATGATAACACAACGCCAGCCATCATCTGGCTGTAACTGTTGTTGTTTACTACTGTGTGGACATACTTTACCAGGAGATTGTCCGCAAGGTTGTCTGTCGGGCCACATTTGTAAAGCCTCAGGTTGTCTTGAGCAGTCCCTACCAACGCAGCTGCGTCGGACTCCTGGCTCCACCCTTCGAGTTTAGCCACAAAACTCCCGCAATATACAATACATGCCTCTGGTGACTGTCTATTCTGCTCCACCCGACTGTCTCAGTCATTTGGTATATGTCGTCGTCGCGTCGGAGGCCGGTCGGGTCCTGATGATATCAATAAGTCATCGAGAGTGTGCGAGTCGGTTCTGGATAATGTTGGTTAACAGCAAAGGGATCAATCAATGCGTATTATCCAACAGTCACCATAAAGTACCAAATTACGGTGATACAACATTCTCTGCCCCCCCCCCCCAAATCCCACCTCTTTCAAATGCTGTAGAAATGAATAACTTCTCGAAACACGTGCACACACAAATATACGTCCTTTCCCTTGACAAGTCCAGCGCTAATGCACTGTGTGTATATATATATATATATATATTTCGTATATCCTTTACAGGACATCGTTGTCAAAACCAGCATTTTACCGCTGTTGTTGATTTCATGGCAAGATTTCGCTCAGTAGTTTGCCATTGCTTTCTGAGCGGCTGACTCACTTATCCCTAAGTCACCAACGCGGCGAGAACCGCTACCAATTCTCGCGCTCTGCGAGTACCCTATGTGGATAAACGGTATTACGGAGAAAGTCGTTTATCACCTCGGCCAGGGAGACCGTCAATGCACTGTATATACTGGTCAGATTTAGCACCACGACTCTGGTGGTAAGACAAACTTGCTAAACAGGTGAAAGAGCTGACCTCTTTTCTGGCTGGTCATACGAGAATATCCCCGTGAGAATTACTCGGACAGCTATTTGCGTTGGTCATCGCTCAGTTCGGGTCTAGTAAATAATCACATTAACTCTTTGTCGTCTTTACTTTTATTTATACATTTCGAACTGATCATCTTTAACTCGTAGGCACACGCTGACATACATTAACTTCTTTTATTTTATGTTGCATATCCCTTACAGTCAACACCAGCATTTTTCAGCTGCTGTTGATGTACTAGGCAAGTTTTACGTTCAGTAGTTTGCCACTGCTTTCTGAACGATCGGCTCACATACCCCCGTAAGTTACCAGCGCTTCGCGAACCATTAAGTTTTTTTTTTTCCCGCATATCCTTTACAGGACATCGCTGTCAACATCAGCATCTTTCAGCTGATTGTTGATTTCTTGGCAAGATTACGCTCAGTAGTTTATTAACTTCTTTACACTCTGGAAATACATGACATGACCTATTACAGCCATGCGATGCAACGTACAAGGGTAACAGGCGTGGCCGGAAAATTCAAAGATAATCAAGGATTTAGAAACATTTCCACATAAGTAATATACTATGCCGGTCTCCCTGGCCTAGGTTTTAACGTCTTTCTCCGTAATCCGGTATATTCTCGTGAGTAACACAGCTGCGCGAGAATGGGCAGCGGTTCGAGCCGCGCTGGTAGCTTACCAGGGTATCTGAGCAGGTCGCTCAGAAATCAATGGCAAACTACTGAGAGTAATCTTGCCTAGTACATCAATAGCAGCTGAAAGATGCTGGTGTTGACTGTATCGTCCTGTAAGTGATATACAACGTTTAAAATATATATATATATATATATATATATATATATATATATATATATATATATATATATATATATATATATATATACTATGAGCAATTATAAAAAGTTTGTTGCATATCCTTTACAGGACGTCGCAGTAAATCCCAGCATATTTAGCTGTTTGTGATTTCTTGGCAAGTTTACATTCTGAACAACGTCAACTCATACCATTGTATGAAAACCAACGCAAGGCGGTCTACTACTAACTCGCCCGCAGCTGTGTTTCAAACGCAGTATACGGGATTACGAATTGTGTCCGTACCTGCTGGGTAACATGCTAATTTAATCGTTTTATCCTTGGTTGTGATTATTTTAAAACAAAGAAAAATAAATATTGCATCTAAAGGACTAAGCATGATAACACGACACGGAAGAATTGAAGTAACAACGGTATATAGAGAATCAATGTAATAACTGGATAGAATTGAAGGAGTTAAAGTAACAACTGGTATAGAGTGAATCAATGTAATAACTGGATAGAATTGAAGGAGTTAAAGTAACAACTGGTATAGAGTGAATCAATGTAATAACTGGATAGAATTGAAGGAGTTAAAGTAACAACTGGTATAGAGTGAATCAATGTAATAACTGGATAGAATTGAAGGAGTTAAAGTAACAACTGGTATAGAGTGAATCAATGTAATAACTGGATAGAATTGAAGGAGTTAAAGTAACAACTGGTATAGAGTGAATCAATGTAATAACTGGATAGAATTGAAGGAGTTAAAGTAACAACTGGTATAGAGTGAATCAATGTAATAACTGGATAGAATTGAAGGAGTTAAAGTAACAACTGGTATAGAGTGAATCAATGTAATAACCGGATAGAATTGAAGGAGTTAAAGTAACAAGTGGTACAGAGTGAATCAATAACAACTGGTATAGAGTGAATCAATGTAATAACTGGATAGAATTGAAGGAGTTAAAGTAACAACTGGTATAGAGTGAATCAATGTAATAACTGGATATAATTGAAGGCGTCAAAGTAACAACTGGTATAGAGTGAATCAATGTAATAACTGGATAGAATTGAAGGAGTTAAAGTAACAACTGGTATAGAGTGAATCAATGTAATAACTGGATAGAATTGAAGGAGTTAAAGTAACAACTGGTATAGAGTGAATCAATGTAACAATTGACTAGAACTGCTGAAGGAAACAGTAACAGGTGGTAAGAGAAGGTCAATATAATAACTGGATAGAATTGAAGGAGTTTATTAACAACTTGTATAGATTGGGTTAATATAACAACTGGATAGAATTGAAGGAGTTTATTAACAATTTGTATTGAATGGATCAATGTAATGATTGGATAGAACAGAAGGAGTTTAATTAACAACTTGTATAGATTGGGTTAATATAACAACTGGATCGAGCTGGGAGTTAAAGTAACAATTGGTATTCAACTGGTACTCAATTTAATAACTGGACAGCTGAAAGAGGTAAGTAACAAGTGGAATAGAGTGGGTTAATTGTAATATCTTGATGGGACAAAATGAGCCAAAGTAACAATTGGAATAAAGTAAACTGGGTTAATGAAATATACATGTAAGAGTTTAAGGCAAGCACATCCTATATAGTGTAATCGATAAACCTGTGATGGTCTGCTTGATACAACCAGAGTTTGACGGGGGTTGTTAGCATCCATACAGTTAAAATTCTGCTGAAAGAGACAGATCACTTAACGGATTGCCACGAGCGCTGCGACGTTGCTCTGTTTAATTTTTTAAAAAAAAGAGGGGGGGGGGGGGTTAAAAAGCAAGAGCGTTGACTTCATTGCACTGGGTTTTATCCCACATGGCTCAGTCCCTTTCCGCAGGGAGGCCAGGCCTGACGAAATCGTCGGACAAAGCATGAACTCCATAGCTCCAGGAGTCTCCGAGAAAATTGCACTCGTGAACCGAAAGACGTAGTCTGGAATCGAACCCACTACTTTCGGAAAGCGAGGCAGGCGACATAAATACTTCGTCACGGAGACATGTCAAGCAATAACTTCAGTGCAACCGTCCAGGCAGACATCAGCAATGGGACGCGTGGCTACCAGTTTCTATTTCCTACAGCATTGTGAAGCCAACATGGCATAATGGCAAGGCGGTGTCACAGATGAAGAACAGCTAGATAAACGACAGCAAAGAGGTGAACTGGTGGAGCAGGTATAAGCTAACAACCAAGCTGTTATCGAACACAACTGACAGAAAGTTGGACAGAGATAAGAGTGTCTGACTTGGCGGACAGGTAGGGCTCATGGGAGTAAGCCATAACAGAGTAGCTGTAGCTCTTAACAGTCTGTCTGTCGTAGCCAAACGTAGGAGAAGTTATGCGGGAGCGTCGATGGCGTGGAGAGAAGAATATGAGTGTTGAGGCAGAGAAGAGCGGAAGTAACAAGATAATAGATACAAAATTCATACTACATCATTTCGTATGTCATGGAAACAACAACAATCAAATACATAAGGTTTAGAAATACTGGGAATAAAAATCAAAAAATTGTAAAAAACAAAACAAAACAAAGGCAAGTGAAATATTTCGGCCACGTTAAAAGATATAACTCTTGTAAAAACCACACTGCATGGTAAGGTTGAAGGCAAGCTAGCAAGAGGTAGACAACAATAGAAGTGGAAAGATAACATCGAGTACGAACAGCTGTCTGATAGAATATACAGTCAAGGCGAGAGACAGGTTGTAGATCCATAGCAGCCAATCTTCATTGTGGAGATGGCACCTGCGACCTGACTGATTATCTGTTGTGGCTATATAGAATAGAAGTAGTGTGGCAAGAGAAGGAAACAAAAGTGGGTTGTAGAAAAGTTGGGAGTTAAACAAGATCAGTGAATATAATTAAATACTTTGGCGACATGAAGAGAGACAAACTATAACTGAAAACAGACTAGTGGAATAATGATCACGGATACAGAGGGAAGACACTGCTACATGTGAGAAGATGATATCAAGATGGGAAAGCCCTAGCCTAGTGAACTCTAAGGACAAGGGACATGAGACAATCGGCATTTAATGCAGTGAGAAAACGGTATTAGTAGTTATGATTATGATGATGACGGGAGGAGGATCAGGACGAGGAAGAAGCAAAAAATAGCAGGAAGAAGAAGGGATAATGGAGAAGTTGACGGTAAAAATTAGTAGAAGGAAAACAGAGACACGGTAATATAGGAGGAAGGGGAAGGAGGAGGAAGATAAGAAGAAGAAGAAGAAGAAGAAGAAGAAGAAGAAGAAGAAGAAGAAGAAGAAGAAGAAGAAGAAGAAGAAGAAGAAGAAGAAGAAGAAGAAGAAGAAGAAGAAGAAGAAGAAGAAGAAGAAGAAGAAGAAGAAGAAGAAGAAGAAGAAGAAGAAGAAGAAGAAGAAGAAGAAGAAGAAGAAGAAGAAGAAGAAGAAGAAGAAGAAGAAGAAGAACAACAACAACAACAACAACAACAACATCAACAACAACAACAACAACAACAACAACAACAACAACAACAACAACAACAACAACAAGTGAGTTAGGAGGTGATGGGGGTGAAGGTATATTCATGTTTATATGACACTTCTCAGTGTTACATTGGTTGTTGTTGTCTTTTTTATTTAAATGTCACCCGTTAATGTGAAGTCTGCGTGCCCATTGAACCCGTTAAAGAAAGCAAAGTTGAGAAGTCGACACACAACAGAACAGAGAGCCCAGCTAACACCTGCGACAATTAACTAAATCAGATTAACACATGTTTAATTGTTGATCAATATTTATCCATCGGGTCACACGTCAATAGCATACAAGTAAATATCAGATGGCACACTAGACAAACAGCAAGCCTGAAAGCTGAGGGAACACCGGCTTCCATTCTAACTCTTCACAACACCCGGGAAGGTTAACCCGGTCAACAAATGCCCACAGAAGTCGGATGTGTCGGCCTAACGGCGCAACGATCTCAGCTCCGCCGTAAACAGGCACAGCGCAATCACGTCCGAAAAAAAAAACGTTCTCCGGATGAACGCAAAAGAAGCAGAAGCTTCACAGCGGTATCAGCGTCGGTCATTCAAAGAGCAATTGTTTTAAATGTTGCAGATCCTTCTGCAGGAAGCACCAACCCCTAGTTCAGTGGTTCTCAACCGGTGGGGAATTCCCCCCCCCCCAGGGGGGAATTTCATGGTTTCCAGGGGGGGGGGGGGGATGAAGACCATTTCAAGATCGTGTTAATACAAGAACCGATTACTTGACATAGTTTTTCCCTTCATACTTTACAGTTATGTATGTCTCGTCCTTCTAAAATTCATTTTATAAAGTAAGTAGACCCACAAATCATGTTTTATGTGGATGTCTAGACTTGTTTTAGTATATGCTATTACATTTGCCTTCCACTTTTACATATACTGTGTAGGGGTGGGGGATTATTAGATAGGAAATATTAAAGTGGGGGGGGGGGGGGGGGGAATGACGTTCTGAAAATACGGTGAAGGGGGGAACGGGCCAAATTTTTGATAGGAAGGGGGGGGGGGAGATGGCGTTCTGAAAATATGGTGAAGGGGGGAATGGGCCAAAAAAGGTTGAGAACCACTGCCTTAGTTGATGTTTTCGACAATTTTACGTTCAGTAGTTTGCCATTGCTTTGTGAACGAGAAGTTAACACTGAAGATCAACTGACCGGTGTAGGGGTTGACCCCGCTACTTCATCGTCTACACACGGTAAGTTTAAGCACAAACGCATTAAACCTCGCGGCCACGTAGACCTCTTCATAAAACACTGGCAAACTTAATAATAATAATAATAATAATAATAATAATAATAATAATAATAATAATAATAATGTTGCCCCGAAGCAGTTTTCTGCTACAGGTTTGTGGTATGATAGTGCCATCAGATTGTGTAGGCCTGGATACACGGAGGAATGGGTGGCCAGCCTTTCCCTCACTTTCGTAGGTGACTAGCCCAGGCGTCGAAACCGCGTCCCATCGTGTTCATAGCATTACCATTGCAGTCCGCTATCAGCTTCGTTAACGCTCCCACTGATGACGAACTACTGAACGTAAACTTTTTCGGGAAAATCACAAACAGCCAATAAATGCTGGACATGACTGCGACGTCCTGTAAACGACGCACAGCGAACTGTTTATTTAACCTCTAAACGTAACTGTCACCTGACTGAAGGAACAAGTGCACTCCGGGGCGCGGCTAGCCAGACGTCCGGATCTCTCTCTACAGGGCGGGGGGTTAGTGTCTGGAGCCGATTCCCACAAGCGTTCATGACGGGAGGTCGGTACATGCCGCTGGTAACTGTTCCATAGTGTTCCACAAACACTAAATGGAAGAACACGGACGATTCTGCCCTTACTTGTTGCAGAACAGTTCTTGGAGTACCGTGGAGAGAGAGAGAGAGAGAGAGAGAGAGAGAGAGAGAGAGAGAGAGAGAGAGAGAGAGAGAGAGAGAGAGAGAGAGAGAGAGAGAGAGAGAGAGACTATTGACATCCTTGAATATCTGAACTTAAAATAAGTTGTAACATGTTTAGGAAACTAAAATACTGTGACCACATTAAGGTCATTGTGGTTTAGTACTAAGTACGAGGAAAGAAGCCTTTTGTACGAATTAATGCGAATTGGGAATATAGTGCTCTAGACCCATATTTTTATAGACCAATAGGTATTTCAGAGGTAGCGTTGGTGTAACGGTCAGGAAGTTACGCTGACGAGGGTTTGATGCCAGCATCCGACGTTGGCTTCGGGTGGGAAACATTGGCCATCCAAGCCTCCATGAACAGAGGTCTATGGGCATTCCCCGCTGTTTATACTTCACCTCGACACCGCAAGGTACAAGAGCAACAAGATTAGATGAAATGAGACACAGCCCTATATATATATATATATATGTGTGTGTGTGTGTGTGACCCTGCTATGGAACGAGTTTCAACACGCTTTAGTTGGCATTCCAGAGGCGATGTGGTCAATATGGCGGCGGTCTTCACTTCCCAAGATATGTCCTAGAACACATTTTTGGCTGGGTCAACCCTGGAAATCCAGGTCAATTTTACAAGTCCACCTCGATATGATAAACATTCATTAACAGATGCCTGCGCAGAAGAGGAGAGTTAAAGCGGAGCTTATGATGAGAACTAGACAGTTTCCGGCGATTCAAGAGGCGAGGGAAAATGATAACACAGAATAGGACATATAGGGGGAAAACCCGATAATAGTATAACTAGACAATTCTGTCTCTGGGACCCACAGGAGACACGAAATAGAGTGAGACGAGAATTAGAGACAGAGGATAATAACTTGGGTAGGACATGGAAGCAGCTTCAGGAGATAGCAAATGCTAGGAAGGCTTGGTGTGAGTTGTTTGAGGGCCTTTGCTTCAATGGAAGAGAAGGGGATAAGATGGGAAGCAGGAGTGCTGGTATGCTGGGATAGGCAGTATACTCACCAAGACCTCTCTTCATCCCCAAGCAGGGCGTCCGTTGAAACCTACACCTTTTCTGACTATTGGAGCCATGATCGACCATGATCTCTGCTGTGATTAAGTCTGCCGAGGACTACAAACTGTTCACGCTGCCAGAATGCAAGAGATGGTAATTCACCACGATGATCTTAGACAATCAACACCCAAGCCTTGCATTCACCGCTTTGGCGGCTAATATGCTCGGAAGAGCGTGTTGCTGGTCTGCGGGAATGGTGCCAAATCATCACCAGTCTTCCCCAAGCCGTGCATGCGTAAACAACGCAAATCCACGGAGACGCGTGATCACACGCGCCTGGGTGAGTTGCTTGATTCAGAGATAAACATGTGTCATCTATGTCCGTTCTGCTCTATAGCCACCAGTCAACACCAAAGCGCATGAATCTGACATCTTTGACACGATGACGATGCATATTCCAGAACCATTGTGCAATGAACTCAGAAATTCTTGTGTGATCTGAAGTAGGGCATTTGAGCACATATTGAAAGGCCGACAATGAGACGAAAATGGGTTGTTGGTTTGTTGGCTAGTTGTTTGATTTGTCGGCTAGTTGGTTGCCTGACTGGTCATTTTCTTGGTTGTGAATCCTTTGGAAGACTGAGTTTTAACTCTTAAATCCCGTGCATTGGGGCCCGGGTCTTCTGATCCCCGAAAAGAGTTGAATCTATAGGAGTGAATTTGGTGTACAGGCGTTTCTCCCAACCCGGTAGCAAAGTACCATCATCACAAAGACTGTGTTGTAAAGCTCTTATTCCCCAGTCAAGCTCAAATACCAGTGCGGTGTGTAGATCAGGTACCGGAATATCACAACTGCAAAAATGCGTATTCGGATCTAGCTAGGCAGTGATCAATCACTGCACATACTGACTAGCTGCGATTAGACCTAGGCTGTTCGTGGTTCCTCCGCGTGATTGAGGCATTTCACTGTCAACAGACTCCAATCAAATGATCAGAAAAAAAAAATGTTTTGCATATCCTTTACAGGACATTGCTGTCAACATCAGCATCTTTCAGCTGATTGTTGATTTCTTGGAAAGATTACGCTCAGTAGTTTGCCATTGCTTTCTGAGCGGCCGGCTCACATACCCCGTAAGTTACCGACGCGATTCGAACCACTGCTGATTCTCACTGTCGTCACTTTACTTACGACAGTATACGAGATTACGGAGAAAAGTCGCTAATCTCTAGGCTAGGAAGCTGGCAAATGATCAGAAGGAAGATGTAAATAGCCACTAAATCCGTTCCCACGTGAGCATCTGTAAAAGGTGTAATCGCAGGCATAAATAACTACTAGAGAGCTAAGAGTTAAAGAATAAGTGCACTCACTACGCCCATCAGATATAGGATTAGCCAAAATGACGATGACATCTTTTAAGAATTGCTGGACAAGCTAAAATATGAGGAGTAAAATAGGTTGCGCGGATAAACTATAAGTTATCGCTCCCAGTCTTCTGGATTTCGATACCTTTCTCACGCAGAATGTCTAATCATAAATCCTCATTATCATGTCAGCCCATGAAAGCTCCAGAGATTTTCTTGATAAAATAAATGCAGGCGACACATCTAAACGCGCCAAGACAAGAAGGATCTATGAATATTGTTTTCATTTTACATCGCTACATGAGCCTGATTTCACCGACGATACGTGCTACAATGTGAACTTTAGAAGTATGAGGGTGGGAAGTTAGGGGAGGAGGCATGCTGGGAAACTTTGTTCTCTTCAAAACCATAGCAACAGTGCAGTGATTGTTACTGTTAGGCAGCACCGACGATGCTGCAAGCAGGACATATTTAAAAGTGACCTGTCTCTGCAAGATGATGTCGGAGTTGTTCCTGTAGTTTCGTCTTCTCAAGCGTTTCATAACACTGATTATGAGCCAGATTCCGGGGTGCAATGGCGTAGTATGTATTATTGATTCCTCTATGACCATAGCAAGCCATGGTTCAATCCCCAGTACACGTAGATATTTTGTTTTTCCAGAACATGTAGAGTTCTTGTAAAATGAATATTAGACAAAACTTACTGGATTGACGAGTAACGGAGAAAAACAAAATATGGCTACCTAAATTCCTTTTTGCTTAGTAGATATTAAGGTGTAACACTCCACGTCCCTACATGACCTCTGCCGAGCGAATGCATTTACTTGTTAACATCCTATGATAATACATATATCCAGAAAGAAGGAAAGAGAGTTAACCCTAACGGTGTGGCAACCCATCAACAGCTATTTGCGTACCTAGTATTCAAGAAACATTTCTACCTGTATCTTGAAGTGAAATACAGCTTGATATGGCCACAGACCAAGCAACAACACATAATAAGCCGTTGTCTATTCAAGATTTTTGGGCACGGCATAAGGAGACATCAGCTAGAAAGCCAAGTAACAACTGATAAACTTGACGGGGAAAATAGCTAGGATACGACACGGAGTTAAAAACCTATAAGGCTTGGCCACATGCCATAATCGGGGATAGACCACAGACCTGATTCACGACTGGTTATCGTGTGATATGACCAACCATGACCGTCCATGTTTATCTGATTCATGATGATGAAGACGAGTTAGTGTCCAGAACTTTATTGCGAATCTGTTATACTGTATCCTGCAATACCTTCACGATGTAGTCATTATGGTATCTTTGATGCCATATTGTACTTCTGTTTTCAATGTTTCTAACGATGATGATTTTCAGTAGACATTTTGTTGTTGTAATTTTGTGTGACGAAAGTACGTTATCTTTATTTGTCCTCCCTTCAGCAGAGCGTCGTTTTTATATTACATTTTCCTACAGCGTCTGTCTGTCTGTCTGTCCTATTCTGTCTGTCTGTCCTTTTTTTTTCCTCTTAGAATGTTGTCCAATCGTCTAATGCTTTCTTTCTTTCATTCTTTCTCCTAGAATGTTGTCCAATCGTCTAATGCCCACATTCCAAACGCCCCAATTTTATGCTGCACAACGCCAAGGCCTCTTTGCAAGGCACATAACGATAATAATGTTGTAATCAAGGTTCATGTTCCCACTACACGCGGGTTTCAATCTTTAAACAACGAATTGGGCTCACCGAAGTTAGCAATGTACTCTGACACACAGCCAACTTGACACTAAAATAAGTGTCATCACTAGACGGGTCTGTCGTCCGCCTGAACCCCCTGCTGTGGGATAAGGACATAATTGGTATCTGGTCATTTTTATAGCGCTATGGGTATACTGGTTTGAAAATTGTGAAAAAACAGATTGGGTATGTTTTAGGCAGAGAGGTAGTGCAAGGACATATACCGTTGAAGTCTGAGTTTACATTATCCAAGAATGTGCGTCGAATGACACTGGTTAGGGAAAAAGCTAAGATAGCAGTAATGCTGACGTAACAAATAAAGCATAATCGTATGGTATATCTGTCACTCCATGTAGAAGGAAAGGATACTGATTAAAAAGCAGTAAATTATATTTGTTGCACGATACGGTAGTGTATAGCATTCACACAATTGTAGCGGCAGGCCAATTTTTGACCACTTATCTCCTCTTCCTTCTACTCCTTGTCAGCCCCCCCCCCCCACCCTCCTAATCCTTTTCTTCTTATCTTCCTCATCTTTCTTCTCCCCAATCTTCTCTTCCATCACCTGACTAGGAATCTTGAAACTCCCTGAGAATTATTTCTTATTCCTCTTGGCTCCTCTATCAAGGTGAGTACGCCACACCTACTTATAAACCTCAATGACGCAGAGGTCAGTATTCAATTTCAGCAAGCATGTGTATAAGGTTTACCTCCTACAGCACACGCAACCCATAGCAGTGGGCTCCTTTCATCTGTGAGTATATTCTTTCTACCAATTTGCCAGGGCAGACGCTTCATGGCCTACTGTGTGTCAATCATAACCGCCGTGAAGTTTTTAAAGTGGACAAATTGAATTCGGAGCGTCCCTGTTTTTCATTGTTATCTAAGCAAGCTGGTATCATATCCCACCACCCAAACCAGCTGGGGAAAGTGTTATAATATTGAAACCAGCAGATTCTGTACAATATACCCACCAAAAGGTCAGGGGTAAACAAGGTAACTTCTGATCACAAAACGGATACAGACACCTTGCAGTCACATCTCCCTGCTTATAAATTATACTAAAAGTATCTGGTCACATCTCCCTTCTTAGAAATCATACTAAACGTATATGTTGCACGTTTATACTTATATATCTACCACTCAGAAATCATACTAAAAGTATATGTAGCACTGTTGCACTTGTATCTCTACCACCCAGAAACAATACTAAAAAAGTATATGCTGCACTGACGTACTTTGTACATATATATCTACCGCTTACAAATCATATCAAAAGTATATGTAGCATTGATGCCCTTATATATCTACCACCCATAAATAATATTAAAAGTATCTGTAGCACTGATGCACTTGTATATCTACCACCCAGAAACCATACCAAACAAGTATATGTTGCACTGATGTACTTATAAGTCATCAACAACCGCATATATATATATATATATATATATATATATATATATATATATATATATATATATATATATATATATATATATATATATATATATATGATCGCAATATCCTGAAACAGGATGGAAATGCGGAGAAAAAAAATATATATATATATATCCTTCTCCAATCGCTCCCATCCCCACTTCGCCACCTCCAGGCCGCACTTAATAAAAACCTAACCATCCCCTAATGTTAAACCCATACTTACGCCAACAGCCCAAACTACCGTTTCAAACTTTTAACTTCAGCCCCCCGACTTCTTACCAATTGTTTTCAATTATTCTCTGCTACCGACAAACGCCTCCTTATTTATCCATCTGATTTTCTCCGTCTTCCACATCATCTGTTCTTGTTTTCCAACCCCAAGTGAAGCCGGATCCGGTCAACAGTGCCGGTCGTGGCGTGAGCAAAGCGGGATATAACTACATTCTAATTCAAATAGATGGTAGATTGTAAATCAAGGTAATGGACAATTGATCCCGGCCAGGCAGACAAGAATGAATATTAGATGGCTTGATGGATAGCTCGTCCCCTAGGCTGTCAGACGCGAGGCTAAGTCTGCGAGAATTACCATACAGTGGTATCGCAATGCTGATCTCTCCGGAGGTGGTGCTTTCCTCCCGTCGCCATGGAAATGACGGGACAAAATTTTCATGAGGGTATACATCAAAGTGATTTATGGTTGTGAAGGACGTGGGCTAAAGGTGATTCTAGGAGTGTTACCACAAAAATATCCAGAACACTTGGAGCAGCAGGGAGGGGAGGGGGACGTTTGGGGGGGAAGTGGGATAGGAATATTCTGTGGACTGGATTGTTTACGCACTGTCTTCGGAAAGGAAGTACTGGGCATAATGTGGAGTTGTACCGAGGTTAGAATACACAGGGCAGAATTATGTGATTTGATCATGTGACACGAATGTCTATGAGTTTACTACTGGTACCAACATATCATGAGAGCTGCGGTAGCGCAGTGGCTAGCTCGCTTGCCTGTCGGTCCGGTTGTCATGTGTTCAAATCTTCATCAACGCTGGGATTTGTTTTTCCTTGTAAATTGACCTGGGCTCCCTGACCGACTCAGCCAGAAACTGTTCTTGGAAGTAGAGGTGGTCGGTCCGATCTTGCTCACATCACCCACCAAGATTATCTATAACATTATGGGCTTGTATAATACAGGGTGTATTTTTAATGACTTCAAACGTGTTTGAAAATATTGCCGGTCCAAGTTTTGTATTTACCTATTATGTTGCATGAACTTTACAGAGGGTGAAAACGAAACTTGGACCGGCAACATTTTCAAACACTGCACGGTCATTTACAATACACCCTATATATCTAATACGCCCCATGGCATGGAAAATAGTCATATACTCTTACTTTACGACAAACATGCAACACTAAATGTGATGATTTATGAGAAAAAGTCCCACAACGGGATTGAATATGACAAAGATATGTTTAGCAAACATGACGTCGCAATATGAGCCCTTTCTAGTCCAGGCAGCTGTTACTTAAAGTCACCACTGTATGGCTTAGAAAGGGTTATAGGAACTGTTTGGGGGAAAAGTTAGAAAATGAAGAACGCGAGTTAATTAACAACTGGCTGTGCCAGAAGACGAACGTGTATTACGGGGATTCTTACGGGAAACAAATGGTTGGGAGAAAAGTTGAAGTAATAACTAGAACTGGCTTGGTTGCTTAACAATTGGTTGGGACAAATGTTGAAGTAATAACTAGGACTGGCTGTGTCGCTTAACAATTGGTTGGGACAAAAGTTGAAGTAATAACTAGAACTGGCTGGGTCGCTTAACAAATGGTTGGGACAAAAGTTGAAGTAATAACTAGAACTGGCTGGGTCGCTTAACAAATGGTTGGGACAAAAGTTGAAGTAATAACTAGAACTGGATGGGTTGCCTAACAATTGGTTGAGACAAACGTTGAAGTAACAACTAGAACTGGATGGGTTGCCTAACAATTGGTTGAGACAAAAGTTGAAGTAACAACTAGAACTGGCTGGGTTGCCTAACAATTGGTTGAGACAAAAGTTGAAGTAACAACTAGAACTGGCTGGGTCGCTGAACAACTGGCCTGGACGGTAGGACATTAACTGATTCAGTGCCGAAGGATAATATATCGCCAAATGTGACCTTCTATTTGGACAGAAGGACGATATATTGCCATACTAGGGTCATGATGTTATATGTTTTGTTTCTTGGTATCTTCCGCAAAATTCAATGCTCAGTGAATAGAAATGTACATTTGAATACTTGTACATTTGATTGTACACCAAGTTTGGTCCAAACCTGCTGTTTGTTTGGCACTGAATCAGTTAATACAACACGCACTTTAAATGTTGAGTTGTTTTGGTGAACGAAAGTGGAAGGGAAGGAGACAAAAACAAACAGCACAAATAGACACAGCTGTTATATACACACACAAAAACCCACCCACGGTTGGGTAAAGCCCGTTATCTTGAATGGACTATGTCTAAACACAGTAAACCTTACAAACATGCATGCCAAAATCGGGAATTCCAACCTCAGAGTTAAAGCGGTGCATAACTAATTATGATGCAATACGTTTCCTCATACTCTTTTATCTGAGACGGCTAGACGTCCCTTTTGCCACCCTTAGATCAAGGGGGAGGTGTGACATCATCTGATTCCTTCGGGAAACATTTTGTTTTTTCTCAATTGGATTCACACCTGGTGTTTTTCATCATCATCATCATCATCATCATCATCATCATCATCATCATCATCACGATACAGGCATATCTGGGTATTTACATTATATCTAGGATGACCCCCATCTCTGTTGCCCTCATCTGTTCTCGTCATTATTGTTGTAGATTATTATATCATTTGATGTGACCAAAGTACAATCCTTATTCTGTGTTATTTCATTTAGAAACGACGTTTTTATGTGAGTTTTTCTAGAAATTTCCTATTGCCTTTTCTACCCTAGAAACTCGCTGCGATCTTCCGAAGGTCTACGTTTCACATAGCTCACTTGTGTGCTCCATCCGTCTAGCCGTGGTCTATTTCTCCAGGAAGCTGCGGTAGTGCAGTGACTAGCATGCTGACTTGCCGGCCAAGTGGTCTTGTGTTCGAATCTCCCTCGAGGCGGGCATGTTATAAAATCCGCCTAGGATCCCAGATCGACCTAGCCTAAAATGTATACAAAGAAACTGTCTATCTTGAGCCTAAGGAATTAAGGCCGCCTGGCTGGTACAGTAGCCGCGAATTGTGCAGGTTAGGGTTATCTTTTTGCCCCCGACAGTAAAATAAATGCATCATTTTGCCGAAGATTCGAATCCGCGTCTCCTGAATATAAGCCGAACGTTCTAGCTACTCGGCCAAACCCTCCTCTTCGGTTCGCATTTACACGGTGTAATGTGTTTATTTTCGTTATTCCTGCATTTGTTCTATTCCAACAACAATATTACTGCCCTGTCGTCAAAACAAAACAAAACACAACACCAAAGACAATTCACGGCAGGGACGCAACACAGAAACAGAGGGGATGAAACAAGCACCGACAGAGTGTACTGCCTCTAGGGGTAGCGGTGGGCGGGACTCCTGGACGTGGCGGAAGACGGAGATGGATGGCGGACTGAGCGATGTCGTGTGGTGGCGCCCCCAGGACTAGCATGCAAAACGTATTATTACAGTATCTGATCTGGTGCCAGAATATTGACGCTATATTCCCTCATTGATAATATTAGCAATATTGTACTTGTGCCGGGCTGTCGGCCACCGGGGGATAGCGGATACCAATATTCTCAAAACTATCAATTCACAACAGTGACGAGTTTTAGCTGTTGAATAATTACAGTTATCACCATCAACCATCTTCCATTCACATTAGCCCACTTACATATGGCATTTGTTTCCATTGTCGTGAATATTGCCAGATGTACTCACTAAAGTATCCATCATCATCGTCATTATCAATATTTATACAACTGCGCGGTCGTAAAGTGTCGGTGGTCCGGAGAGTTGAATCGTTAGAAGGTTTGTATGTTGGCGGCTGTGCAGTTCCAGTGCCAAGTTTTGGAATCACACGGAGTCATAAGATAAATGAATACATTTACTTGTGTACTTTGTGTTAGGGTAGAGAAACGCGGGTAGAAAATGTGTGTGTGTGGCGGGGGTGTATATAAGGAAACGGACAAACAGACAAACAGACTAACTGACAGACAAACATATATAAGTATGTAAGTGCATGCAAATATACATGCATAAACTAAAATAAAAACAGACAGACTGAGAGACAGACAGAGACAGACATACATAAGTGCATGCATACTTACATAAAGTAAAACGAAACAGACAGACAGACAGACATATGTAAGTGCATACATACATTCATACATGAACTTTTTGTTTTTGTTTTACACAGACAGACATATGTAAATGTATGCTTACATACATAAGCTAAAGAGAAACAGACAGACTGACAGACAGACGGATAGACACAAGTAAGTGCATGAACACAAACATATTTACATACTTACATACGTAGGTACAAATGTACATAAATACACAGATACATGCATACAAAAATGTGTATCTATATAACTGTAACTGTGTCAGAGAAGATGTACAATACACAGATACATGCGTAAAAAAATGTGTATCTATATAACTGTAACTGTGTCAGAGAAGATGTACAATACACAGATACATGCATACAAAAATGTGTATCTATATAACTGTAACTGTCAGAGAAGATGTACAATACACAGATACATGCATACAAAAATGTGTATCTATATAACTGTAACTGTGTCAGAGAAGATGTACAATACACAGATACATGCATACAAAAATGTGTATCTATATAACTGTAACTGTGTCAGAGAAGATGTACAATACACAGATACATGCATACAAAAATGTGTATCTATATAACTGTAACTGTGTCAGCGAAGATGTCGTACAATGCACAGATACATGCGTACAAAAATGTGTATCTATATAACTGTAACTGTGTCAGCGAAGATGTCGTACAATGCACAGATACATGCGTACAAATTGTGTATCTATATAACTGTAACTGTGTCAGCGAAGATGTACAATACACAGATACATGCGTACAAAAATGTGTATCTATATAACTGTAACTGTGTCAGAGAAGATGTCGTACAATACACGATAAATGTATATCTTGCACACAATCAGAGCATGACAGCTCTGGTGACATTTCAAGGTCGGTGTTCTTGGAGTGACTGGTGTGATCATATTACTGGCATACACTGTTATCTGCTGATAGCTATTATGCAAATGTTACTGTGTCAAAGCTTGTGGAATCTGAAACCAAGAAGACACGTCTAGAAAGACAATACAAAATAACACGAAGTAATACAGCTTTAAAGAACACACTTACGGTAAACATAGGATGTTACGGAGACGATCCTTCATCAGCAAACAAACGCACAAAACACAACAAATAACCACTAGGTAGACACTACAGTGACTACAGTCAGGCATAATGAATGAGAGAAGGTAAATAAGACTATTACACCAATGTGAAACGCTTAACGACTAACAGGACGAGACCATACACTGAGTTGCAGTTGTAAACACAGTTAAAGAAAAGTATGAATAAAATTAGTGGGACTGGGGTATAGCCGTGGGCATGTACACAATATAATATACCACAAAGTTCAGAGAGTACGGAGACACAGTTATAGTCGACATCATCATCATCATCATCATCATCATCATCATCATCATCATCATCATCATCACCACCACCATCATCATCATCATCATCAAGTATTTCACTCCTTGGGCTGGTGGCGGGGTTATCGTCTTTCCATTTCATAGTTGTCTGTTTTGTGTCGTTCTCTTAATTTCATATATTTATGTTGATATCATCTTAAACTCCGGTGTGCTGAAGCCGAGGTAGCGGGTTCAACCCCTACACTGGTCAGTTGGACTAATATGTTGACTTCTCGTCCTTGACTTGGGGACGTAAATTACAAGTACCTCAGAGGTCGGAATGGGTTTTCCTGATGGCGAGGGACACTGGCAACAGAGCAAGCTAATCCACACGCAAAATCTATCCCAGTGCGCTCACTATAAAAATAGTAGCACATGGGTGGACTATGGTTGAGTTCAAAGCTAGCGAGCACCCACAAAAACAAAATGATCGCGGTCGGGCGCGAGTTCGGATCGCGCTCTTGTCGTCTCTCTAAGTGATGAAAAGACTGGTCGCCTCCGTACACTGAGGCCTATAAACTGTGATGACCCTATTACATGACAGACCCATGGCAGGAAACTGGAAACACTAATGTTATTATATGTCTGCGTTGATAATTCTATGCGTGTCTATTTATTATAAATGTTTTCATGAATTCCTTCATCGTGTCACCAGTATTATTCATTCATTCAGTAACATGCCCTTTGCAGAACCTCGCTCCCATAAAAACCTTCCGGAAAACCTCTCGATCATAAGCAAGATGTCCCGCGTCCGATACACTCATCTGGAGATTATCTGTCACATCCTGCACACATCTTCTTTTTGGCCGTCCTCTACCTCTCTTCCCAGGCATATACTCCTCCATTATTGTTCTCTGCAACTTTTCATGACGTTTGAAGTGACCAAAATATTTCAATTTTCTTTATTGTATTGTCTTTATTAGCTAACCTTCTTCAATATTCAAAACTTTTCGTAAGGATGCATTTGTTCTTTTCTGTGTCCAAGATATCTTAGATACAAAAAAGAACACATGCATCCATACTACAGTATTATGCAAGAGAGAAAGTAAGATAGAAGATTTGAGACACAATGAACATGAATGGGGGAGGGGTGGGGGGAGAGAGAAGGTAAGAGTAGGGAAACATTAGCCATGGGAGTCGAGATACAAGGGAAATAACAGAGGGGAGAGAGAGAGAGAGAGAGAGAGAGAGAGAGAGAGAGAGAGAGAGAGAGAGAGAGGAGAGAGAGAGAGTGTAAATTGGCAATATGAATGACAGCTTAAGATAAAGTAAAGACTAGCTGTTATGAGAAACGGCAGTAAAGATGAGTGCTGGATTAATGGCGCTGATTCTGTGATGATATTACCAGTAGAACGTCCGCTTTCATATCTACAAGACACATCTCGATGATTTATGCCTAAGACAAATAGGCTGGGCTGGCTCGGTGAAAGAAGGGACATATCACTTCATTCCTCTACAAGATACAAATTAACAAATATAAACCGCTAGATCCAGAAGCCTGCCTTAAGTAGATGGAGACGAATTCTGTCATTCATAAGCCAGCCCTTAAGTAGATATGAGTGACAATTTCTGTCATTCATAAGCCAGCTTATAAGTAGGTATGAGAAACAACTGTCCTTGTCATATATTGCATACATGCAATAGGTCTATATCTTGGAAGAAGCAGAGCAACAAGAAGAATGTTCATATACTGTATTCTCTAGAAGATGATCCTCAGTTGTAACACACTGCATTCTCTATATGATTATCAAAGGCCATAGATTGTTTCTCTAGAACAGTAGTTCTCAGCCTTTTTTGGCCCGTGCCCCCTTCACCATATTTTCATAACGTCATCCCCCCCCCCCCCATCCTTTTCGTATTTCCACCCTAAAAATCCACCGCGCCCCTACACAGTATACGTAATAATGGAAACTAAATTTAATAGCACATACTAAAACAAGTCTAGACGTCTACATAAAACGTGATTAGCGGATCTACTTACGTTATAAAATGAATTTCTAGAAGGGTGAGACGTACAGAAACATAAAGTATGAAGGGAAAAACAATATAAAGTAATCGATTCTTGTATTAACGCGATCTTGAAATAATCTTAATCTCCCCCCCCCCCTGAAACCCTAACCCACCCACCCCCTCCCCCTTCCCCCTCCGGGGGGGGGGGGGATTCCCCACCGGTTGAGAACCACTGCTCTAGAATAAATCTCAAAGACCACAGATTGTATTCACTAGAATATGACTCCCGATTGTCTTAGGCTGTCATCTCTTGTCACATATACTTTTCTCTAGAACGTGAGTCACGGCGGTGTTAGGAAGTTGTTCGGGGGTGCTCTGCCCAATGAAGATTGCCTGAAAGAGGCTAATGAAACTGGAACATTATATGCAACAATAAGAACGAGACAAACAGCTTTCTTTGGTCATGTGATGAGAAGAGAGGCACTGGAGATATATGAACGCCTACGCCAACTGGCAGGGCACTTGATCATGATGATACCCAACATAACCACATAGTATGATATTAAAGTATGAATTAAGTTAGTGGAACTGCGGTAAAGCTGCGAAAATGTCAACAATATGGCATAACACGAAGTAATGCAGCTTTACAGAACACAATTACGGAGAGCATAGGACGTTGCTGCGACTAGCCTTCATCAGTAAACAAATGCATAAAGTTAGTTGCATATCCTGTACAGGACATCGCAGTCAACCCCAGCCTTTTTGGCTGTTTGTGATCTATTGGCAAGTTTACGTTCAGCAGCTTGCCATTGCTTTCTGAACGAGCGGCACCCATACCATTTTATACAATACCCAAATCTCTGACAGCTGTGTTTCAAACGCGGTATGCGGGATTACGAACTGCGTCCGTAACCCCTTTGCCACAGAGGAACACAACATATAAACACGGGGAGATACTACAGTGACAATATCAAAGCATAACAACTGAATGAGGAAAACGGAAACAGGAAAAACATGAGAACAAAGAAAGGAAAATGGGGGGGGGGGAGAGTGGGAAGGGGGGAACAATGTGCTACTTATCTCACAGCGCCAGGTAGTATAGTAGTATTATGATACTACTATTACAGCCAACATAGAAGCCACAACCTAAAGTGACCGCCAATCAACCATGCACAGAATCGTCAAGTAGAGGAATGTTGACCAGGAGACTGACATGACCCGCCAGCCAATGTTAAACATACAATGCCCAGTCACGGATACAACCTTCCTCCGGACAATGAACTCTAGATATCCTCAAGTATAAGCAACTGACCTGATCAAGGGAAGATATTGCGCCCGCAGTAGACAGGGATTTCTAATGCTTCACAATTACACGTGAAGGATGCGACGACAGCGGTGCACTTGTATACATTCATGAGTATTAATTAGCACTCTTAAACAGCCCAGCACCTGTGGCTACGAGATAGAGAACGGGTTTCATAATATTGCATACCAATGTTCGAAATCAGCTGCAAGCGATTTGGAAGCAGGCCGTTTTGCGTTGATTTTTAACATTGATATGAATGTCGATCTTTCAGAAAACTAAGGCGAAATACTGAACGTAAAATTGCCTAGAAAACCACAAACAGCCAAAAAATGTTGGGGTTGACTGCGACGCCCTCTAAAAGACATGCAAATAACAGAAAACAAGTGAAAAGAAGTTGGAGCTTGGTCTGCTTCTTTTGTTAAGGAACACTTTCCTTGCGTAGCGGGTAACGCCATAAGTACTCCAGTTTCCTCTCATAGGTAACACACGGAGAATCTCAGCCCAATGCACCAATTCCGTAGCACAGGCGAGAATCCAAATGTGTATGCAATACCAGAATACCAGCAGGAGAGAATAAGTGACAACTAGAAGTAAACAAACACACACTTGACTGAGTGCTACTCGGCATCAACAAAGATAAATGGTATATATATATATATATATATATATATATATATATATATATATATATATATATATATATATATATATATATATATATACACGTGGTAGCCACCAACAAGGCTCACCGAAGACTCGGCAATATAAAACTATTGCCATTCTTAACACCTGTATATAAACTTCACAACATCAGCTACACAAATGGTTACTCTGAATCAACGCGCACAAAAAAACACTTGACGTCTTCATTGTAAAAGTTGTATCAAAGGACAACAAACAACTTCAAAGAAACTACAAGGGTGAGAAGATAATGGCTAGCAAGTAATCAGAAACGGCATTATCCATAATAGATTCAAATAATAATGTACACAAGAGAAACAACAGGTAACAGCGGGTTGATTTTGCTTGTGTTAATTCCAAGGGATTACCTGTAATCCTGATAATATTTAGTCGTTTCTTCTTTAATCTCTCAATTTCTGATCCGTTGAACTGTTTTGTGCCTTCTGCATAACTGTACAGCAATCTCGTTTTGCTGTTGAACTGTATTATCTTCTCTTTAGCGTTCAATCGCCGACGTGGTTTCAATTTCCATAACCTTGACAAGTGCTCTCTCTCTCTCTCTCTCTCTCTCTCTCTCTCTCTCTCTCTCTCTCTCTCTCTCTCTCTCTCTCTCTCTCTCTCTCTACGTGTCCAATTTGTGACCATTTGAAAAAGAAGTTCACTCTTTCGTTCGTTCGTTCTCTCTCTCTCTCTCTCTCTCTCTCTCTCTCTCTCTCTCTCTCTCGCACGCGTGCGTGTGTGTGTGTGTGTGTGTGTGTGTGTGTGTGTATGTGTGTGTGTCACCATATAGCAAAGAAAGAACGTGCAGGATGGGAGTAGGAAGAAAAAGAGGAGAATATATTTGTTATATTCTTCCGGTAGAACTAAGACCACTGCTAAAGAGCTACCAACTACCAACAGAATGGATGGATCGTGTGATGAGTGCTCTTATCCAATTAATGAGTTAAGCTATATTTGTCAGTTATTATTTCACTATTCATATTGATTGATTTTATTATCGTATAAAAACAACATGGCTATACCACAGCAAACACTTGTTGAGGTGTGAAGTATTCATTAACATCATCATCAATCAGTCAGTAAGTCTGCCCCGAGTCTGGTGTAGAAGTTGTTTCATCCTCACCCCACTGGCTCCTGTTGGCAGCAATCCCCATCAATTCTACATAAGTCGGAATCCCAACATTCTTGCATGTCTGTGTAATATAGATATTTCTTCGACGTCCTATTTATTTTCCTTTGGATTTTTTTTTTTCATATCCCTTACAGGACGTTGCAGTCAACATCAGTATTTTTCAGCTGCTGTTGATGTACTAGGCAAGATTACACTCAGTAGATTGCTATTGCTTTCTGAGCGGCCGGCTCACTTATACCGTAAATAACCAACGCGGGGAGAACCACTTCCAATTATCGCGCGCTGAGTTACCCCACATGCATAAACGGGATTACGGAGAAAGTCGTTTAACCCCTCGGCCAGTGAGCCCGGCACTCTAGTTGATACATTTCGATAAAGTTATGGGTGTAACTTATTTCTTTTCTTTTTCGATGATCATAAATCACTTAAACAAACAAAATAGGCAACAAAAAGAGGTAACTCACAGCAGTTACCTACTAGATAACAAAAGGACCACATGTGTAAGTGAAGATAAAACCTCAAGCTAAATATTAAATAAGTAACAGCAGTCTCCAGCCATTGACCAAATGCTGGTGACACCGTTGGCCAAATGCTGGTGACAGCATTGACCAAAATGCCGGTAACACCATTGACCAAACGCCGATCACAATCTTCATTAGATTTGTAGGGGGTATATACTCATTGTTAACCTAGAAGGATTCTATGAAGCTCATGAAAGGTTGTCGCCAGAATCCGGGTTTAAAATATTTAAGTTGCAGCCGTCGATTTTTCGACCAATTGACTTGGCCAGTTCTCCCTTCAGACGTTTAACCACAGGCTCTGGTGGCTGCAGTGCATTGTAGCGCGCCTTGAAGATTGGCAAACGGTCGCAAAATGAGCGTAAATTATGCGATTTGACCCTGTATATCAGTGTTTCTCAGCCGGTTGGGAATTCTCCTCCCCCTCCGGGCCGGGTGGGGGGTGGGGGGACTTTAGGGTCTTCGGGGGGGGGGGGATTTTTTCAAGATCGCGTTAATACAAGAACCGATTACTTGATATTGTTTTTCCCACCATATTTTACAGTTCTGTTCTTCTCGCCATTCTGAAATTCGTTTTATAACGTAAGTAGACCCGAACATCACGTTTTATGTGGACGTCTAGACTTGTTCTAGTATGTGTTATTAAATGTAACCTCCATTTTTACGTATTCTGTGTAGGTGCGGAAAGGGGGGGGGGGGGATTTATAGGGAGGAAATACAAAAACGGGGGGGGGGTGAGGTTCTGAACATATAGTGAAGGAGTGCATGGGCCAAAACAGGTTGAGAACCACTGCTGTATATGATCAATATTAGTCATCCAGATTGCATGTCGTGACCAAACCAAAACAGCCGACTTGTTTGTATAGTTTTCAGTAGCTGTCTGTTGTTCCCCCCGTGTCTTTACTTGGATCATTTGATCTATTTTCTGTCCAGCTCGCATTTTGCTTCCTTCGGTAACACATCTCAGAAGTCTCAAGTATACTAGGTCACGGATTTATGGTATAAGGGTACCAGCTCTTTTTCTGTAGGGCGGGTACAATAACACGAAGATGGAAGAATATGAAAGGAGATACTGGGAAAAGCAGGTACTGTCACCAGTGCAGACATGAATGAGAGACGGTGGCATTTTAGAAGCATAAAAACAATAGCATCCAAAGAAGATGAAGAGAAGAGAGGGAGAGAGACACAGAGAGAGTATAGTGGTCTGTTTACAGTATGCAAATGAAGCCTGACCATTATCTGCTCGATTTGCCTTTAACAGCAAAATGCAATAAATAAATAGAAGACTTAAATCAAGGTTTGTGTTGTAAGTGATCGAATGAGCATGATCCGAAAAGTCTGGGCGGGTTCAGTGTGCAGGCAATAGACCGAATCGCTGCGGGGGGGGGGGGGGGGGTCTGTTGTACGTAGAGTCCACCTTCATCTTCGTTCCGGGACATGCGGGGGTTGATTGAAATGAACGAGTTGATAAACTTGCTGGCTTTGCATCCCCTGCAGATGGCTAGCCCATGGATCGGTCCGATTTTATTGACGCTCTTTGAGAGATGTCAAGTGAGGAGGACTTTGACACCAGTGAATCTAATTCGCTGTCCAGAATGAGAGACATGGAAGTTAAAATTGGCACGGCCAGACACGAGAGGTACATCGGGAGAATGAGGGGTCTCCTCAACCAACACAAAACTGGAACTAGTAGCCGCCGAACACTGATGCATATGTTGGGGGGGGGGGGGTGTCCCACCACGCATGGACTTAACCGGTGTGCGAGGAAGATACCGCAACAGATAACTAACCAACTGCAAAATATGTGGTTTCAAAGAGAGAAGAAGACTGAGACCCAAATGGGTTGATATCATCAGAGATATTCTACAACAGTAAGTGATCTCGAATGGGACGATACACATGGCACCAGGGAGAAAACGTCAACCACCCTCAAGCTTAACGACAGGCAATAACTAGAAGATATAGTTGCCTTCAAACCGTCAGTGGATAGCAAAGACCAGACTATGAGATGGTCTGTGCTGGCAGTGAATGTTCTAATTTGCATTTGCTACTTGTATTATTTCCTCAGCGATGATTTTCTCAATGTTCATGTTACTCTCTCTCTCTCTCTCTCTCTCTCTCTCTCTCTCTCTCTCTCTCTCTCTCTCTTTCTCTCTCTCTCTGGAGGATGTGTTTGGCTGAGTGGTTGAGAGTGTGTGGGTGGGTGATGGAGGATATGTGGGTGGGTGAGTGTTGGTAGGTTATGGGATGGGTGGAGGATGTGTGCGTGTGGGTGGGGAGATGTGTGATGGTGGGGGGATATGTGGGTGGGTATGGATGGGTGGTTGCATGCATGTGTGCCTGGGTTTGTGTGTGGGTGGGTGGGAGATGTGTGTATGCGGGGTGTGTGGTGGGTGGGAGATGTATGTGTGTGTGTGGGAGGGGGAGATGGTGTATGTGAGGGTGTGTGTGGGATGTGTGTGTGGGATGTGTGGTTGGGGGATGGGTGGATGGATGGGGTCATGTATGTACCTGTGGGTATGTGTGTGTTTGGGTGGTGGATGTGTGTGTGGGGGATTTGTCTCATAACATGGTAACATGCATTGTTTATGCTTACAACATTCATTTGACAATGTTTTTTTCCTATGTGAATGCACTATGCACTGATTAACGAAAGATGAGTGATTGGAAGGGCCGAATGTAAGACGGGTCTGCATGCCCAATTTGTTACCCTTCGAAAATAAAGTTCACTCGTTCGTTCGTTCGTTCGGTATCTCCCTCTCTCTCTCTCTCTCTCTCTCTCTCTCTCTCTCTCTCTCTCTCTCTCTCTCTCTCTCTCTCTCTCTCTCTTGTGGAATGACGACCAACAGGAAATAAAGCGTGCTTTGTTGTTGTACAGGACCACCTTCGTTAAAGAAGAAGAAGAAGAAGAAGAAGAAGAAGAAGAAGAAGAAGAAGAAGGAAAAAGGAGAAAAAGAAGAAGAAGAAGAAGACGGTCTTCTCCAGCCATCTACTGTACCCATCTCTAACATTTTCAAACGGATTATCATATAAACGTCATCATTTTCACCAACACAAATTCCACGACCTTCCTGCCTCATCTAATCTTCTCAGTAATGCCATCGGTCACCTAACACCCTCTCTACCATATAACCCAGTACGCGACAAGCATAGTTGAAATGTCATCCTTTATTGTTTCAGCGCCAAAAAAACAACCTCCCCAAACCATTTCCATAAATCTGACTTAGTCTTTACCAGTCCTTACTATGCAGCAGGCGTCATTCAATTTGTCCTAGTTTGTGTCCACCACAATGGACCAGTAGTCGATAAAGTTTGATAAAGGTACATGTCAGCGGAGAAATGTTCTTTTGTGTGTTACTGCATGCAAATAGGGCCCCGGTCACAGAACCGCCAGACGTTTTCTTATTCCGACAATGACACGTGATCTATGTCTGTCTGACGTTCCGTCGGCCAAATTTCACCAATCAAAACGACTCTGCTGAATAGTAATACTTGATATATATGAGTCAACCCAGTTCATAAATAATAAGAGCTGGTTATATCCCAAAGAGCTGCTTCTGTGGCTACATAACTGGTTGTTACTTATGTGCGTTATTACAACATCGCTGGTCAACAAATCTCGAGGCTTATTCAAACAGGGAATTGCCAGGAATAAACGCAAGTTTTATTTCCGCTGTATTATGGAGACATACAACAGAAAGCACGAGTACATGAATTATGCATGTATAGTTACTCACGACTGTATTGCGTGATCATAATAAACCACACACGCACATACACAAATATAAGTTGTGGTTGGTAGATTGATGTACTTGCTTACCAAGTGAGTCACGTCAAGATGAAGTCAGAGACCACTATTCACGCCACTGGGTTATATGGTGTGCTGCTTACTCCGTCTTTTTTTCACTACTCGGTGAGTGATCTTGTCAATGTTATGTAGGCCAACATTACTCACCAGGGCATATCCTGACACCCGTGGTCGACCTGGGAGCGCATGCCAGTGAAAACAAATACCCCGCCTCAAAAGGGATTCAGACACACGACCACTGGCAGACACTAACATTAGCCACTGCGCTACCTGGCCTACTTTACCGATAGAGTGATCAGGGTTGATTCTTAATAGTAGTGAGATTGTGTTCCCACATCATAAGGGCCCTGTATTATTTTATTAGCTTGACCTCGGTCAGCGGTGGTTTCGGTTGCATTTTGTATTCCACGTTGACGCCTGCGCTCTAAGAGAGGGAGAGACTGGCCACTTATTCCTCTGCGCATTCAGGCCTACACAATGTGATGGTTCTAGCACACCACAGACCCATAGATGAACTGACTCTCATAGAAATGTTAAATGAGAGAGTAATGAAATAGGTCACCGCATCCCCCCCCCCCCACACACACACACATTGATACTATGACAAACATAGCTACATTGGTGTGAAGTTATAGTTCTGATATATAGCGAAATAAGGTGAGTGATATGTTCCCTTGTTGCCTTTCCATGTTACAAAACTCTCTGATACTCATCTGACAAGGCAAGGTCCACCCCAAAGGTGTACAGAAACCAATACTCATTAACAATGGAGTAGGTCCGAACTGCTGTACCAAGAGACCAGTGTAGTATATACTCTTCTATCACTGCGGCGTGGTATATATGAAATCTCAACAACTTCGTATCTCTGCAGCACGTTCTACTATACTGTTCTTTGTTTTGCCGTTATCGTTTCGTTTCATTTTGCGACAATGCAAGGTTAGAATATTGTGGAAGTAAATATTTGATATTCTAAAACTAAAAGAACAATTTATGTGCAACTTATTGCCTGGGAAGTTATTCATCTGTCAAATAAATGCTGATTCTCGACTGTCTGGAAGCATATAAACGACAAACTTGTACCGCGGTGCGAAGACAAAAATTCACGTCTGCGACTGGAAACTTGGAGACTTCAGACTGTGAGAGTGATCGATGCCTGTCCCGGATGTGAACGTATCAACCAATCAACGTGGGCCCCCCTCCAGCGCCATTTCTCTTCCTCTTTCCCCAAATCCCACCATCCATTTCTGCGGTGACACGATGCTAACATGGCGGCCAGAGTTACATTTTCATGGGACTTGGCGGGAAATTCTGCTACTGACATCAGGGCTCCAGACGACAATAGCTACACGTCACGGACATCGGTCGACTTGTGATGAATTAATCCTGTGATTTTTTGCGCTGAATAGAAAATAATGAATGGTGGGGGGACACACAATATAACTAACTGGTGAGAGCAAGCCACAATGCTTGGAAGCAAGTGGTTTCCAAACTATATGTTCTCAGTCAATAAAAACACATAAGGTGAAACTTAAAATCAGGAGTGAAAATAACAAAGACAGAAATTTAATGAAGTATGTTTTTGTTTAATAGTCACTTTTTTGTCGTTGAATCTGAACACAGACAGTCAAGAGAATAATTAATTTGAGAGGGCAGCCAGTGTGTTTGAATAAGTGTGTGTGTGTGTGTGTGTGTGTGTGTGTGTGTGTGTGTGTGTGTGTGTGTGTGTGTGTGTGTGTGTGTGTGTGTGTGTGTGTGTGTGTGTGTGTGTGTGTGTGTGTGTGTGTGTGTGTGTGTGTGTGTGTGTGTGTGTGTGTGTGTGTGTGTGTGTGTGTGTGTGTGTGTGTGTGTGTGTGTGTGTGTGTGTGTGTGTGTGTGTGTGTGTGTGTGTGTGTGTGTGTGTGTGTGTGTGTGTGTGTGTGTGTGTGTGTGTGTGTGTGTGTGTGTGTGTGTGTGTGTGTGAAAGGGTAACAGACAGACAGACTGACAGACAGACAGACAGTAACAAATATGAAAGATTTAAATGAAGTGACATTTTCAAAGCAACACAAAGAAATGTTCACAATCGAGAACGCCATCAACAGAAACATTTGCATTACAAGAGAAACGCGGTAGCGCACTGGCTATCACGCCTGCCTGTTTACTCCGTGATCATGTGTTCGAATCCCCTCGGGGTGGAATCCGTTTCACTGGCATGGATTCCCAGGTCAACACAATCGAATATGAGTACCATGAATTTACCTGGAAAATAAAGGCGGCCGGTGCCATATTGAGCACATTACACATCGAGTGCCGAATGGTCTAAACATGTGGGGTTAGCACCATATACCCAACAAGCCTCATAGCGTGAAATGGGGTCCTTTACTTTACTCACGTTATAACGTAAATGTATGAGGATGCGTTGTGGGGTTGATGGGATCGAACAATGCAGTCAACCGTATTTCAAAAGTGGCACTTCTAATCGCCAGGTGTCTTGTCGGTCATGTGTCCGAGTACACTTATTTCAGCAGCGAGGCACTGTCGTCATTTGGAGGTGGCAGGTTCGAATCCCGGCATGATAATTATAGGTTTCGATGTTTATTTTGTCTAGTGTGTCCTCAGATCTCTACCTCTTTCTTCTACAAGCACCAAACATACTTGCGAATGTGCTTATAAGGCTTATAATTGCAAATCTACCGGTGCGCTGATGGCGTGGTAGGCGGTTCAACCCCTACTCCAGCATTAAGGTGGATTTAAACGTTGACCTCTCTTTCAGAAACCAATGGCAAACTACTGAACGTAAAATTACCCAGATGATTAAGCTGGGGTTGATCACAACGTCCTAAAAGCACATGCAACATTGTATTTTTAATGGCATTTACATGAGTTGAGTTGAGCTAAGAACCGACATAAGTGCACTTAGGACATTCCCATACGTGCTCCGTCCCCTCGTTCAACAGCCAGCGAAGAGTCATACTACTAATCGTTCCCACCACTATCTGACGGAAAGTTCTCCTGGTCTTCCCTCTCAGTTTTGAGATTCTTCCAGAACCTCTGCCGACCCCCCGCAATATCATTCTTTCAACATACGGGTTCTTAATCTGTTCCTCCGCCACCTGGTCCTACAGGCGCACGACCACCTCTCCTTTGTCCATAGGTGATCTACCAACAAGAGGTGCATTCCCTGCCAGCCTATCAGCCTGTTCGTGGATGATGTAACTTGGTAGAGAATGAGTTAATCTGTGGTCTATCATGTGAAGTATGTCCAGGGCTGTACAAGCACACGACAGCGGGATGCATCAACCAACAACAGCTAGTGCGTTAAAGTTAGAAAGCAACCCAGCCGTGCACAACAGCAGTCAGAAATCCTGCTGCGAGTATCTAGTATTCTCCAAGGAACCGTGCAGACAACACATAACAACAGACAACAAGTCAACAGACGGCAAACAGGCGTGATAGTACAAGACGTGTAAGTAGATATCGGCCATTTGTCACAGACGTCACGTGACTAGAGCTATTGTGAGATATAGCAGAGCCGAAGCCAGGCAAGTCACAACGGTGTTTTTTCCCTTCCCTTGGCGTCAAGTTATCACGGCCTCTAACGGATGACTTTATCTCAATAATTGAGACATACATCCTGTTTTTCCAGTCAGATGAAACGTGACATCTGTAACCAACGCGGTTATCGTGTTCGGCTCCAGGAACACGCCATTCCTGCAGTTCCTATTTCCCTCCACGACGTGCCCGTCTGCTTCGTAGGTCAAGCATGTTGTTTCGTATGGCACTTCGGTATCTATAACTATCCATATAAAACACTTGGTTTATTGCCGCGTGAGACAATAGAGCGAGACGCTTCTACCAATCACGGTAATCACCATCAAGCTTGAAATATGTCTGGACTGCAGACTGCGAGGAGAAAGATAAAGGAATGGCAACACACAAATTAGGCTCTCCCTCTCTGGTTGGGACAGACATAATTAATGCCTTAAACAATAGGACAACATTCCAAGAGATTTCTCGGGGTTATGAGGTAGATAACAGTATTATTAGAGGAGTCACCTGGGATTAAGAAACAGATATGGCGTCGACGACGAAACAAAGAATGAGGGAGAAAGCGAGCCAGACGAAGACATAACATGTAACAAACAGGGTCGGTTGAGATCCTAGTGAGAAACAATGAATGCGTAAACTATACATGATATACGTCATACAGACCAATTTACAGGGCGAGGCAGGGGTGTGTTAATATACAGTGACATGTGAGGCTAGTCTACGTGGTAGGGTGTTTAGTTGATTTAGCTGTGAAATACATTTGCAAGCACTGATCAGCACTCACTGAAGTAGGGGAAAGAAATAAAGATTAAAGGACGCACTAGGCAATATCAACACTGACAGCTACAGGCATACTAGTGTTAATCCCTCCCCCCCCCCCCCCCCCCTCTTTCAAATAACGACAGTGCGTCGCCTTTTTATATTGTCTAGTGCGGCTTTTAATATGAAATTTCTTTCATTTACTGTTATGAGTGGAATGCATGTTGCATATCAATGTGAAAATTATTTTTAAACATCCGGTGTGCTGCAGCCGAGGTAGCGGGTTCAACCCCTACACCGGTCAGTTGGACTAAAATGTTGACTTCGCGCCCTTGACTATGAGACGTAAATTACAACTACCTTTGGTGTCGGAGTAGGTTCGCATGATTGCGGGGTACACTGGTGATAGGGAAAGCTAATTCACACGCACACATCAGTCCAGTCCTCTAGAAGTCGCGTATCTTGACTATTCTTGAGTTCAAAGCTAACGAACAATAGAGCATGGAAAGATATTAACATCTATGTCCTATCAATTCAGCTCCATTACCACCTGCTCCCACTTGTGTCTGCTGAACCTTAACTGTGAATCGTCGCCTCCTCCCACCAGTGGTATACTTGCATCCACTCGTGTAACATTGCCTATCCATCCGATATCTATAGACTATTCTTGTTACCACCCGGGCACGTTCATAGGTGCTCCGATCTCCGACATTGAAAGTCCATAAGCGAAGAGTGGCTAAGTGTACCGGCTATGTGGCTTTTAGAATATATTCATTAGATGTGATGTTCTTTCAAGGCTATACAGATCCTCACTCTCAGTTCCTGCATTCTGGGCTCCATTGTTTATTCAAATTTGTTAAATCATCGAATGGAGCTGACTGTTTCATTCATAGCAATGTAAGTTCATTACATATATTTTTGTAGGAACGTCAAACGCCAAGGAAGACACTTCGCTGAAGCTAAAAAGAGCAAGAGGGTCAACTTCATTGCACCTAGTGTTTTCCCGTCTAGCTCAGTGTCTCTCTGCAGAGCAACTATCTGCCTGCCGACAGCGTTACAGAGAGCACACACTCCACCATAATCCACAGGGGTCTCTGAAACAAATTGCAACGTTGAACCGAATGGTACCACGTAAATGATGGACAGAGTCAATGGGAATCTCGATACATGAAGCCTATAAACGGGCATTCTCCCGCCGTTAACCCTTCACTTCGACGCCGCAAGGTACAAGAGGAACAAGATGAGATGAGAAAGATGAGAACCGAATGACGGAGTTCGAAAGCGAACCCACAACCTTTCGATCACGAGGCGGACTGTTTAACCACTTCACCACGGACTCGCCCATCCACCTAAAAATGTGAATCTAAAATTAACGTAATAGGTAATGATGATTATCATCATCTCAATCATGACAGTAGTGGTACGTAGATGTTCGTGGTTGTGGAGGTGACACTAGGGACAATGATAGTGGTGATAATGATGATGGGCGTGATTGTTTATAGTGGTGATACTGAGGATAGTGGTAATGTGCATGATTGTAGTGATGATAATAATAATGCTGGCAGGGGTGAATGATGACATTGGAGGTGGTGATTGTGATGATAGTGGCGGTAATGATTGTGATGATTTTAGTGGTGATGGTGGTGATGATTGTGATTGAGATACTGATGGTTTTAGAATTTATACTGGTGATAATGATGGTGAAGAATGTGTTAATAATGATAATCAAGGAGATGGTGGTAGTGATTGTGTGATTGTGGAGGTGATACTGATAGCCGTCGTCGTTGTGGTGGTGATACTGATAGCCGTCGTCGTGGTGGTGATAATGAAGGTGATGATTATAATAAAGACTATGATAGTAGGAGTGGTGGTGATACTGGTGATGATTATAATAAAGACTATGATAGTAGGAGTGGTGGTGATACTGGTGATGGTTATAATGAAGATAATGGTATTACCGGTGGTAGTGGTGATACCAAATTCATCATTATCGTCGATACAATTTATTTACAATGATAACGACGAAGCTGTCAACACTCAGACAAAAGCCTCACAGTACGGTATTATAGAGATTACATCTTATCTCAACAGGCCTAAAGAGCGCGCGACACAGACACAAGTAAATCTGGAATATTCCTCCTGTAACATGGCGATAAGACCGTTGGCATAGCGTTCTGTGTCGTACTTGATGTCCCACACAAGCGTCCGGCCTAGTCTCGGTCGCTGACATTCGCCGGTGTGTCTGCTGTCAGGCATGTGTCAGACATGTCAGTTCATTCAGTGGATCCTGGTGACGTCACAAGTCAGCAGTGACAGATAATCGATGCCATGTGACGGGAGCAGTAGCAGGACAAGGAAACCATTGCCGTCTATAGCTGTCACAGTACTTGCTGGATTTAAAGAACAGTACAGGACCTTCTCCGTGTCTTAAGGCGGATCGGGTATATGGTGATTATTATCATCATTATATAGCAGATCATTGCAGAACGTCGCACTCATCCCGACCCGTCAGAACGGCTTTCAGTCCTTTGCTTATCACCCTGCCTCGTGTATTTTCATGCCCAAGGTGTCTTTAATGTCCCGTGTTCACCTTCGTGGCTTTGTTTTCAGAAACTATTGCTTCCAATACGGCTCTTCCTAAACCACTGCGGTGTTTAATATAGTCAAAGTATTTCAGTTTCCTAGACATGACGCCGTTTATGAATCAGTTGTCTTCGAAGTTCAGAGTTTATAGAATGTCAATATGTGTCTTCTCCTTGATCCATGGTATTATAAGATTTATTTATTTATGTTTTATAACATGTAAGCTCTAAAGCTCCGTGTTTCTTCTGTAGTCATTGCGAAATGGTGCACGACTCACGTCTGTATGATGTGGGAATAGGTATACTCTCAAATTATTTACTTTGATCTGTTTGTAGAAGTTGTGCAAAAGGTTCTTAATGCTTGAATATAATGTGCGACTTATTTACTTTCTAGACGTGTATGTGGTCAGGGCGTCTTTGACTGTAGGCACAACGCGCTAGCTGATAAGTTTCCGTTCTGACAAGAAGTACCAATCCACTGTATTTGTTATATTTTGAGAAATTCAATGTAGGGAAATGGTTTTTAAAACAAAAGTTAGTTGCATATCCTTTACAGATCGTCGTAGTTAACCCCAGCTTTTGTTGTGCTGTTTGTGATCTCTTGGTAAGTTTACGTTCAGTAGTTTGACATTGCTTTCTGAACGACCGGCACCTATATCATTTCATTAAAAAAAAAAAAAAACAACGCAAGACGGTCTGCTGCCAAATCGCCAGTAGCTATGTGTCGAACGCGATATGCAGAATTACGAACTGCACCCGTAATACCTTCACCACGGGCTGGCAGGAATTGGTACTCATGTGTAATGTCATCATGTAGGTCTGTTGATAACTGATCATTTGAGAAGTGTAAAACACATGGCTAATTTGGCTCTATACTAGTGCACTGTGTGTCTAGTGTAGCAACATATTCTGTAGCAACTTGATGCCATCGATCGAATCTGCTGTGCCTATCTTTCCAATATCTTAGCAGTTTTGTTTGTCCTACAATGTCTACTTCTGAAACAAGAACTGAATTTTAATTGTCAGACTGGAAGCTCCTGTGTATAACATTCATCGTTTATACTTCACTAATGTAAGATATGATTTTCGCTTAGTCCAAACTAAACGTCTAGATACATTATATTATCGATATAACTGGCAGGGAAATCGTTACACCAAAAGACACACACGCACGCACGCACGCACGGACGCACGCACGCACACACACACACACACACACACACACACACACACACACACATATTATATATATATATATATATATATATATATATATATATATATATATATATATATATATATATATATATTATATGCCTGGTAACATGTTACAAGTCCACACAAGTACAGTTAGTGAAATGAAAGATGGAACATACAGTCAACAGAAACGATAACCAAAGTAAGGCCGTAAAAATCGGTTCGAACATTTACTTAGGAGACTGCAAGCAAATATAACATACAATATACGCTACATTGCCATCCACAGGAACCGATTTCAAGCAGTGTCGTTGTTTGAAGTTGCACATTTGTTTCCCCCTGTTGTCTATCATGTGTTTTAGAATAATTAGATGTCCTGAACTCCATAATCAGCATAACAAGACGATCACACAGAGACTGGAAATGTCGTAGTTTGTTGAACGACACCTCCCATAATAAGACGATCACACAGAGGCTAGAAATGTCGTAATTCGTTGAACGAGACATCCTAGAAATAAGGTTGATACGGTGTTGAGAAGCGGTTGGCCGAGTTGCTAAAATCCCTGTCTCTCCTTCGGTAGACCCGGGTTCGAGTCCCCGGTAAGGTGTAGGTTGTTTTTTTCTGTCTGGGGCAAAAATCAAAACCCTAACCTGCAGTTCGCGGCAACTGCACTAGCCAGGCGGCCTTAATTCCTCAGGCTCAAGACCACAGTGTCCTACATCGCAAGGTACTACAGACAGTAGATGACAGATAAGGTGTTTAGAGGAAGACTTTCACTACACTTAGGTACCTTCATAAGTGCTACAGTCTCCACCCCACAGACCATATAAGATTCTCAACACAGTGCACCAACTCCGTAGCACCGGCGAGGATCCCAAAGTGTGTAAAGCTGAATCCACAACTAGTAAAAACAGGCAGCTGCTCATAGATTTTCTAAATGGATACTTTGTTCTGGCAGCAGTCTTTGTGGCTGAGGGAGTCGCGGTAGCTTACTGGCTAGACGCTCTCCGCAAAGTTGTCATGGGTTCGAACCGTACCGAGGCGGAATTGACCCAGATCGAACTAATCTTAAATGTGTACCAGGAAATGTCTTTGATAGTAAAGGCGACCCGCACGATACTGACAACATCAACTACACAATGCCGATTGGTCTACAAACAAACTGGGCCTAGCGCCATGTGCCCAATGCATCATAATACGTGTTTTAAAAAACAATGTCCTTTACTTACTGACAATACGGCCTACGTGTAATTTCATCAACGAGTGCCCACTGTTGCAGCTACAAGTTCAAGTGAGAAGGAAAGCAACTAACAATGGCAGCACTCAGAAATGTGCACGCGTATAGAAACTAAACACAATCAGAACCAAGCAGAATGTGTTGTTGTTATCCAATATTACCGACAGATATGTCTGTATTACCAGACACAAACAGGAACTAATTTACAAACGCGTTCAGCAAGGGCGGTAGGTAGATCAATACACGAACGACTTCATCAACAATGGTGCTTGTAGTTGGGTGTTAAGATGTTGTCACAAGGGCGGGAAACTCTTCGTCTCGTCCGTCAGAAGTCCTAGTACTGTAGACTTGATCCGTCAAACTCCATCCGCAGTCGTTTGTAATAACAAGTTAAAACTAAAAGCTATTTTGATAGTATTTAAGGATCATTTGTGATATCAGCTGGGAGGGTTTTATTACATGTTGGGAGATTAAGGCTGCTTGTCGTGGCCGCCATCGCGTATAGAATAGATTAGTTTATTACATCACCATCATTATCATCATCATCGTCAAGCATTTCTTTTCCCGCATCTCTAGTTGCATAGTTCACACACACACACACACGCGCGCGCGCACGCTCGCACACACACACACACACAGCAGGAATCAGCAGTGGTTATGTGAAGTATTAGGACCATTTCATTTTGTAGGTCTGAGTGCACACAGGAATAGGTGGTCAGTCTTTTCCTCCCATAGCGAACGTCAGGTGCCGGCATCGAAACCTCGCTCATGCCATTGTGAGCATAACCTTCTAACGATTACATCAACGTGCCCACAATAGTTCACATCAGACATAAAAATCTACTAATGTGTTACAGGGTTCATAAAGGAAGCAAAAAACTGTGACATAATAACTTGCAATGCATTTTCGTAAAAGGCAACTACGGAGGTATGGGGTGAAACTGACTGCCGTCTCCTGTAGAAAATGTTAGCGGCAAAACTGCACGCAGAGGGAAATAATACTTAACTGTACAGACGTATGGCCATACTTGTTAATTGTGATCAACGATCAAATTACTTCTCAAAATGTGCGCGTATGAAGTGCCGATGTTTTTCAGCGCGTGTACAAACTCCATTCTCCGACGAGCAATTCACTATAAGTTTATTTGTATTTCATATGGTGTATTATTCTTATAATATTCTACATATATTACTAGATTAACCACTCTATCCTAATTGTTACTTCATCTCCTTCCATCCTATATTTCCACTGAGCTGTCGCGGTGTGTACCTCTGGCTCAGAAGTTACAGGATTCGAAACCCAACACATGGGTGGACTTTTTACAAAAACTATTAGCATCTACTGATATCACAAGACTTATTGATATCTTGGGTAATGAGAATTGATACTTAACCTTCTCAGATAGGGGCGTCAAATAGGATCCCGTGGGCCAGTTATGGGTGTTTAAAATCTCTATGCAATTAGACATCGCATGGGGTTGACCACAAGGGAAGTGTTACGGGAAATCTTCCCCACCAGTAGACAGAGCCCGTTACACCGGATGGAATCTGTCTAAAGGAAGTCAATCTTACACAGATGCATTCCCTCTGAGCAATGGGTTCGAGTCTGTTGACATTGAATTACACAACACCTGTGGGTGAAACATAAGCAATACCTAAATTCCATGGATGAAATAGAATCAGTCTGGGCCTAACCCCAAGCAGTCCGTATATGACGTGCTGAATCATGACTTGGCTACATCCGAATATGACTCTCCGCTTTTGTGAATAATCAGAACTGGTCTTGCACACCAACAACAGAGGATAGAGACAAGTGTGTAGGCTCTTAAGCAGAGATTTGGGAAATAAAATCCTAAACCCTAATCAGTAACAGCCGGTCAACATAAACAACAACAATCCACACATGAGGCACAAACTCGATCACAATATACAGCAACTAGTCTACACACACACAAAACAGTTAGTTGCATATCCTTTACGGACGTAGCAGTCAACTCCAGCAATTTTTTTGTTTTGTTTTGGCTGTTCGTGATTCCTGGGCAAGTTTACGTTCAGTAATTTGCCATAAATGTCTACACCAACCTCACTCTGATAAATGCAAACCTTCTTCACGACTAAGACGACCTGAATGCCAATGCAGTGGACTTAAAGAGTGAAAACTCAGTCTTCCGGGTGATTTACAAACAAAAAAAGACACAAATGCAAACCGAAGTTGAACAACGATCTGTGAGCCGGCGACTTATCCATATACTTCGAAAGAAGAACAAAGAATATTCCTTCGTATTCAATCATTGACTATTTTCATGTACAAGTGTCTGAGAGAAGGAAGGGGGCGGGGGTGGAGTAACAACTGCTTGTGGCAGAGAGAGGTAATGCAAGTGGAGGATGAAGAGTTAAACATGGCACAAGCTAGAACGAATGGTCACGGTATGTAGTATGCTTGGCCGCATGCTGGTGATAATGATGTAGAAAAACTCGCCCATTTATTGTTGGTCTTCACAAACGTACCCGACCGTTAACAAACGCGAAAGAGAGGCAGAAAGGTACAACAGCTCGCCTGGACGCCTGACTGGCTGTTAATAAAGAATGAATTGACTGATCCTAATTGACAAGCTGTCCAAGATCGCACTCAGAGTTGTCTCTCTTCAGCTAAAACTTTCCACCGACAGGGGGCACTGACAGAGGCTTTAACCGGGTTTAGGCAGCAGCTAAGCAGTGTTAAGTAAATAAACATATACAAGAATAAAAGTCAAACAGTGCAAAGATAATATGAACGCATTTGCTACAGCTAAGGGTTTTGTCTTGCGCCACCTCCCCGACAGACTAAGAATAGCTGATAACAAATGCAGGACTAGGAAGTCAATTAGTTGGAAGGCTCCCGGAGCTGAAATTGAGGCATAGAAAATCATTTAGCCGAGGACTAGACACTGGAAGGTGGTTTGTTTGCCTTCATTTGAAGATTGGAAACACTGTAGCGTTAATTCACAACCAGGGTATTATTTGGCTGAAATATTGGCTTGGAAAAGCAGCTAGTTCCAGTGGAGAAGATGGAATTATGCATCTGAAATAAGCAACAGGCATCAGTTCCTAGGAATGGATCCTCGTCTCATCTCCCCAGTTTCCCTTACCGGTTGTGTAACTCTGGGGTCGACAGTCCTCCTTATAAAGTGTTACACGTTATTAATTTGGGATATGTGATAAGTTTGTTTGGGAGGTGTTGCATATTTGTCTGGGAGATGTTGCATATTTGTCTGAGAGATATTGCATATTTGTCTGGGACAAGAAGGCGACGGGAAAATTAGCTGGTCACCTCCTGAATATGATAGGTATGACACATCCTAGGGTAGAAGCCTGCCCTACTATTAGATGCGTCCACCGGGTGGCGGACAATGGAGTGGAATCTAGATATAGACGTTAGCTGAGACCAGCACAGGCGGTAGTTAGTGAAAGCAAGCGAGTTAGTTAATGGGACAACTATCTTTCATAACATACCTTAAAACTGTGACGTGGCCATCGGTGGGGCAGAGGCGCCATACATAACCTCTCCCATTTGCTGCACTGCAAGGTCTATCTTATTAGACAAAGACTAGGGGGAGGGGGGTGGTTAAACCACACACAAACCGGTGGAAGGTAAGAGAAAACTACTGCTGTGTTTCTAAGTTGTTAATCATAATCTTCTAAATTGCCCACGCCAGTTGGCAAGGCACTTGATGATGATGATGATGATGATGATGATGATGATGATGATGATGATGATGATGATGATGATGATGATGATGATGATGATGACACAGCACACCTATCCAGCAGTCTCTGCCATGGAAATATATTCAGCGTTTGGTAAAATATATTATGCTGTTTACAGCATCATCATTTCCTACATCTTGGTGAAATATTCGGTATTATTTACAACAATGTTAAAAATATAAAAGCCTAGATAAGGCAACAGAAGTGTCGGTAAATTGTGGTCAAACGACATGCAACTTCAAGAACAATGTTGTGATATTTGATCTACAGTTTCGGGTGCTTGCCCTCGTGTACACATTGCTATAGAATATATCTACGACATATGCGCCGGATGGCATATGCGCCGGGTGCACAATGTTCGCCTCCACGAGGGCGGGGTGGCTTCTGGGCAGACAAATAGTGATGTTAACGTGGATAAGTGCGAAACACGAAAAGTCTCGGAGGTGGATGTACGACAGGAGAAAACCGTCTGGGAGTCATGACTCAGACGGGCTAGCCCTTTGAGAGTGTAAGATTAATTTGACAAAGGGGGACACCTTCTGATGACTGGAAGCCTCTCGTCGTGTTTGTTCCATGGTGGAGTTCGTATTACTTAGATCCATGTACACGAGTCTAATGAGTGTTTTGTGTTCTGTCCTGAATCTACAGATACGAGTAGTAACGGATCTAGTTCTGTCCAGTAGATAACAGCTGTCATGTCCTTCAATGTTGGTCAGCATGGTCGAATGGATAAGAGCACTTGCTCTTAAACTTCCGGTGTGCTGATGCCGAGGTAGCGGATTCAACCCATGCACCGGTCAGTTGGACTTCTCGTTCTTCACTTAGAGACGTAAAACACAAGTGCCTCAGAAGTCGGAGTGGGTTCGTCGGATGGCGAGGGACATTGGTAATAGGGAAAACTAATCCAAACGCAAATAAAAAAAAAACAGTCAAGTGCATTAGTGCCCAATTCTAAACCCTTTGAAAATAAAGATGTTCGTTCGTTCGTTCGCTCGTTCGTAATAGTAGCACGTGTATGGACTATGCTTGAGTTCACAGCAAGCGAATGCCCAATTGTCTTCAATAGGGTGACTTTCTGGGTAACTTATTAGATATTTACCTTGGTACTATGCTATGTCCCCGTGGTTTCTTTTGCCAATGTTTCAGCCCAGTAATTTCCGAGTATTTCGCAACAGAATGGGATCCATCGTAGAATAACTCTAGGTTGCTGAGATAATTGAGACAGTAACTCTTGTACTGGTAGTTTCGGGAGCTTGGTGGTTTTGAGTGCTTATATATGGTACCATTGCCTTGTGGTTGGGTAGATCTTGGGGCCATTTGGTTCATAACAAATCTCACCTCTTGGGGATTTTAGTACTTGGACTATCTGGTCGGCAGTCTAGTGCACTAACAACTACCCCACTGCAGTAAGGTACAGTGGGATAGATATTATATGAACATGTATAATTCAACAGAATGTCTTCACACAGAAGATCGTAAATAAAACATGCATAATTAAATACTTTAGAAGAGGCGGATATAAGCTGGGCACACGTATTGAAACAAATGCTTGGACAGGCGACCATAAACAAGGGTACTTACTCTTTAAACGTTTGGGTGCGTTCTGCTTTCGCCTTGTCATTTTGGACAGCTGCAGGCTCTGAAGAGAAAATGCGCAATTACACATGCCATGAAAAACAGATCATTTTCAACACTGTAATTGGAGGTCAAAATTTGTGAATTTATAAGAGCGCTCGCTCTTAAACTTCCGGTGTGCTGATGCTGAGGTAGTAGGTTTAAGCCCTACACCGATCAGTTGGACTAAAATGTTGACTTCTCGCCCTTGACTTGAGGACGTAAATTACAAGTACCTCAGAAGTCGGAGTGGGTTCGTATGATGTCGAGGGACATTGGTAATAGGGAAAGCTAATCCATACACAAAAATCTGTCCCGTGCAATAGAGATAGCGGCAAACATCTGATCAAATCCTCGCATTGTCTCCTATTCTCTATAACTTTCTTCAGCTCGGCATTAATCAGAGACAAAGGCGGTTGCATGCATGTGTGATACTGTTGTTGTTGTTGTTATTGTTGTTGTTGTTGTTGTTGTTGTTTGAACATCATCATTTACTCTTGTGCTGAACCTTGTCCTCCAGTATTTTCTACAACAGGGTTGCAGAATTTCTATTCCAGGGTCCCTTCTCTTACCTTCAATAAAATAAAACTAAAAGGCCCTGGTGGTATATTTTGAGATACGCTGTTAGACCCATATTCTCGTGATGAAACTACAATACATGGCGGTGTCCTCAATATCATCCAACCGCCTAACGTCTCTGTTGCTCATTTCTCTATCTTCTTCTTATGACGGAATCTCTGAAGATTAAACAGTCAGGCAAGTTCTCATGTCAAGTTTTTTTTTTTTTTGCATGAGAAGAAATGAACTAGAAAACTCATTGACAACTGGCAAAATTGAGGAAAAGAATAAGGGAAAGCAGAGAGGTAAATATCTGGATGGTTTGGCCAGGTGGCATAATCAAGCCAAGAACACAGACCTGATCCACGACTCTGGTGATCGTGTGAGATGGCGAAACATGACCACTCATGCTTACCAGCATGGTACATGATGATGATGGATGACATTTTCACGGTAAAGTCGGTTCATTTTTTCGGGAGAGAGAGAGAGAGAGAGAGAGAGAGAGAGAGAGAGAGAGAGAGAGAGAGACAGAGGATGGAGAGAGAGAGAGAGAGAGGCGGGGGAGGTAGATTGGTTTGGTTTCTAAAGGATCACATTCATTGGGCACGGGTATCTCCATAAGTGCCACAGTCTCCTCCTTAGGTCACACAATGAACACCGGCCACGAATCATATGTGTATAGCAGAATCACATACATTATTGAGATGGGGGGGGGAGGGAGGTGGCGAGAGAGGGGGAGGTGGAGAGAGAATGGGGAAGGGGGAGGAGAAGGATATCTTTTCTATTGTTAAAACTTATGCTTAACTTATTGTTAAAACTTTTCATCCTGCTCTTTTCGATTTCCAACTGCGGAGGGGGGATTTTCAGGCACGCGACGTGCACGTGGGTCCTTCGAGTGTTTTGCCCTTGTCCGAGAAGGCTAGTTGTCCGATCTACTACCTCGGGGTCAGGGACAGAGTACACCATCTTTATTCTTATTTTGGTGAAAATCTAAACAATCAACACTGTGAAACCACCTTGTCTGCTTGAGGCGGACATCGTTACCTCTTATATACGTCGCCCTTTGGGGAGTTTCGGGGAAGGGGGGGGGGGGATTGGATCGATGAGTTCCTCCCTAGTTCCATATAACCTGGAGTTAAGCGTTGCTTAAGTAGACCAGCATATCCTCCCTCTTAACTCGTTATACAGACCACGATCTCACAGAACACCTAGTTTGCTCAGTCCGCACGTTCATAGTGGTAAAACAGAGAGACCAAGCCAGACTATACCCATTGAGACATCACAAAATAAATTGCATTGCACCATTTCGTCAAGGATGTGGCTCAGTACATCCGATTTCAGCAAGCATTTTTTTCGGGTTTGCTTTCCCTAGTCTTTGACTGTTTCTTATCTACCTACAAGGCGGCAGTTGTGTGTCTCTCTTCGTCTGGTTCCTATCCTTTCACCTGTCCGGCTTGGGAGACGCTACCAGTAACTGCGCTACCGTCGGCATAGCTCTTGGGGATCTTTGGAACACGCAAACACTTCTAGCACTGTATGTTGGAGTCACGACAGAAAGGGAATCCAATTTTATGAGGCAGGATTGAACCAGAGACACATGGCCACGAACAAAATCCTACCTTGAGGGGAGCGTGAATCCAGGGTTCCGCCGCCCAGCTACCGAGTAAAGTGCATGGAGTAACACTGTGAGCTGTGGATTTCGTGTGGAATGCTTATACATCTGTCCGTGGTTATTTGTATTGTGAACTGCATGTTCTGAAAAATTGCAGACGGCCGGTTGCTGAACTAGCTGGTTTTGCCTTTTGCAGTAATGTGCAGGCAACTGGTTTTCTAGTGACTGCCACTTCCATCGACAATGAACTGTAATTTTAATGGCGTGCTGTTGTGTTGACATTCTGGAAGTTGCCTTCAGCATGTATGCCTGCGCATGCTGTTGGTTTGTCGGGACTTCTGTTTGTTCCATTTTTCAAATAAGATAGTGAGGAGCATTTTCTGAGATATTCACTGGCACAGGAAAGGAGCATTATGGGGTGACCCTTTGTCGTGAAGTTGGAACCGTGACTAACGACCAAATGACTAACGTGAATCCAGGGCTATCAGGATTACAAACGAGTGCACTAACTACTGCGCTACTCAACTCCTTCACTTACAGTTCAGTTGAAAACTTGCCCTCGCTATTGTGCTTCAGCACGTGTCATGTTGACGAATAATGTTCATCAAAACCATTACACTTCTAACACAGCTCTGCCAACGGTTAACAAAACATGTACAAGCAAATGGTTGGTTTTTCTCCATAAATAATAGCATATGTAATGTATGAAAAAGGAATGTCGTTGTGTACTTACCATCGCACAGTGAAAGTTAGCAGATGCACTTCATCATTGCTGACACTCACATGTGTGTAAATAGCTACACCATTTGTTCATGCCAATCTCTGGACGATTCCTCTTCGTTTTTTCCTGATTGTCTTTAACCGATTTGCTAAAAAATGACTGCTCCTGCAGCTAACAACGTGTTCGTGTCATTAATGTGTTTTTATCAGTTCCACTTAATAAGTGTCCATCTGGCTTATGCAAACATATCTGCGTGATGTTTTCCTCCTAGAATAGTCTTTTCTCGTTCATGAAACGCTGGGTTCAGGATAATGGTGTTCACGTTTTCCTTGATGAGAGTAGGAGAGAGGAATATGAACAACTTAAACATTTGGTGAATAAAGATACATTAACATTAAGTCATATCATATGGTAAAAGTAGTACACAAATCTTCATAAACCCTAGAAGCGTGTGTAAGGTTAAGTTAAATCTATAAAGAATGCTGCCATACCGATATAAATATTGATGATTTCATATTAACTTTTACAGAACGGAGAGCCAGTATTTTGGGGTGGGTCTCCCGCTCTCTCTCTCTCTCTCTCTCTCTCTCTCTCTCACACACACACACACACACACACACACACACACACACAAAAGGGATGGGGTTGAAGAGGAGCTAAGAAATGTATAGAAGTCACCGGAAATTAAACTTAGCACCAAAATTAACATACTAAACTCCAATGTTAAATCGGTCTTACTGTATGGATAAGAAACATGGACATCGACTAAAAGAATTACCGATAAACCACAAACATTCACTAATTGGTGTCTGTGAAGAATAGTGGGACTTAAATAATGTGACAGAATCACAAATGAAGAGTTCATGGAGAGAATTTCAGTGAATCAAGAGGCGAGGATAAAACGCTGACACTGGAAAGGACACACAGAGAGAAAACATGAGGATAGTGTCACTAGAGACTCCCTTGTCTTGACTTGAACACACTGGGTCAACGAAATACTAAAACACACAGAGAACAGAATCAATCATTGTGATGAACTGTATGCGGAGGACATGGAGGAAGCTGAAGGAAATAACCTGGCGTAAGTTGGTTAAAGGCAAAAGCCGCAATGGGGATGAAGGACGAAAGAAGAGAAGCAAAAAAAAGGCAGTAGTTACTAGCAGAAAGTGAGCAGGGGGTACAAGACTCCGAGGAGCAAGTGAATAGGCAGAAGGTACATTAGATATTAATATTTTTATAAAGTAAAAACTGTGATGGCATCAATGGATAGGAACCGCCAATAATGAACATCGCAGTAAATGAGGAAATATTAGAACCAGTCTAGTTTCTACTGTTTTTGGATATGTAATAACACATCATGGTGGAAATTAAATAGAGATCAAGATGTAAACAGGATTGGCCAAAACTATTTTTAAAAATATGAACAAAATATTAACCTGTAGACAGATAAATAGCACATTAATATATTCAACACTACAAGATGGCGCAGAAACCTGGACAATGAACAAGCAATTGCAACGTCGAATTGAAACCCTGGAGATGTGGATATATGGAAGAATAGGTTATATTTCATGGAAATAAAAACAAAATTTAAAGAGGCAGGGAATGAAAAGAGAGTCTCTGAAAGAAATATAAAAGAGACAAATATTTCGTTGACATTAAAAGACAGCACTTTTGTAAAAGCCATTTTGTAGGAAAGAGCTTAAGGCAGGCCAACAAGAGATAGACAGCAATACTAGTGGAAATATAAAGTAAAGAAATGGAGAAACAGCAGTCTGTCAGAGAGGATAGACATCATGGACGAGAGACAGACAGTGTTGGAGATCTATTACCGCCTACCTTCATTGTGAAAACAACACCTGATTAATTGATTGAAAGTATTAATCCCAAATGATCGTGACTAGCAATTTTCACGCTTTTTACATGTTTCGTGTATAGTCATATGCTATATCAATCTTGCTGCTAATAACATGGTGGAATTGACAAACTTTCACTTTATCATCGTCGACATCACGTGCCTTGCCAAATGGCGTGTGCATTCATGTCTGTCCACAATCTCGGTCACTGGTTTTATAGATCAATCCTATGGATGCTATTCCTCCGTGCCACCGTCTTAGACCATCCAGCTTCATTTCTCTCTGTCTGTCTCTGCCTTTTCTACTACTGATATTTCAAGTCGTCACCATGTTTTCCAATGCCTCTCTTTTCATCAAGGAGTGTTAGAAATTGTGTATTGCTAGCCCCATAAGTTTGGACCGAGCGGCACTCGAGGGATGATGTGGCCAATATCATACCGGCTGCTTATACTTCACAGGTAATTTCTCCTTACCCAATTTAAGCTCAGAACCCCCAATGTGGTTCAGGGGATAGTGATACGCGCAATTATTATAATTTCCCGACATAGCGAGTCGAGGGTTCGAAATCAGCCGTGGGCGATTTGGAATATGACTGCTTTGCGTTGATTCCAGTGGCCGTTCAGAAAGCAATGGCAAACTAATGAACTAAATTGCTTAGTATATCACAGACAGGAAAACACTGGAAAACACACACAACTAACTTTAATTTAGGCTGGTAGACCAGGTCAATGAAAACAAATCTACCTCTAGTAAATACGAACACGTCCACCGGACCGGGAGGCTAACTGATAACTGATAGTCCAGCCTGTTTGCTACCACGATTCGCACTTTATGAAATGCCTTGATATATATATATATATATATATATATATATATATATATATATATATATATATATATATATATATATATATATATATATATATATATATATATATATATATATATATATATATATATATAATCCGATGTATGTCTATAAGTACTTATGTATGTTGTTTATGCATTCGCGAACGGTACATCCGATTGAGATTAAATTTTCTACACGTCTTCTTCTCATTCCGGTGCTGCCAACTGTCATAGTTTGTTAGTGTACAAACAGGTTACTTAAAATTATTTAATATTTTAATTTACATTATAATTTATATATAGCGAGGGGACATAACTTTTAATAGCATCGCTATATATGTAAAATTGTTGCATATTTCTCAAATAGGTGGACCTTTTCGCTAGTTATCTACAGGCATATGCGTTATAGTCCTGCTCCTCTCCTCCTCCCCCTCCCCTCTTCCTCCCATCCCCCTCCCCCTCCTCCTCAGCCTCCTCCTCCTTTTTGCTGCTGCTGCTGCTGCTGCTGCTGCTGCCGCCGCTCCATTTACCCAAGTTAATTGTTGGGGGAAGATGTAAAGATCTTTCAAGTGCTCTTTCTAATGGGAACGGGAGCGGGAGCAGGGGCCGAATATGAATTAAATGAGATGCTCCCCGCCAGGAGCTGGACGAAGCCGGGCCGGGTCAGCTAGTAATCCATAAAACGCCAGTATATGTATTTCTATGTCTCAATTAGTCTTTCTATTTGTTTCGGAGCGTGTATATTGCATTGTGTATCCCCGACCCTTGCACTAATCCTTAATGTTCTTCACTCATTTTCATCTTTAGTTTTCCTCTTTTCTTCACATTATAATCCCGAGTAGAAGTTTGGTGACATGGTTTTTTTTTAAAGGTTAATTCTACGAAAATCTACACATTCAAATGCTACTGGTTCTTGGGCAAAGATATGAATATATATTTCAGCATATCACTGTTGTCAATATCATTCGATAGTTTAGTTACTACAGTGCAACCGCTAAAGGCGATCTCGGATGTGGCGAATTTCTGTTGTGAAGAACAATATTGTATTGTACGTTGTATATGCATTACTATATGCTTTAACTTTTATATAGGAATTTCTTATAAGAACTATTTCTTGGGTCCCAGGTGAGTTCGCCTGATAAGGTCTGCAATGTACTTATATTCCAAATTCTCTCAGTGCTTGTAATTGCTCTACCATGATTTCGACTAGCAAAGTATTTTGTTCTCCTTTCTTCATAACACAATGTCTTCTACATTTGCATAGGTGGACCTGCTAAGATTGTGTCTTGTTATTTCTACCTCTTTCTCCATAATATACCTCTCTTGTGTATTCATTCAACAACTTCATCATAGCATCTTCTTCCATTAATACCTTTCCTTTTTTTTCCATTATTAAACACCATGTGTTCAATCTTATTTTTCTGCTTGCCAAATCACCGATTTGTCTGCATGTTTTAAAATATCTTTCATATAATTTAGTTCAATATTTTGTGCCGTTCGTAACTAATTTTATTCTGCCTTATACATGTATTTCTATTGTTTTATTTATCTTATCCTTATCGTATCATATTAATTATATTTGAAAACTTAAAGATGGGGTTCACTCTGCATCAACATGAGAAAATCCCATAACTTTAATGAGTTGGGTCATGGCTTTATGAGGCGATCTGACCAGTTCAATTCCTAGTCGACGTTTCCATCTAAACCAAAGAGGATAATTAACACACAGGAAATGTTGCATGTCCTTTGCAAGAGGTTGCGGTCAACCCCAATACCAGATTGATCTTCTAGGCAATTTTACGTTAATTAGTTTGTCATTGCGTTATGAACGGTACGTCAACAATGAAGTCCAACTGACCTGTGCAAGAGGTGATCCCGATACCCCGTCGTCTAAACAACGGAAGTTTAAGAGCTAGATGGCTCTTATCCTTTCGGCCACTCTGTCTGCTAGAGGATAATTAGGTATACAATTTAAACTACCCTGCAATTCAGAAGCCGGTCGAACCAGAAATGTGGTCGAAATATTGCACTCAGTTTGAGAAACTGCTCGTTCCATTGAAAAGTTAAGTACCGGACCCATTTACACGCCTTGGGCCGCCTTTGGTATATGGTGCTACCCCCATATTTGTATAAACCAATTGTGATTTCGTCACCATACCGACGCCAGCCTTTGCTTCCCAAGAGAGCTCCTTGTACATGCATTAGATTGGGTCGACGTGGGAGTCCAGGTCGATTTTACAAATCAGCCTTGATGGGGACTCTAAAACATGACCACAAGGTCAGCAGCCAAGTGTGCTGGTCACTGAGGTATCGCAGCTTCCTGTTCATTCCGTGACCTAGACAAAGTTCAGCCCAAACCGTAAACTATAACTTTTATTGTCCGTTTCACAAGCTAGACAAAATGTCCATAAACTCTTGTCCATTTCACGAACTGCGCCAATAGTCTGCCAATTTCATGAATTAGCCTCTTCATCCATGAAATGAACAAGCGAAAACAAAAACTGAGGTATTATGCATCAATACGATCCAGTCAAAAAACTTAATATGTGTCAATACAAACCAGTCAAAAAACATACAACAAACTGGGCTTGCGTGTACATAATCACCAACGTAAACATGCCAAGAACTAAAATAAATCTAAAATAGGAATCCAAGAAAGCAGTCAACCAATGGAAACACATACAGCCAATTTATGAAATGGGCAGTTTCACGAACTATGTGTAAGACAGCCCAAATGATAACAACCAGGCATGTTTCCAGCGAGCACAGGCGACTTGTAATATTGTGTGATATGCATTCACTAAGACACTACAGGCGCGCAGCTGTCTAGCTCTCATAATTTATCACGACATTTATTAAAACTCAACCATACAAGACTGCCCAGGCTGTAGACGAGCAGGAACAAGAAAGAGACAGAAAGAACAAGACAGAACGCGCCGTTCAATACCAGAAAATGGTTTGGCTATTGGTTTTCATTGTTGTCTGATAATGCAGCCCGGAGTGGACCTGGAAGCGATGAAATTTCCGTTCATCTGTCATCGATGTTCAACGCCGTGACTTTTTTTTTTATGTTATCGTAAACGGCACATTCGGATAATAGCAAGTGCATTAGACGATATGATGGTTTTGACTGCCGTACTAGGCATGTCCGGGGTCTGGATGTGATAACCAATGCTGCAACTTTACATGTTAAAATATTGGGTTGTTCGGCATTTGTATGTTTGTTTGTGTGTGTGTGCATGCACACACATCATCAACATAATCATCATCAGCAAAGTGACGTATGCGTTCATGTCTCTCCACAGATCTCGGTCCCTGGTGTTTTGGATCAATTCTACTGATGATGTTTCTCCACGCCACTGTCTTAGATCATCAAACATCATTTTTCTCGGTTTGCCTCTGCCTCTTCTCCTGCTGATCTTTCAGTCGTCACCATTTGACTTTTTCCAGTGTCTCACTTCCTAATAGAAGACTGTCTCTTTCTTATATTTGCGTATAATGTCTTACTTTTATTAACTTCTAGGCAACTGTTGTTAGTTACTTTGGCTGCGTAAGGTATTCGCAGCATTCGTATCAAAAGCCACGTCTCCGCTTGCATCACACAGTGTTGGTTCACATTCCAAGATTCAATGACAAACAGGACAGAGCTGATAAATTGGCTAAGGAAGGAGCCAAAGAAGAACAGCCTGATGTGCCCGTTACATACCACCAAAAGAAAAGAATGATCAAATAAGTCAGAAAGCCACCAAAACCTGCTCAAGATGTCTACCACATTATGGACAGACCAGAACAAGTCATTATTCTGCGCCTCAGAACAGGACACAATGGATTACGCAACCACATGTATACAGAATTCAAGTTTGGTGAAACAGCCATGTGCACATGTGGATTGGCGTCGCAGACAGCAGAGCACATACTCCAAGACTGCCCAAAATATAACATATTTAGGCAAACCTTCTGGCCTAGAGAGACGACAGTGGAAGATAAACTCTATGGACCGCTGTGTGAACTGAAAAAGACAGTTAAAGTCATACAAGAGACAGCATTGCAGTTATAGACATATTTTAAGCGAACGAAAGAAGAAGAAGAAGAACTGACAAACAGCAGACGATATCATATTTAAGTACTCTTTTTCTGACATTCAATGACAGTTATGTATTATGTCAGATAGTTTTGCAACTCCTGAAATGCAACTTTCGCTTGGTCACTTCTGCTCTTAATCTCTGTCTCAAATCTTCCACGCCATATGGCCCCTAAATATATGAATTTATTGACTTGGTTAAGCATTTCTTTTTCTTTATATTAGTAAATCACATTTTGATATAATCTAGTTTTTATATAACCATTATTTTTGTTTTCTTTATATTCAAGAAAGTCCCTTGTTTGCACTTTCCACTGCTACAAGGTCCAACAGCCTATTTCAACAACGTCCAACAGTTATTGCAAATCTATTGCGTTTTCATCTATCAAGAACTGTCATCTGCATAACATAGATTATCTATATAATAATGCCCAGATCGCTTTCCTGGTCTATCTTTAATCTCTCTCATAATTATTACGCTTTAGAGACAAAAGAAGTGGTCGTCGACAAAACAGATCCTCATCTTACGCCTTGCTATTTTTGTTCATAACTGCCCTCTTTTTTCATGTAAATTGGTGCTCTTGTTCCAGTAAATATGTTGCATTATTCTGGCATAAATCCCATAAATTTTAATATCCTCCAACATTTTCATCATTTCATCATCTTTCACATTGTCAAATATTTTGGTGCAATTTATAAAGGGCAAATATAGGTCATTTTTTATATCTTAGTTGGTCTCTCCATCACTCTTCGTAATGTGTATACTGCATTGTGTTTTCCTTTCCCTTCTTCAATCCCATATTGGTTTCCACTCATTTCCATCTTTATTTTCTTTCGTGTTATTCTCATTATAATTCTGAGTAGAGGTTTGATAACATGATTTATGAGATCAAGTGTTAGAAAATATTTACCATCAATTGCTGTACAAATGTCATCACATCATTATGCGTGTACCCATCGTTGTAAGTACCATTTAACAGTTTACATAACTGATTCAGTGTCGAAGGATATTATATCGCAACATGTGACCGCCCATTTTGACAGAATGACGATATATCGCCATACTAGGACCATCGTGTTAATTGTTTTGTTTCATGGTATCTTCCGCATTTTCAATGCTCAGGAAACAGACATTTACATTATAATACTTGTTCATTTGATTGTGTACCTTGTCTGGTCAAACCTACTTTTTGTTTGGTACTGTATCTGTTATTATATAGGGTGTATATTTTAAAAATGTGGGTTTTGTGAACATATTGCCGTTCCAAGTTTTGTATTCACACTCTGTGGAGTTCATGCAACATAAAAGGTAAATACAAAACTTGGAACGGCAATATTTTCAAACACCCCACAGTCATTAAAAATGCACCCTGTGTCTGTCTATTCATCATGATCCCAATACTTGGAATTCATCGACTGTGATTCCACCTAGTCCAGGCTTTTTTGCCTGGTAAAGGTTCGCTTTCACTGCACACGGATTACTTCATAGTGCTCCAGTCCCCTTCTATATATCATATCAGGAGAATCTCCATGTAATAACCGATGATGGCAAAAGTGAAATAGAAATCAAACATAAAGTAAGCAAAGCCAAAAATGCTTTCAGCAGCATGAAATCACTATTAACATTTAGAAAGATTAACAACGCATTAGACAAGAGTATAGTCAAATTTTACGTGTATTCAACACTACTGTATGACGCGGAAGTCTGGACATTGAACAAGCAACTAGAAAGTTGAATAGAGGCCCTGAAGATGTAGATACACAGGAGAACGTGTCGTATTTCATGGAAACAAAAACAATCAACTACAGAGGTTCTAGAAAAACTAGATATGAAAAGAGAGTTGATGAAAGAGATAAAAAAAGAGGCAAGTAAAATATTCGGGCCACGATTGATTGATTGATTGATTGATCTAGGAACCGACATCACAGCATTCGGGACATTCCCATAAGCGCTCCGTCCCCATCCTCAGCACCCAGCGAAGAGTTCCAACACTAATAGTTCCAGTAGCCACGATTAAAGACATAACACTCTTATAAAAACCATACGGGAGGGAAAGGTTTAAGGCATGCGAGCAAGAGGTAGACAACGATACAAGTGCGAAAATAACATCAGGGGAAAGACGAACAGCAATCTGACAGAATGTATAGTCAGGGCGAGAGACAGACAGTGTTGGAGATCCATTGCAGCCAACATTCATTGTGGAACGGCACCTGATTTATTTATTGATTGATTGAAGCAGAATCTCAGCACAGTACATGAACACTGTAGCACAAGCCAGCTTCTAACCATATGGATAATACCACAATCACGCATGTTATACATATTTGTTTAATGAGGGGGTGGGGTGGGGGGAAAAGGGAAAAAAAGGGGGGGGGGAGGGTGGGGGTGCGTTAGGTTTTCTTAGATTGAAATGTAGCCTGAGCAGCGGCCTATTCGGCCTGCTCCTTTATATTTCCAACTGCCGAGGGGTTTTTAACATTACATGCGAGCCCTCTGAGTTGTTCGCCCTTATCTGAGAAGGTTAGACGCCACTGATGTTGGACAACAGGATGTCTTCATCCGACATATAGGACTTCGCGTTGGAGCTCAAGCCAACGAACACAAGCAAGCAAGCACCTCTGGATCAAGGAGAAGTATACCCTCCCTTTCAATATATTTTAAATGTTCGCACGGTCCTCTGCGAGAATCGAACCAGTTAGATAGTTCTCTGGTTATCCTCCAGCACACTGAGCGATTCAGTCCATAAGTGCTCGGACCCGCTCCTCGGTGTCTCTCTTAGTGTGTAACGGTATAGCGCTCTTGAGGTAGAGCCAGATCAATTCTAGAGACGGACGTTGGACCTCTACCCCCCCCCCCCCTTTTTTTCACACCTCCCCCTCCCCAAGTAGCAAGGTATGCTATAGCTCTAATTGAGGTAACAGACTAATATGATACTGGTTATTAACACTACCATAAACCACACTAAGGGATTATATTCACTAACGCAATATGAACTACAAATATCGAACTACAAATATCATCCATGACATAGAATAATTACAATAATTTATTGAGGCATGGATAAAACAAAATCACCAGGGTTATTAATGCAGCAGGACTTTTCTCCATTAAATCAACATTACTGTCTTTAACACACAAGGAAATCATTCATAATATGAAATTATCTCAGCACATGGAATACTGATTGGGAGGGGGTGCGGGCAAAAGAGATGAGAGTTGTGTTGGTCACTCGGGGGAGAATGCTTCGATTAACAGTCATCTGTGTGTCAATCTCTAATGATTATCAAGGTCAACATACATTCGAATGAGAAGTGAGAGACAGGCAGAAAGAGGCAAATCACACACACACGGACAGAGAGAGAGAGAGAGAGAGAGAGAGAGAGAGAGAGAGAGAGAGAGAGAGAGAGAGAGAGAGAGAGAGAGAGAGAGAGAGAGAGAGAGAGAGAGAGACAAACAGATGTGTAATACACCACGTAATAACAGATGGCCGTTAATAAATCAACTGAAAAGCACATATGCACGTTCGAATGTAAGTGTTAAAGGAGAGTATTACAAATGTATTGGACCATAACGAAAACAAATCCAACCAACAGGGGTTATGAAATATTTTTGGGTATGTAAAAAGACAGGAATGTCTGAAAAAGATTACCATGGAGGAAAGTGTATGAGGAACAGGAAAAGGGAAAGACCACAACGTATATAGATTCAAAATGTGATAGATAATTGACACTTGACAGCAACAGAGGCATGGCGCCTGGCTGATGATAGAAAGGAAATTTGAAAGACTGTTAAGTGGGATAAGTTCTACACAGGACAAACAACTTGGTGATGATTATGAGTAGTAGATGATAACAGGAGTAAAACAGACATAATAAGGAGAATTTAAAATATTAACAACAACAAAAATATATTCAAAAACGTTAGAAGGAAATTAATAGCAGGGGAAAAAAAACAACATAGTCAAAAATGAGAATAGCCAAATGTCGAATATATTCAACACTACTTCATGGTAAAGAAGCTTGGAAGCCAAGCAAGCAAGACGTAGACAAAAATTCAAGTGAGAAGATGATATCAATAGTTTGAAGATCAGCAGAGACAAAGTACTGGGAATCCATTTCAGTCAATTTTCATTGTGGAGACGGCACTTGATTAATTGAAACTCTACTCTCAGATGTCCCTACTATTTGTGTCGATCAATAAGTAAACACGGACTGGTTGATATTACACAACGCAAAGAATGTTCGAGTTTTCCATTGCAGATAGAAAACTGGACTGTGACGAGATGCGGCATGACATAATATGTGCGTGATCTATACTATTAGATTATAAGAAATAAACCATGTGTGTATTTATTAATAAGGTAATATCTTGGGTCATTGATTACCAATAACGGTGACACAATGAAAGAAATTAAACGGCGACTATCCATTGCTCTTCAAAGACTAAAACAGATGAATAAATTATGGAGTGGGACAGACAGAACTACAAAAATTAGATGTTTAAGAGCATGCATCTTTCCCATAGCAACATACGCCTGTGAGACATGGACACTTACTAAACAAGCTGAACAGCGCATAAACGCCTTTGAATACAAATGTTATAGATGAGTTCTAAGAATATCTTGGGTAAAGAAAAGAACAAATGCATCCATACTTCAAGAGTTGAATATTGAGGAGGGTTGGCTATTAAAGACGATAAAACAAAGAAAATTTAAGTATTTTGGTCACTTGAAACGTCACGAAAGTTTGGAGAGAACAATAATGGAAGGGTATATGCCTGGGAAGAGAGGAAGAGGAAGGCCAAAGAGAAGATGGGTGCAGGATGTGGCGGATGATCTCCAGAAGGGTGTATCAGACGCGGGACATCTTGCTTGTGATCGAGAGGTTTTCCGGAAGGTTGTTATGGGAGCGAGGTTCTGCAAAGGACATGCTACTGAATGAATGAATGAATGAATGAATGAATGAGCTAAACGTAACCCATCCTGCACTCAGATTAAAAGAAATAAACCACATATATATTTCTAATAAAATAATACTATTGAACGTAGCCCAGTCTACACTCTTAGATTATAAGAAATAAACCACAGGTATATATCTAATAAAATAACACAGCTGACCATAACCCATCCACGGTCAAACCCATCAGATTACGGGGAATCATTATGTCTGGTTACAATTCTGGAAACAAGTATCGTTTGGAGGATAGGTTCGAGTCTGGTATGCCTATAGTAAGCATTTATTCTGTTATTCTGTGTGCTCTTACATGTCTAATTATTACCCTAATCTCCTTTGTCCTTTCTACTTACATATAAGGAATGAGTCCTCGTGTTTCTATACTCCTTACCAGTCTCACCCAATCTGTGTGCATGCGTGAGTGTGTGAGTGAATGTGTGCGTGCATGCGTGAGTGTACGACCTGTGTATGTGTTATATATCATATCGTCATGCCGCTAGCGACATATTCGTTTCTCTTCGAGTGTGTTATATATTTATACTCTGTTATTTGTGGTGGTGTTCTTTTAAAGCTCTTCTTTTCCAACTTGTGTTTCCCTGACTAACCTTTGCATTAAAAAAATTTTGCTTCAGTCAAGCCCACTTTATCTGTGATTATGACTCTAGTTATCTATGGCAGATACGTGTGCTTATTATACTTCATTTTATGTTTGTGTGTAGCCAAGTTTTCTATGACAGACAGATACAAACTATACCTTACTTTATTTGCGTGTGTAGTCCTAGATTTCTATGACAGAAACATATGCATATTATATTTCATTTTAGTGTATAGCCCTAGCTTTCTGTGACATAAAATACAAACTATACCTTACTTTATTATTTTTGAGTGTAGTTCTAGCTTTCTATGATAGGCAGATACTAACTAAACTTTAATTTTGTGTGTAGTTCTATCTTTCAATGATAGGCTGATACTAACTATAGTTTATTTTTGTGTGTGTAGTCTTAGCTTTCTATGATAGGCAGATACTAACTATACCTTACGTTATTATGTTTGTGTGTAGTGTTAGCTTTCTATAATAGGTAGATACGAACTATACTTTACGTTTGTGTGTATTCTAGCTTTCTATGATAGGCAGATAGTAACTATACCTTACTTTATTATGTTTGTGTGTAGTGTTAGCTTTCTATAATAGGTAGATACGAACTATACTTTACGTTTGTGTGTATTCTAGCTTTCTATGATAGACAGATAGTAACTATACTTTACTTTATTATTTCTGTGTGTGGTGTTAGCTTTCTATAATAGGTAGATATGAACTATACTTTACTTTTGTGTGTATCCTAGCTTTCTATGATAGGCAGATAGTAACTATACCTTACTTTATTATGTTTGTATGTAGTGTTAGCTTTCTATAATAGGCCGATACTAACTATACTTTACTTTTGTGTGTATCCTAGCTTTCTATGATAGGCAGATAGTAACTATACCTTACTTTATTATGTTTGTATGTAGTGTTAGCTTTCTATAATAGGCCGATACTAACTATACTTTACTTTTGTGTGTATCCTAGCTTTCTATTATAGGCAGATACTAACTAGTGAAAATAATAACTATGCTAGGGTCAGAAAGAGTTAAATAACTATATTTGCTTAACAAAGGAGGAACAGAAGGGGTTAAGTCAACAACTAGAACCGAATGTTTTAATACAATCACTCAGAGAGAAACGGTTGACACTCCGGGCATGTGTTTTAAACATCAAACATAATCATAACCAGTGGAAGCAGAGAAGTTTAGCAAACACTGTATAACGGCATCAATTCAACACCCGAAGTCGCGGAAGCCTAGTGACTAGTACTCACTAGCACGCAAGCCTGCTGGCTCGGTTGTCATATGCTTGAATCCAACCCACATCAAAGCAGATGTTTTCTGATTGACCTGGGCTCCCAGGTCGATCCAGCCTAAACTGGGTACCAGGAAATGTACTGTGAAGTAAAGGCGGCCGGCCTGATACTGGTCACGTCGAGTACCGATTCGTGTAAACAAATACAGGGCTAGCACTAGATAACCATTAGATTAGGCTTGAAAGCGTGTACAATTGTCTTTGATTAGCTAGACACTCGTTCAACATCTCATAACTGCTCCATATGATAACATGACCCCTTTTATACCCTACTTCATCCCTCTACTTCTATGAGGGCCAATCAATACATATGAATTTAACATATATAAAAGACTGTTAAACATAGACACATGTACTTATCATCTTTAGGAGTCAGGTATTTAAGGGTTATAAGACACCCTGTGTTGTGCACACGTATAACAAACATATTTTAAAAATTACTCGCATAATCTTTGATAAGCGGTCACATATCATTTTAACTTATATCTATGCAACACCTTTGTTTTAAACTGGATTTACACAGGCACAGTATGGAACCTATACTGTTGTGTGCATGAAAAACATGGGCAATAGGTACGCAAGCTGAGAAACATCTAATAGCAATGGAAATGTTGTTTCTAAGACAAATGCAAAGAATATCACGGGCTGACTGACAAATGAATGAGATAATCCTTTGGGAAACAAATGAAAACAGTAAACTGCTTATAGAAATTAGACTAGACAATCAAGATATGTTAGGCACGTTATGGAGAGAAATAGACTTGAAAACTTGGTGACAACTGGCAAAATTGATTGGATAAGAGAAAGGGGAAGGCAAAGATAAATACCTGGATGGCTTGGTCGCATGGCATAACCAGACAAGAACACTGACCTGATCCAAGACTCTTGTGATCGTACGTGATGACAACCCATGACCGCCCAAGTTATCAGCACGGCACATGATGACCATGATGGCATAGACACTTATACAACACCCTTTAACTTCCACTAATACGCTCTGATTGGTCTACATAGAAACTACATCTTTTATTATGCACTCATATAACACCCCTTTTTATAAATTCATACAACCACTCACCCAGCTTTTCCAAACTTCCATATTAAACAAGTCATGATTGATCTACAAAACAATCATCATCATCATTATCGAGTGCCATGTTCGCACTGAAGATCGGCTGCAATGAATCCCAAAATATATCCCTTGTAACAGTGCGCTTAAACAGACTTTACCCGGTCCTTCTGTTGGTATTGCCCGCCTTGATCTCGGTGAATAATGTTCTCTTCGATCCCAGTGTTCGTGGCACATTTTTGCTGGTTTTCTTCTTCTTCTTCTTCTTCTTCGTTCATCCGGAGTTTTTTTTCGGATGTGATTGCGTTGTGCCTGTTTACAGCAGAGCTGCGTTCTTGCGCCGTTAGGCCGACACATCCGACTGCTGCGGGCATTTGTTGACCGGGTTAACCTTCCCGGGGGTTTCTTAAGACGTTTGACTCTCACTGTTGTGGTGTTATCTCCCATCCTAGCTGGCCCATATAGAACAGCCTAAGAGATCCTGGTCAGCCCTCAAGGGAAGGCAGGGGCAGACCATGGGCATTCCCCGCCATCCAAGGAGGCTTCCATACTTGCAGAGCCAACACACAGCGCTCTGGTACTGGGCTCACCCAAGGAATCGTCACGTCCTGCACATGGCTGCTTAGCCTCACTTCCGTATATTGGGCCTTCCGTTCACCATAGGCTGTTCTACCGGAAACCAGAAGAATGCAGTGTGCAGATGACATCCACACAGTGAGCTTTCGATTCGGACTTTCCGCACAATGGATTTGCTATCCGAGCAATATTCCATTTCGTGCCACTAGGACACTTTTCCACCTTTTTTGTAAGCCCACACAGTGAGCTTTTGATTCGGACTTTCCACATAATGGATTTGCTATCCAAGCAATATTCCATTTCGTGCCACTAGGACACTTTTTCCACCTTTTTTGAAAGCCCACACAGTGAGATTTTGGTTCGGACTTTCCACGTAATGGATCTCCTATCCAGAAATATTCCATTTCATGCCTCTGGGAGGCTTTTGTAACCGACATACCTGTGGTATGAAGTGTGGCAGTCTGAATACTTCTTCATACACCTTTAAATGTCAACCTGTATGTAGTTAAAGTAAGCTACGGTCAACTTGAGCTTGTTGATATCTCCATAGAGCTTGTCCTCAAATGAAGCAGGTGTGGGCCAAAATATCTTTCTCTGTTCTGCATATATTGGGCAATCCTGAAGCAAATGTTTTGCTGTCATTTTTCCAGTTCGACAATTACATTCATCGGTATCTCCTATCTTTAGTTTATTGAACAAGTGGTATTTCAGCCTGTTATGTCCTGTGCGGAGTCTGAAGATTGCTACTTGTTCTCTTCTGTCGAGTTTGTAATATGCATCATCCTTCTGGTGGCCTGGATGCTCTGATTCCCATTTGGTTCTATAGGTGCTTTTTATCAACCTCTTTGCCTCGTTATAGGTTATGTCTATGTCAGGCTGTGGTAGTCGTCCGCCCTCTTTTGCCAGTCTGTCAGCCTCTTCATTTCCAGGTATACTGCAATGTGATGGGATCCACTGTATTACAACTTTTTTGGATTTCTGGCATAGACCATGGAGTGCTGCTCTTAGGTCAGCTATTTCTGTGCTGTTATTGCTCTTCAGTATTGAGACAGCTGACTTTGCATCTGTGAAGATAGCTATTTGCTTCTCTTTATTTTCCTCCATCAAGAGCATTTCTGCTGCAGTTTTCAGAGCCTCTACCTCCGCTTTGAAGTTACTTGAAAACTTTCCAGTTGCCACTGAATGTGTTTTTTTCACTCCATTTTTTAAATTTAGGAGAATTCCTCCTCCTCCATTCTCTATTGAATTTTTGGCTGATCCATCTGTATATGCATGGGTCCAATTGCTGCTTGGGTAATGTTCTTTTATGTAGTTTAGGGTTATTTCTCTTCTTTCGGTTTCATGCTGAGTGTTCTTTTTCTCAATACCAGGAATGTTTTCTATCATCTCAGGCAGTTGCTGCTGTCTCCAAGCTGGGAACTTGTCTGCATTGTAAATGGGTTTGACTGTTGATATGTTAAGTATGGGATCTGCCCTAATTTTTCGTTTTGCAGTTTCTACAAAGTTGCTACGCTTCAGTCGTCCCTTTCCAAAACCACTAAACCTTTTATACATAGGGTGGTCTGTCAATCTTCTACATTTTTCTGCTTGTTGCTGGGCTCTGCTATCTCTTCTATCCTGCATTGGTTGTAAACAAGTGATCTTTTCAAGTTCATTAATAGGCGTTGTCTTCAGGCTTCCAGTTATGATTCGCATTCCTTGATTTTGGACTCTACTTATTTTGTTAAAGTTTGACTTAGCTGCTGTTGCCCAAGCTGCAATGCCATATTCCAGTACTGGCCTCACCCGTCCAGTATATAACTTCTTGAGAACTTTCTCATCTGCTCCCCACGTTGTACCAGCAAGCTTTTTCATGATTGCCATTCTTTGCCTTGCTCTTGTTCGATTTTTCTCAACCTGTGTTTTCCATGTCAGGCGACGATCAAAGGTGACTCCGAGATAGTTTGGATTTTCTTCATGGCGCAATATTTTTCCATTCAATACCAGCTTAGGTTGTTGAGTTTTATTTGAGAGGGAGAACACTGTGCATGTTGTTTTCTCCTCACTTATCTTCACTAGCCATGATTTTGACCAGTCCTCTAGTGCTAATAAGGCTTGCTGTATTCTGCTGTTAGCTGTACTAATATATTCTTCAGATGTCCATATGGCTAGGTCATCTGCAAAGGATGATGTGTGTACTCTGGCTGGAAAATTTCCTGTGATGTCGTTTATATATGCTAGGAATAATGTTGGTGAAAGAACTCCTCCTTGAGGGACACCTTGCTCCAACAGCATCATTTTGCTGGTTTGTCCTTGTACTTTTGTCCTGGCAGTTCTGTTCTCAAGGTAGTGGCTGATCCATTTATACATTTTTCCACAAACATGCATGTTTTGCAGTTTTACTTTCAGTCCTTCCTTCCATACTTTATCAAATGCTTTTTCTAAATCTATCCAGACTGCTAGTGTGTGCTTTTTCTCTTGGAAGGCATCCTCTATTTCCTGAGCTATATAGGTTATTTGATCTTCAGTGGATCTGTACTTTCTGAATCCTGCTTGGTGTGGTGTTAAGAGTTTGTTTTCTTCCAGATGCCATGTTAGCCTGCCATTGATAATGCGTTCCATTAATTTTCCTACACAGCTAAGTAGACTGATAGGTCGATAGCCATTTGGTTCTTCCAGGTCTTTTCCTTTCTTTGGGATTGGTATTAGTATAGCTTCTTTCCATGCCTGTGGGACTATTCCCCTCTTCCAGCTGTAATTTAGGACTGCTAGTAGTTTCTTTTTTGCCTTAGTGCCTAGTCCTATTAGCATTTCATTTGTGATTCCATCCTTTCCTGGTGATTTCTTCTTTTTTAGGGTATTCATTGCCTGTTCCATTTCTTCCATTGTTAGATTTGCCATCATATATTCTGCTGCTGTCTCTGTATTTGTATGATGTATCTGTTTATCTTTGATTGCTTTCTTCTGTTCGGTTGTAATATCAATGTGGTTTGCATTTGCATAGTGTTCCATTAGTGCATTTGCAGCCTTTTTTCCTGTAAGCAAGGCATTTCCTTGTTTAATTGTTATTTGTTTGTTGCTAGGTCCTTCATTGTTCATGGCTTTCACTAGTTTCCATAGTTTGTTTCCATCCCTGTCAAAATTCAGGTTTTCTGTTTTTTCCCTCCAACAATCTCTTGTTGTTTGATTTACTGTTCTTTTATATTTTGCTGAGATGGCTTTGAGAGAGATGTTCGCTTCAATTGTTTGTTCTCTCTCTGCTGTCTTCCTGGCATCTTCAACTTTGTCCTCCAAACTTTGTAGTTCTTCAGTCCAGTATGGTTTGTAATTTTTCCTCGCTCCTCTTGGAATGGACTCCGTGGCTGCTGTATTATCGCTCTGTTTAGACTTTCCACCATTTGCTTTATGTTGCCATATCGTGTATTTATGTTTTCACAATATTTGTCTGTTAATATGGCAAATCTGTCCCAATCTGCTCGTTTGTAATTCCAGCGGGGCAAGGGCTTTTGCTCCTGTGGAACATACTCCATATTCATTACAAGCTTGATTGGTCTGTGGTCACTACCTGCTAATTGGTCCAGCACAAGGCGATCAATTTTGTGGAGGATGTCTCCTGTGCAGAAAGCTAAGTCTGGAGTAGAAGTGGTAAGCCATCTTCTGGAGTAGAAGCTCGGTGTGTCATCCGCTTTGTTGAGTAGATGGAGATTTGAGTCTATTTCCCAGTCCTCCAATTCTTCTCCTCTTTTGTCAGTATCTGGGTATCCCCATCTTTCTGAACGGCTATTAAAGTCTCCGACAATAATGCAGTTTGTGTCAGTTATTTTTATGTTTGAGAGTGTAAGGTCCTTATCTGCTGGGCTATACAGATTGTAGATTCTTATTTTCACGTCCTTTATCATTATATCAACACCTATAATTTCCGTTTGGTTGTCAGAGATCACAGATACTTCGCTGCAAGGTATTGTATTTCGTGTAAGTATTAGAACTCCTCCTTTGTGTCCTTCGCGGTCGAAACGTGTGGCCTGATATCCTCTGACTGAGAATTTGTGATTGGCGTTGAGGTGTGTCTCTTGAATGCATGCCACATCTATTCTATCTTTATGAAGACGCTGTGTTAGGGAGTCTTTCTTCTTGTAAACTCCTTCGGCATTCCACTGTAGTATGTTGAGTGTCCGGGGTATTTGGTCAATAGCTCTTAACCTACTCCTCTGTGCCTTGACTCCACAGCACAGGGGAAGGTGACCACCAGTAGTCATGGGTGGACCCCCTCGAGGCAGGGGGCCCGGCACTATCGCCGCCTGATGGGACTTCACGGGATTAGCACCATAACGATTAATTTTGATTTGTGACATCATGAATTAAGTTACGTTGCACTGCTTTGTCAAGCCTGTGGCTCAGTACATCCGATTTCGACAAGCATTTATTCGGGATGCTTTCCCTAGCCTTTGACTGTCCCCAGTCTACCTACAAGGCAGCAGGTTTTACGTTGCACTGCTTTGTCAAGCCTGTGGCTCAGTACATCCGATTTCGACAAGCATTTATTCGGGATGCTTTCCCTAGCCTTTGACTGTCCCCAGTCTACCTACAAGGCAGCAGGTTTGTGTGTCTCTTCGTCTGGTCCCTCTCCCTTGACCTGTCCGACATGGGTGGCCCTACCAGTAGCTGTGCTACTGTCGGCATAGCTCTTGGGGTCAGTGGGACGCACAAGCCCCTCTACCTCGTCACGGTGGACACACAGCAGAGGGGTTTTTGCTGGTTTTCTTATCCTGTCACAACATATTCCTCCTTTTAGTCTGTTTAACCATATTTCAAAAGCTACACCCTAACCCTCAAAGTGTTTATTCATTGTACTTGTTTCTGTTCCACGCAATAACAGGTTTTAACTCTTAAAGAATGTGTTAACTTTTAAAGGACGTGAAGGTTTCCCCTCATCTGATGCAGACTTGTGACTCTAGCTGTGAACCTTCATGCCCTGTTAAAATTTTATGTAGTTTTAACAATCTTCTTATTTTTCTTCTCATAGTCCACGTCGTGTGGCGTTGGTGATCAAGTCTGTCCACAGCCTTCTGTCCCCTGTACTGATGTACTGTCATTCATTGACGACACTGATGTTCCTCTACGCTATGTCAAACTGTCCAGCATCTTCTCTCTTGGTCACTCCCATCCTCTCCTCCCCTCCAACTTTCTGTTGTGACGACATACTCCAATTGTTTTCCTTCCCATGACATGCCCAAAGAATATGGAGTCCCCTTCTGGTGTCTGCTATTTCCTTATAAAATTAAACAATCTGTGTAAAACTTACCCGCATACGTCCCGTCCTCCCACCATGAACTCTGCACCAAATACGGTTCCCATGTCCTTTAAGAGTTAATGTACCCTCATATAACGCCATTTAACTAGCATATTATAAGCACTCTTACAAACAACACTCATTAACGTCAGTAGAAGACAATAAGCTTGTTCTGCTTAACAACAGTACCCATTGCGAGCACCGTAATAAGTTAACCACTTTAACTTGTCTAATAGGTACAAGGCATAACACCCTTTATTGCTAATTCTCACAGACACCTAATCACTATTATTTAATATCCATCTAACTCGATATAATTGGTCTACATAACAATTACATGCTTTAACATCCTTTCATACAACACATGTTAACGTCTACTTCCATAGAACACATCGAGCCTCCGTTAACAATTCTATAGAACACATTATGATTGATCTACTTAATAATAATACACTTTAACATGTAGTTCTATACCGTAACACCCTTTAATGGGCATTCACACACCTATACAGCACTAAAGAACGGCCACTCTACGATCAGTCTAGCTAGTAATGCCTGTTAAAATGAACATCTATAACATCCTTCGTTGGGTATTCATACATACACTCAATTAAGACACTTCACACCCATGCTACGATCGGTGTACTTAAGGATAATAATGCCTCTTGGCAATATAACATCATTTAACAGTCTTCCCGTGAACACCCTTTGATGGGGTGATCAAGTATATACAACATTACAACCATATAATAGTACTAATAGTAATAGTTATGACCAGAATTATATATAACACAACAGCTAATGTACTCCCACTGAATATTCAAGAACAATTAACTGGCATTTATGTAAACACGCTCCTAAGAACGATACTTAAAGCCTACCACGGTTTATCTAAAGACTCGTCAACATAAAACAACCACACGGTCATACAAGAAAGTATTCCACTTATTTCGGTGTCCTCAGAAACACAAGAAGTATCTTCTCACAGTGCCCATGTTATAACACCTGTATATTCTCTACACAATGCTCTTACTTCGCTCTGATGTAAACACTGTTCGCTAGTCCTCTAATGCAGGTCACATATTATACACATTTCCACAGCAAAATAAAGTTCCTAATACAAATGCGGTTCGGCTATCAAAGAAATAACACGCTTTTAAAGTGTATATTATCACAGATAAAAAGTCTTCAATTCCTGACACTTAGGTGTAGAAGTCACTTGATTCACTCATTCACTCAATGCTGGGTGGCGAGTCCGCAGGGCTGGCTGGTTGGCGCGCTGACGCGGGTCTGTTTCGAGTCGTCTGCTCTAGACTGAATCAGCTCTCAGGTTTAGATCTGCCCGTGCTGCCAACAGATCACTATAAATCACTAGCTGCTAACGAGACGCCTGCCACTCTGGTCTCAACCGCTGATGGAAGAGGGGACGGGTGGGTAAGAACAATGACTGGCTTTAAAATTTAAGACGGGAAATGGAGGATTTTCCCCCCTTCTCCTCCTGCTGAGGGTTTTGATTTTATGTTTAAAGGAGGAAGGTTAGGAAATATAACTGTTATTTTAATTTATGATAATAACACTTTGGTTTACAGTCCTGAAGGCGACGTGATATATAGCCAGATTTGAATAGACGATATGGGATTAGGTGGAACGGGCAAATCTGTATGTATCTGATGTACAACTTTATGAAATGTCTGTTATACTGATAGCGTCCTTTTGTGTGATTAAGCCGGTAGTCGAGAAAGGGTAAGCTAGAAACGCTTGACAAATGTCTGTTTAGCTGCTGGGTATTGATGGTTTCTGCACCAACTGCTTGCGAGAGGTTTAGTATGTGATCTTGTAAATAACTTATGTAACCTGCTCCGTGGCAAAGAGGTTAAGGACGCAGTTCATAATTCCGCATACCCGGAGCTCGAAACACAACTGTGTTTGTTTTTTATGAAATGGTATGGGTGCCGGTCGTTCAGAAAGCAATGGCAAACTACTGAACGTAAATTTGCTCAGGAATCACGAACAGCCAAAAAACCGTTGAAGATGCTAACACGACTACAGCCGCATCACATGGAAAAGTCGTTATTGTACATTCTTTATCAGTGCTAAGCAGTCCGTCGACAATCTATGTTTCTGATAATGTGATGACAAGGAGATAGTAGACAAATAAATCTTAAGTTCTAAACTGGATTGATCGCGATAAAACTAAAGCGAACTGAATACAAGACTGCCATACACAATCTTTAAGCACTAAGGTGTGTGCCACTACCACCACCCCCTGCGCAGTTCCTGTAGACACTGCAGCGGTAAAAGTTGCTCTCTAACCGTTTTGTTTTCACATTATTATTATGTAACTTATTAAGTGCCATGGGATGATTAATCGTCTTAAGCGACTTCCGGTATCTGCCATGGGCTTATATATATATATATATATATATATATATATATATATATATATATATATATATATATATATATATATATATATATATATATATATATATATATATACATATCTCCGAAATGTTGTCATTGCGAAATATCTCAATTAAAATATAAATGCAGCAGTTTTCCCAAGCAACATTCTTTAATTTGATATATAATTCAACATGTCTGCTACCATGTTAACAAATTTTAGGTCAAAACTGTAACACTTCCCATTTAACGTCATCCATATTTGTTTGGTCGGAAGCTATTTTTTGTTTGGCACTGAATCTGTTAAATGTTATAATGTATTTTTCAGTTAGCGATGGACAGCGTAACACTTTTCAATATGTTCTGATGGCTAAATGTATCGGGACTATTCCGAAACCTAGTTTTAAATATAAGACAAGAACCGGCGTGGTATAGTGTGTATGTAGTACACTCGCTTACAAACACAATGTTCCAGGTTTAACGTCGTCAGTTGTGGAAGGATTTTACTTGCCTAATCTAGGGTCGACCCAGCCTCGGAGTATGGGTTCTGGATCATTTTCAGAGCTCTCTGCGAAGGTGAGACAGCGAGGAAGAGATCTGGTTACCCCGCTGCATTGTGCCACGGCCTAGTATGTGTGAATGCTTAATATTATACGCCTTTTCTGTGGTATCGGTCAAGGGATAAGAAGTTTAACAGATCGGCAAAAAGCACCACGCGCGCGCGCGCGTGCGTGCGTGCGTGCGTGCGTGCGTGTGTGTGTGTGTGCGTGCGTGCGTGCGCGCCATAGTTAATAACTATCTTGTTTCTAATTTTAAAAGTAATCATAACTGTCATTTTACTGTCTATAGTACCTTGCAATGTAGGGCAGGGGTGTATCTCCAGTCTGAGGAATTAAGGCCGCCTGCTAACTGTCCAGGTAAGGATTTTCTTTTTGCCCCCGACAGAAAACAATTCACACCTTACTGAGAATTCGAACTCAGGGTCTCCCGAAGGTGAAAACCGGCGTTAGTAGCCACTCGGCCAGACGCTTAAAGCAATATGCTCTGTAATTCCATTAAGTGTCAAATATAACATTAAATAAATAGGAAAACTAAATTAACAAGTATTAATTGGCACTTACAGAAGAAAGGGAAGAAATATATATTAGAGGCACTATAAAATATAAACAAAATTTAAGCTACAAGTAGTTTCACCTGGATTCGAACCTCCTTTTTTTATATATTCGTAGCTGGAGCCTGCTGTGGTTATGTGAAGGGTAAGGATCATCACATTTTTGTAGGCTTGAGTAATCATCAAGTGCCATGCCAGCTGGCGTAGGCGTTCATGACTTTCCACAGATCTCAGTCTTTAGTGTTCTGGATCAACTCTGCTGATGATATTCCTCAATGCCACCGTCTCAATCCATCCAGCATAATTTCTCTTGGTCTGCCTCTGCCTCTCTCCCCCTCAATCTTTCCAGTTGTTACAATGTTCTCCGATGCCTTTCTTCTTACCACATGACCTGAGTACACGGAGGAATAGGTGGCCAACTCTTTCCTTTCCGTAGCGAAGAGTTGGTATTGAACCCTCGTCCGACCGCGCTCATACCACTGTCGGCGTAAAGCCATAACCATTACACCAACGCGTGGGATTCTAACCTGCGACATCTAAATGACGACAGCGTATAAAATACCGAACAAGCGCACTTCGAGTATGGCCAGCTATACCTATTCGTAGTCGACTAAATAGTACTCCGGGCTCCGTTGCGTTGGTTCTTTTAAAAATAGAAATTGGTACGAGTTCCAGTTGTTCAGAAATCAATGGCAAACTACTGAACGTAAACTTGCCAAGACATCACGAACAGTCAATAAATGCTGGGGTTGACTGCGACGTCCTGTACAGGATATGCAAGTAACTTTTTTTTTTTTTTTAAACTAGTACAAAACAATACAAGATTGCTGTACCAGAATAGAGCAATATCATAAGGCTGGAAGAGATTATGAAATGTTCAAAGAAATGAAGTTATTGACAAGAAATGTTCAACCTCAATTGAATGTTATCTGTGACAAGATGGGAAATACCTTAACAGAATCTAGACAAATTCTAGAAAGATGGCAGGAGTACTGCAGTGGAATGTATGATATGAGTGACAGTGAGGATATGAATGAGATACATGAGCCAATGACAGCAGAGACAGAACCTGAACCCTCATTAGATGAAATTGCTTGGGCTATAAGGAACCTGAAGAATGGTAAATCACCTGGATGTGATGAGATACCAGCTGAACTAATTAAAGCAGGAGGAGAAGAAAGCATACAAATCTATCACGCATTATGTACAAAGATATGGAAATATGGTATATGGCCAAAAGATTGGAAGAGAACTATCTTCATTCCAATACCAAAAAAGGGCAACCTGAAATTATGCACCAACTATAGAACTGTTGCCCTGATCAGTCATGCAAGTAAAATTCTACTAAAAGTCATAATGCGAAGACTTAGTAAGAAAATGGAAGAAGAGATTAACGTGGTTCAAGCTGGATTTAGACAAGGAAGAGGAACAAGAGATCACATATTCAACATGCGTTTAATAATAGAGAAGTGCAGAGAATTTAATGTAAACCTATTCTCATGTTTTGTGGATTATTCAAAGGCATTTGACTGTGTACAGCATCAGAAACTTTGGGAAATCATGAGGAATATGGGCTTTCCATCACATGTAGTACATCTCATAAAAATCCTATATCTAGACCAACAAGCAGCAGTTAGAATAGATGGCGAGACATCAGATTGGTTTGACATCAAGCTAGGAGTCCGTCAGGGCTGCGTGCTGTCACCCTATTTGTTTAACTTGTACGCCGAAAATATAATGAGAAATGTAAGAGATGATATAAACAGGGCGCCATATCATGCCCTACATATCGGCGGTCATGACATACCAGAGATTCGATATGCTGATGATACAGTATTACTATCCACAACACATAGAAAACCTAATAGCCTCAACACAAATGAATAGTGAAAATCACAACTTATATCTTAACATAGCAAAAACTAAGATAATGCATACAGATAAAACTACTATGGAGAAAGAAATATACATTAATGGGAGAAAATTGGAGGTGGTGGAAAATTTTGAGTATCTTGGGTCATTGATTACCAATAATGGTGACACAATGAAAGAAATTAAACGGCGACTATCCATTGCTCTTCAAAGACTAAAACAGATGAATAAATTATGGAGTGGGACAGACAGAACTACAAAAATTAGATTTTTAAGAGCATGCATCTTTCCCATTGCAACATACGCCTGTGAGACATGGACACTTACTAAACAAGCTGAACAGCGCATACATGCCTTTGAATATAAATGGTATAGACGAGTTCTAAGAATATCTTGGGTAAAGAAAAGAACAAATGCATCCATACTTCAAGAGTTGAATATTGGGGAGGGATGGCTATTAAAGACGATAAAACAAAGAAAATTGAAGTATTTTGGTCACTCGAAACGTCACGACAGTTTGGAGAGAACAATAATGGAAGGGTATATGCCTGGGAAGAGAGGAAGAGGAAGGCCAAAGAGAAGATGGGTGCAGGATGTGGCGGATGATCTCCAGATGGGTGTATCAGACGCGGGACATCTTGCTTGTGATCGAGAAGTTTTCCGGAAGGTTGTTATGGGAGCGAGGTTCTGCAAAGGACATGCTACTGAATGAATGAATGAATGAATGAATGAATGAATGAATGAGTACAAAACAATAATAAACGGATAGTCAATGTGAATTGCATTAGCTGACTAGACTTGCATCACGTGAATTGGTATAGCGGCCAGATAGTCAAACTACGTATGTAAATATCTGTGTATTTTGCGGTTTTTCCCCTTAGCAACGCTCATCATATAAAGATGTGCAATTCACTTAGAAAATTGTTAAGCGTGTGTGAGAAGGATATTAGCAAAGCAGCACGCTCGCTGTGCAAAATTTGTGATATCACGTTGTGAGATTCCAACCATTGTCAGCATCTCCACTTAACAATCACCCAGAAAACAAACAAACAATCAATTAAAGAAACAAACAAATAATGTCTGAGAAGTCAATGGCATAAGAAATCAACAAAGAAATTGGATCAACTGAAACCTAAAATGAAGCAAACTGAGATGTCAGACAGAGAGGAGAAAAAAAAAATATATTCGTGGGCAATAAAAAGTGCAGAGGCAACGAAAGTGCATCAGGCCGTCGGCAAGATGATGGCACTAGACATTCAACCACTTTATATCATGGGAGACATCTGTTACCAGTCTCTGGCTGGTGTGATGGGGCTGTGATACGCAATTCCGTGACAATTTTTCCTATCTCTTCTGCCCATTACCCTCTATTGGCGCATAGATTTTCAACGAAATCACGCTATTTATTGCTACATCCTGCAGCTCCACTATACCTGCGTGTGACCTGAGCCCGTAAGGGAAGCAAAGAATAGTAGCACTGTAACCCTCTTAAGAGGCGACTACGGAGGATTGGTCTTGGGAATGGTAACGTTGCTGCAAAATCCAACCAACCATGAACAAATCTAAAGATAAAGAAATTAGAATGACCCACCAAACCAGCATAGTTTTATAAAATAAATAATCAGTAACGTGCACAGCTCTGTAAGCGCACATATGCAGCTAAAGACTTGTACCTAAATATCTGTCTAACAACAGATTCAATGCTCAACCCAGCATACGTTCTTTTCTAAGCCTTGCAACACACTGGATTAATGAGAGTTTCCAGCATTGAATGATTGTACGTAAGTGTCACAGATGACAAGGATAGCACACCGCACTGCTTTTGTCTGAATCATTGACAGGAATGAAGACCCAATGGAAAACTTGAGTTCCAACGAAATGCACATTGCATTGTGTGATAACGATGCGACTATGATGAAGTGTATCCAACAAAGCAAACTCCACACTGACTTTAAATGTCTGTCTCGTACATTCAAAACACGCAGATGAGAACAGGGATAACCTAAATGTCAATTATGTCAAGATGGTTGTGACTCGTCTTAATTCTTTAGTTTACATGCTGTATCGTCTTTCAGACCGGTCTCCCTGGCCCAGAGGTTAGCAACTTTCTCCGTAATCCCGTATACTCTCGTGATTAGCGTGAAGTGCGCGAGAAAAGGTGGCGGTTCAAGCCGCGTCGGTAACTTAAAGGGTATGTGAGCCGGTCGCCCAGAAAGCTATGGCAACACTACTGAGCGTAAACTTGCCAAGAAATCCACAATCAGCTGAAAGATGCTATTGTTGACAGCGATGTCCTGTAAAGGATATGCGGAAAAAAAAAATCGTCTTTCAGAACATAAATGTCATAAAAACCAGCATTTACTGCCGATATAGTACCTTGCGATGTATGGCGAGGGGGGCGGGGGGGGGGGGAGGGGTCTTTGAGCCTTGAGCCTGAGGAATTAAGGCCGCCTAGCTAGTGCAGTCGCCGCGAAGAGTACAAGTTAGGATTTTCTTTTTTCCCCCAACAGAAAAAAATCCCACACCTTACCGAGGATTCGAACCTGAGTCTCCCGAAGGAGAATCAGGCGTTCTATCCACTCAGCCAGTCGAACCTCATAAATGTGCAATCGCATTTTACAGCACTGAAGCTGGCGAACAGGACAATACAATCCTCAGTGTGACAACAGATCAGTATTGTGCCTTAAGTGAAGACCTTTGAACAATTGACGCCAGCGATCAGTAGCACAAATCCATGTTTGACACTGGTGCTGTCCATTATTCAAACAAGCTTCCATAATTTACATAATAACGCCTGTAGTAGAATGGAATCAAAACGATGTTTAAAATATAAAAAGAGAAAATGTATGTATCCTACATCAATGACATTTGAAGATAATCTTGAACATGATTGTGTTTAGTTAGTACGAGCGGCGTTGACTTCTCTCCTCCCTCGTTCCTCTTTCGAGTGTATCACATCTAGTTACGCGCCTCGAGAGTCAGTGTGTCCGACTTAGGCCTGCATTTATGTAAGGTTTATTTTCTCTATAAATTCCATTCAAGGTACCGTGCGTAGATTTTATTTAGTTAGTGCTATGATATTTATCCCGTGAATATAAGTATGTCATCACCAATGTGGAACCCACAGGGATCACTAAATCTAGTTCCAGTGAATCAAGAGGCGAGAAAAAGACTGGCACTGGATAGGACACGCGTTGAAAAAAAAACGAGGACAGTATATTAGACATTCCTTTGTCTGAAACCCAAAGGATGCGCTTCGGTTTACGTCGTTTCGCTATAACGTCGTTGTCACAATGGGACATAACTTCACTTTACGTCGCTACGTCCCGCTATAACGTCGTCACCTGTGTTGCTATACTGAGTTAACGTCACAATTTTACATTTTGTGCAGTGCATTTTTCCAGCATGTTATCGTGTAATCACCCATAATTATGAGTTCAAACGCACAGTAAGTGCTGACAGTGTGTCTGGTTGTAAGAGAACGAGGAAAAGTTACTCTTGAGGTGAAGTTAAATGTGTTACGTCGTTTTGAGGCTGGAGATCGGGCTGTTGATATCGGTAAAGTCCATGGTTTACCTCCAACCACCGTAAGGACAATGCGTGCAGGTGCTGACAAAATCAAAGAGGGTGCTAAAACATAATCCATTTGAGTGCTTCCAAGATCACTCGTACCAGAAGTACGCTTATGAAGAACATGGAAGCACTAATGGCCGTCTGTATTGAAGACTAGAACCAACGGAATATGCCTGTGAGCAATATGGTTATCCAAGAGAAAGCAAAGTATCTCTATGAAGATCTAGCTAAGAAAGCGGGTGATAGCAGTACTATTAGTGCTGATGGTAGTTTTGGAGCGAGTCGTGGTGTTAATACCTCTATGTCCCTATAATTCTACCACTCGCCCTCCAACCCACCTCTATTTAGCCAATAAATATCAACAACCATAAAAATAAACATTACATAATACACTGTATTTCATTTAATTCTATGGGAAATAGTATTTCGCTGTACGTCGTTTCACTTAAAGTCCGTGCTTTCCAAGAACGTAACCCCGACGTTAACCGGGGCCTTCCTGTAATCTGGTGACAACATGAACAGAGCTGTAGGAGATAGTAAAAAATAGTAGGGCTTGTCCTATTTTGTTGAGGACCTGTGTCCCAGTGTGGGGTAAAGCTCTTGACCGTAAAGGGCAGAAGAAGAAAGAAGAACTAAGGATGTAATGATTTTATTAGCGGCACATTTGTTTTTCGCTTTCTAATTAAGCAAAACATCACAGACCTACTGAACATATGTTGTGTGCTGAAAGTTCACTCACTATAGGTATTTGACCAAATAGTTAAAGACCTCTCCTGTATTCGCATTCGGCCGAACAGCTGTTGTTTGACTATCGTTGCCGAAGAGGTCAATATTGTCATCTGTCAGGCCCAGCGGGGGTGGGGAGGAGGCTGATTAGACCTATCTCAGCCCGGAACAGACTTACAGTGAAGCCAGAAGAGTTCCCACTGTCAGTCAGACGAAGATAACTGGACTTTTGATTTTCTCGCACAAAGCTCTCTGGGTTTTCTCACACAACGCTCTCTGGGTTGGGTGGCGAGGTGGCTTAGCGGCTAATGCAGTTGCCTGCTCGTCGAAAGATTAGTGATTCAAGTCCCATTTTATGTGTGATTGTTTGTGTGGCTTCATTACATGGCTACGAAATCAAATCAAGCTCATAAAATGAGTGGCTAAAAATGTTATTGGAAGTAAGGCAGCCGGTGTGGTTCTAACCACAGCGCCCATCGAGTGCCGCTTAATCAAGAATAGATAGACCCAGTATTTTATTTCACATAAAGAACACATGGTTTTAACCTCTTTCACGTCTGTGTGTGGCATCTTTGATTTGTAACTAGTCAAAGACAATGCCAGTAAAAATCTTACTACCCCAGTAGCAGTTTCTACCAATTTTAAAAAACAGTAAAGCAGTTCTGGATTGAGTCTTTCGTGGTTACATGTGTTTTGTGTGACCCACCTCAGGGGTGTTTGCCGAAATCAAGGTCGCTATAGAAGATCTCACCTTTGCAACCAGCAGAGGCGGTCATCGAATGACACACAAGGACTTGGAACCCTATGGGGTGGTTCATGCCCATTGGGGAAACTGGAGCCATGATAGACTTTTATTTTTTAAATAGAAGATTGTCTTTGGTATCTGCTCGTTTGGCAAGCAAGCAACACGACTTGGAGTCTCAGTTGCTCCTTACTCAATAGGGACGCAGAGGTGTTTCCAAGGCACCAAGGCCAGGTTCTATACTGGCCAAGACCTACAAACACGTCCTAGTCGTGCGTCCTTGGCAACAGGTCCCTTTGGGGTCCTGGCTAACGTAGTAGGATCGCTGATTCTTCCGAAGTCGGAGAGTATCTGCCTGCACGGCGAGGAACCAACAGTCTGCACACCAATAAGCCAGACATGGGACAACGGATACTTACGCAAACCTCAGCCCGGTATGACATCACACTGATGTTGGACAACAGGATGTCTTCATCCGACATACAGGACTTCACGCTGGAGTTCACAGCCAGGGAACGCAAGCAAGCAAGCAGCACTTACTCAATACAGTCCGAATGCCTGTGATGCCAGGCTCAAGAGTTCAATCTCTGTTAAAGTTGACTTCTAGCAGTCTTCTCAGGCAAGCCTGGTTTAAATAATTAAGGTTTTTGACGACTATACACTACCATAGTTCCAGTTGCATATAGAAGAGATGCTACAACACTACTGCACAACTGTTCAAGTTAACTGTAAGCTTGATCCCTCTCCGACTCCAAACTAACGTTCTTAGTTTCCTAGAAATAACACTGGTTGGCTTTAGTGATTCAGAGGTTCATTTCATCCTCAGTATAGACTACTTTGGAGTTGTTGCAAAGTTGCCTTTAACGGGTCTAAGCGTCTGGTCATTAAGACGGATGGTTGAGTCTCAAAAGTGAGAAAACTATTATAAAGATAGAGGTCGTTACACCAATCTTCACAGACTAAAATCCATTCAATAGGAAAGGACATATCATTTTATCGACTCAGCGCACACTTAAATGACTACACAGCCTATAGCATCATGATCAGCGTCTTCTTCTTCTTCTTCTTCTTCTTCTTCTTCTTCTTCTTGTCTTCTTCTTCATTCTTCTTCTTCTTCTTCTTCTTCTTCTTCTTCTTCTTCTTCTTCTTCTTCTTCTTCTTCTTCTTCTTCTTCTTCTTCCTTCTTGCCTTTTATGGGGTAGACATTTGGCTCTCCAATCCTCTCTGTCATCTGCTATTTTCATGAAGTTCGTGTTGCTTATATTATTATTTGTTGGCCAGCCGTTTAAGCTTTTCGTATACCTCATTTTATGGTTTCCTCTGCCTCTCTTACCTAGTAGTTTCCCCAAAAAAGTTAATTTATCAATTTCGACTATTCTATTGATATGCCTCATAAACTTCATTTCTCTTTTTCTAAAAGAAACAGTATGAGTGATCTAGTAACAACTGCAGCTGTCGGTTCCTCGTCGTAATTTTCCTGTTTTGTCTACGATATCCTCAAAATTCATATCAACAACCACATGTAAACTGCCTCCTTTATGTCATTTCATTGTTAATTGTCCCACATTGGTTTTGAACCAATGTGCCAGGCACAACCTTTGATACGTGGATTTTTATTAGTGTGATATTTCTGGTTTTCACGACACAGTAACGAGAACTCATTGACACACTGAAACGCCAGTGAATGTCGCACTCTTATGATTCCAAACAAAATCTTAAAAACAACATCCAAGCAGCATGGTCGAGCGGATAAGAGTGATTACTCTTAAACATCCGGAGTGCTGATGGTGCTTAGTTGGACCAAAATGTTGACTTCTCATCTTTGACTTGACGACGCAAATCACAAGTACCTCAGAAGTTGGAGTAGGTTAGCTGATGGAGAATGATACTGGAAAGCTAATCCACACGCAAACAGCAGTGCAGTGCACAAGAAGTAGTAGCACGTGTGTGGACTACGCTTGAGTTCAAAGCGAGAGAACGCAACAACAATCAAATCCAGAAGTGAAGACTTCAGTTACAGACAATATAAAAGCGTTCGACAGAAGAACATATGTTCAATCAACTGCAGACAGTACAGGTCTTGTACATAATCCCGGCTGTAGTATTAAAACCGTTTGTCCAAATGTAAAGAATCTGGCATTAAATTTGACGTGAGTGGGAAAGCCTTTCCAAAGTTACCTAACGTGATACTTCGCTTGAACATCCAGATCTCAGCCACTAGCACCATCATAGGTCAATGAAATACAGGCTGTGTAAACGAATAAACATGGAACCCGTTTGCCGACAACACGAGAGAATAAGAAATAACAAGACAGCGCAGACTGACAACGAAATCATGAAACATCTTCAAGTTCGTCCTTTAAATCCTTTGCTCTTTCTCATTTCCATGTCTAAACATGCAAGACACAACCCCTGTGCATCATACGTCTCCTCTGTCTAAATGTCATCAGTGATAAATAACAGGTACGTAGGCTGGCCTGATAACAGGGGTCCCATCCTGGAGAAAACGCCAAGCCGAAATCGGAGATGGACAGATTGTCGTAGTCAAGAAATGCCACAAAACTTGGCAAGTTTCTAGCTCAGCCACATGCTCGGGGAAAGGCCCGGATATGTGTTTCTTTTCTGGCTTCCCTGAACGTCACTGATTATGTCAAGATTAAGTCAAAGTATTACATACGGCTGGTTAAAAATAAAGAAGGGGGATCGCGGTAAATGAAAGGGTTCGTGCAGCGATCTCTTTCGATCGTGTGATCATGTAAGCCTGAAAATTACTAGATACACAGGGATCAGCGTGGAAACTTCGAATATGGGCGTACTACTGCAATTCTTAATTATACCAAACGCCACTGAGAGCGACGTGAAATTATGGTCAAGGGTACCAATATCCACCTGATATGGTTGTGGAATAAAACGTCTGTTTTGAAGATTAATAATGCTTATGATGATGTTTCCAACACATTTATAGGATTCTGTTAGCGGTAACTGTCCTTTCGGCTCATTTGCATTTATTTTCTGAATTAGTGTTATTTATAACATGAGACCTGCGGTAGCGTAGTGTAGTGGCTAGACGCTCGTCTCTCAATTCGGTTTTCATGGGTTCAAATCCGCATCGGAGAGTATTTTTTTTTATTTTGACCTCGGCTCCCTGGTCGGCCCAGCCTAAACTGTTTACACAAATGTGTATTGGGAAGTAAAGGTGGCTGGCGTGGTACTGACATCATCCATCGAGTTCTGATTGGTCTCTAAAAACAATATGGGTCTGACACCACACATCCAATGAGCTTTATAATCTGTAAAGGGGTCTTTTTTACTGGCATTTAAAGTCACCTAGCCCATTTGTTATATTAACTCATTATGTTACAATTACTGCTTTAACACCGTCTTCCTCGTCCAACTGTTACTTTAACCCGTCTCTATCTCTGCTGCTATTTCAAGGCCTCTTGTTTCCTGACAACTGTAGGGTGTGTTTTTAATGACTGTGGGGTTTTGAAAACATTGCCGTTCCAAGTTTTGTATTCACCCTCTGTGGAGTTCATGCAACATAAAAGGTAAATACAAAACTTGGAACGGCAATAGTTTCAAACAAACCCACAGTCATTAAAAATACACCCTGTATTAGAGTAACACAGTTATCAGTTTATTCTAGGAATTGTGTGGGACAAACAAAGTTACAGTTTGACTACGTTCGTCCATTTCTTACAGGGAGGAGCCCACCAGGAAACCAAAGAATAATAATAGCGTAATCTGCCAACTGGTCGTAAGAGGCGTCTAAGGAAATTCGGCCGTTGTATGTGATTGCTATCTTGACAGGCTGCGGGTGATGTTTCCCGAATGTTCGCCTTTGCAGTCAATGAAAGATATTTAAACACAGAAGTCACAAATAGCATGTTGCATTATTTATTGCCTGTCAGATGTCGCTGCATCTCGTCATGTTCACACTGCACATTATATATCACATGAAGTGAATATATCAATACAACTTTGGCTGTAATAAGAAAACGCATAGTCACGTGTGTTATTGTTGTTTGTCCGTCAAGAATGATGATGACCATTCATTTCATCCAGTGGGATTGAGAGTATGGAGCCGTGAGTTCTAAGATGGCTGATAAGGCCTAATTTGGCTCGAAATGTTCTTTGACAATGTGGGCAAAGAATGCGTGACGTTTCTGAAGGAGGATTTTCTGCAGTGGTTTTTCTGTTCTGTCTTTTCTTCACAGCTCTTGCAGTCCTGGTTGCCTCACAAGTGACTGCACCCTTGCGTAATGATGCACGCCACGAATTTCGGTCTCTGGCTGCAGTCTCCCAAGTGTCATGATGAATTCCAAAAGCATTCAGTGAGATTTTCAGAGTGTCTTTAAAGCGTTTCCTCTGGCCGCCTTGGGAGCGTTTACCACAACGCAACTCGCCGTAAAAAATTCGTTTAGGGAGCCTGTGATCTGGCATGCGAGTCAAGTGACCAGCCCAGCGAATCTGATTCTTCATTAGTAGAGTGTGGATACTGGACATGGACGCTCTTTCTAGGACTTCAGTGTCTGGGATCTTGTCTTGCCATTTAATCTTCAGTAACTTCCTAAGGCAGATAGTCACGTGTATTGTTCGAACGTAGAGCACTTGCTATCACCACGGTAATTTCAAATTTACAACGAACTCTTTCTGTTTGCATGAAGCTGGCTGTACCCGCCTAATTGCTAACAAATCACTATATTTGAGCAATCGTTTATTGTTCGTCGAATAAAATTTTGAAAAAAAAAAAGAGAGATGCCATAGTCAAATAAATACTACCGGGAAGGTTAACCCGGTCAACAAATGCCCGCAGAAGTCGTGATGTGTCGGCCTAACGGCGCAAGAACTCAGCTCTGCTGTAAACAGGCACAACGCAATAACATCCGGAAAAAAACTCCGGATGAACGCAGAAGAAGAAGAAATAAATACTATATGACTTTATAATACGTATAATATGTGTGTGACTATAAGAAGAAGCAACAAAGACATTTATGATCTGTTTAAGACCCCGCTAATCACTGGTATCATGACGGCTAATAGACTGCAATGGCTGGGGCATATAGAACGAATGGAAGATAATAGGGAAACAAAACTCGCTTACACTCAAGAAATAAATTACCGTAGACCCCGAGGTAGACCAAGAAGACGGTGGAGAGATAATATACATACAGACCTACAAGCACTTGGAATCAACGACTGGAAAGAGAAGGTCCACCAGAGAGACGAATGGAGACGGATTGTATCTAGTTAGTTAGTCGACAGATCATCCTCGTTGCACATCGAACCATTCAGTCCATAAGTGCTCGGATCCTCCCCTCAGCAAACCCCGCAGCGTGTAGCGGCCAACGACGCCAGTTCTGTGCTGGTTTATCAATCTTCTTTGACTTCCTGTGTAGTGTTCTTGTTTGGCCACCCCTCTTTTAATTTGCTGCTCTCGCAGTCTGGCCATTGTTGTAGATTCACAGTCATCACTTGGTTCTCGCAAAAGTCTCACTTCTCGTAGAGCTTTCAGAATGTCAGCCTGGTCCATGGCGCGTCCGCCCTCCACAGTAGCCTCACCTGCGAGCTTGTCAGCCCGCTCATTTCCTTGTACTCCCGCATGCCCTGGCACGAAGATGAAACTAATCTTTGCCAGCCGAGACCGCTTCAGAGGCAGCAACCATTCTCTTCGGATCGACCCCTCCTCTATCCTCTTGATCATGTTCATTGAGTCGCTAAGGAAACAAGCCCTAGTGAATGTCTGTGTCTCGAGCCATGTTATTGCTTTACTTACTGCCATGACTTCCATGGTCAGGCTACTTGTGGTTTCAGTGAAAGCACCAGAGTCCTCCTTCACAATTCTCCCTCCGGCCCGAGCTGTAAAGGCCCATGAGCTTCTCACATGTCGGACGACCGACCCATCTGTGTAGATGACCGCGTCACCGTCTAGCGAATTCTCGAAAATCAACGCTTGTACTTCAGCCTCAACAGCAGCCGGATTTTCTTGTCTGCATTTTCTATCTAGTTGGATGCAAACTGAAAAGGATGTGCAGAAGTCTGTTGGCACTTGCACCCACTCCTCGCCAGGTTCTAAGTCCTCAAGTGAACACACCTGTTGAAGAATGTCTTCGGCTTGACCCATCCACGACCGTCCTCTTTTTAACCTGCTACCCTTCACCTTCCTAATTTCACTATGCAGTGGATGTTGTGTGTTTGCGTTAATTCTGTGGTAGGCGCGTGCCCTGCAAACTTGTATTCTCTCTTCAATGGTTGGAAAATCAAGAAGGTAGCGCATCGCCCTGCATGCTGTATCTCTTGTACATCCAAGAATAATGCGCATAGCTTCATTCTGTATCCTTTCCATCCTTTCTATCTGCTTATGGCTGAGAGTCAGGATTGCCATTGCATACTCCAAAACAGACATGACCAGCCCCTCGTACAGAAGACATAGATGGCGCTGCTCACAGTTTGCTGCCGCCATCACCCGCATCGCTGCCAAACCCCGCTTGGCCTTTGTTATCACCTGGTCTATGTGCACATTATAAGCAAGGCTTCGATCAAACCGTATCCCCAGGTAATTCATTGCCTGCGTTCTTTGTAGATTGTATCTGCAGCAAAGAACCTCAATGGCTCGGAATGAAGAAGAAGAAGAAGAAGAAGAAGAAGAAGAAGAAGAAGAAGAAGAAGAAGAAGAAGAAGAAGAAGAAGAAGAAGAAGAAGAAGAAGAAGAAGAAGAAGAAGAAGAAGTTGTGTGTGTGACTATGACATAGCTTTCTGCTTAGGCTATTTGTAATACCTCTAATATATGTGGCCACTACATCCCGTTCTACTGCAGTTTCAAGTGCAGTTAGTGCAGGATGTGTTTTTAAACTGACTTGAAACCCCTAGGACGCCAGAGTCTAATGAAACCAGAAAGTCTTGTCGCGGGAACCTGCTGGAAGTTTGTGAAGTGTTAGGACCCTCACATTTTGTAGGACTTAGTGCACGGAGGGATAGATGGTCGGTCTGTACTCCTGTAGCAAACGACGTAAGATGGCATTAAACCGTTGTCCGATAGCGCTCATATCATTGTCAACATAAGATTACAACCGTTACACCAATACGCCCGCTCAGTCTAATATATGTACCAGGAAATGTTCTGGGAAATAAACGCTACCGGTGTGATAGTGACCTGATAGTACCTGTTTTGTGCCAATTGGTCTATGACAACATTGGGCTTGCACCATGTATCTAAACACGCCTCAAGGTGAAAGGTCTTTTACTTACTTACTTGTGTGTGTGTGTGTGTGTGTGTGAGTGAGTGAGTGTGTGTGGGTGTATGTATGTGTGTGTGTGAGTGAGTGTGTGAGTGAGTGAGTGTGTGTGAGAGTGAGTGTGTGTGTGTGAGTGAGTGAGTGAGTGTGGGTGTGTGTGTCAGTGAGTGAGTGAGTGAGTGTGTGTGTGTGTGTGAGTGAGTGAGTGTGAGTATGAGTGTGTGTGTGTGTGTGTGTGTGTGTGTGTGTGTGTGTGTGTGTGTGTGTGTGTGTCAAGTGCAGTTTAGTTTAGTTTAGTCGGCGGATCAACATCATGGGACCCGGGTGTAACCCATCAGTGCTTCGTCCTACTCCTAACTCAAGCTCAGAGTCCGGAGAATCTCAACTCAGTGCACGAACTCCGTAGTACCGGCGAGGATCCTGAAATACTTTCGGTAGATTATTAACTCGAGATTTTGCCCGGGCAGGGCCTTTAGGCTACTCTTTTTCGATTTCTAACTTCCATGGTATTTTACGTGCGCAACAATACACAGGGCGTCCGATCTAACTACCCAGAAACTAGGGGAAAGTTTGTTACCAGAAGTCCACGTGATAAAATCCCGGCCCTCACCGGGGCTTGAACTCGGGACCTCCAGCATTCGAGACCGACACCATACCTCGAGACCACTCAGCCCCCCTATGTCAAGTGCAACGAGAAAAAGAGTGTTGAAGTGCTACATAGAACCTGTACCTCCCCCGATGTGTCTCCACCTTGCCGTGGTGGGGGAGCTTGTGTGTCCCTCTACCCCCATGTGCTTGCCGATGGATAAAAACTACATATCGGACAGCAAATGGGATAGGGGCTAGACTAAGAGAGACACAACCTGCTGCTCCGCGGGTTAGACTGAGGTGAGGATAGCAGTCAAAATTCAAATCAGGTGCACGAAGGCAGAAGTTCTTGGTCCGGACAAAACACTTAAGGCTCCCTGTCAAAGGCTGTGGCTGGACGCCCCTCGGATCTGAGAGCCGGGCCGATACCCATCTTTCGAAAAATAGAGGCGTGATACTGAGCAAGCTACATGCTCAGGTCTGATACAAGTTCGAAGGCTCCCAGCTGGGGGATATGAGAGATCCCCGGATGAGAGGGCCAGGCCGTTTCTCGTTCACTGCTGCACGAAGGTAAGGTGCTGAGCCGGCAGCACATGTAGCCTACCTTGTGAGCGAGTACAAAAAGTCAGAAAAGTGCCCCAGTCGAAGGAAATGGTTACGAAAACTGTCTGTATCTAACTCATAGAGAGTGTAGACAAAAATGGAAGAACGTCTCAATGACGCGAAATGGAACGCACGGCGAGCGAACCTATTGAGTGGTCCGAAGTCAAAAGCAAAAGCTTACCGAGTGGATGTCGCTCGCAGTCTGACCGCTCCTGGTGTGTGCTTGAGCGATCAGTGGCAAGCGAGTTTCCCAACACAGGGAAGTGAGGAACTAAAGCAGTCATGAGCAGGACGTGGCAACTCCCCGGGAGCCCAGTCTCAGAGCAATATGTGCCGGCTCTGCAATTATGGAAGCCTCCTTGGATAGCGAGGGAATGCCCATGGTCTGCCCCTGCCTTCTCTTGAGGGCCGACCGCGATGTCGTTGATCGTTCTATCTTGACCAGCTGAGATGTTGGCGACATCACAACAGTCTAACGTGCCTCGAAACCAGAGGAAGGCTAACCTCATTAAAAAATGCCCGCCGGAAGCCGGAAGTGTCGTCCTACGGGTGGCAAACTAAAAATTGATACTGCGCAATTACGTCCGAGTGAAATGTCTCGTCCGAATGTCTCTCGAGCTAAGAACAGCTCTGACTACCTAGTTTCCGAATGCCGCTCTTGTTCGGAACAGCTCTGACTAGGAAGTTTTCCGAATGTCTGTCGTGCCTGGAACAGCTCTGACGGGCGCAACGACAAGCACATGTCCGAAAACTCGCTGAGTGGATACCGTCTGCAAACCTGTCTGGTTTGTGCGGGAATGGCCCGGGGCAAACGAAATGACCAATATATTGAAGTGAGGATTCAAAGCAGCCATGAGCAGGACGTGACGATTTCCCTCGGAAAGCCCAGATCCAGGGCGTTATGTGTCGGACCTGCAACTATGGAAGCAACCTTGGATGGCGGGAAATGCTATGGACTGTCCCTGCCTTCCTTTGAGGGATGACCGTTGTCTTCGACCATTCAACCTTGGCCAGCTGTGTTGTAGATGGCACCACAAAAGTGAGAGTCTCCCAGGAATACTACCTGGTCAAAAAAGCACGCTGTAGTCGGATGTGTTGGCCTACGGGTTTCGGCCCAAGGGCGCATAACAGACACACCGCAATCACATCTGAAAAAACACTCCGGATGCACGAAAAGAAGAAGAAGAAGAAGAACCTGTACTTGTGTATGGATGTGAAAGGTGGACGATGAGCAGACAAATTGAAAACATCCAGTGGCAGTGGAAATGTGGTTTCTGAGGAAATTGCAAAGAATACCCTGGACAGAGCAAGTCCTATAAATAGTAAATGAAAACCGCAAAAACCGCAAACAGATTAGAGAAATTACAAGGGCGAGTCAATAAGTAAGTCACACAGTCATGTGGGATGGCAGGTAAATGTAGTTAGTGTTTTCTACAGGCATCATTATGGTACAGCAACATCAAACTTTATATTCCCGTTCGTCAGGTGGCACTAGGTGTCTCATGCGCATTGTGACTGTACTTACGGAGTGTACAACCACAGCGCAACGTGCTATTGTGCGTTTTTTGTGGGCAAAAGGACTGCCGGTAAAGGACATTCATAAGGAAATGCTTCCTGTTTATGCTGACAAATGTTTGTCCCGTAAATCGGTGCATAGCTGGGTAGAAAAAAATTCTCAAGGACGCTCTCAAATTGTTGATGAAATCCGATCTGGTCGTCCTGTGAGAATGCAACAGAAGCATCAGTTCAGCGGGTTGAGGAGATGAATAGAGGTGACAGGCGAGTAACGATAGACTCTGTAGTATCTGCAATAGGATGCTCACATGGTTCAGCATACAGCATAATGCATGATCGATTGAAATTTAAGAAAGTGTGCTCACGGTGGGTACTCAGACAATTGAAGGAGGAACACAAAATGAACCGATTTGGCCTGTCCTTGCATCATCTCTGTCGATACGAAGATGAAGGAGAAGACATGCTGAACAGGATTGTTACTGGGGACGAATCATGGGTGCATCACTACCAGCCCGAATCAAAGCGTGCTTCAATGCAATGGAAACATACTTCTTCGCCTTCGTCGCCTTGTGTCTAAAAATTCAAGGTTACGCCATCAGCAGGGAAGGTTATACTGACAGTGTTCTGGGATTGTCAAGGGGTGCTTTTAACCAATTTCAAGAAGAAATGTGACAATGTGAATTCTGAATGGTACTGTGAAGTTCTATCGATGCTTCGTGATGCAATTCGAAGAAAACGCCCAGGACTGCTGACTAGAGGAGTGTTGCTTCTTCATGGCAAAACCAGACAACATACGGCTCGGTTAACTCAGGAGAAAGTTAACCAACTAAGGTGGGAAGTTCTGGAACATCCACCTTACTTAACCCCTAGCGATTTCCACCATTTTGGTCCACTGAAAACCCACCTTGGCGGGAGACATTTCACGAATGACGCCGAAGTTGAATGTGAAGTGAAAACGTGGTTTAGAAAACAGAGCAAGTAGTTCTATTCAGCCGAATAAAGGGCCAGTGTATGTATAAAAATAAACTAGTTTCAAGTTGTCATATTTAAATATTTTTCTACAACCATTTGTGACATACTTATTGACTTCCCCTCGTAGACGTAGACATTCAAATTTGTTTGGGCATGTTATGAGAAGAAGTAAACTGGATAACTTGGTAATAACGGCAAGATTCATGGGAAAGGAACAAGGGGAAGGCAGGGAAGTAAATATGTGGATGGCATGACCACATGGCTTGGTCGGGACAAGACCACAAGAGTTGATCCACGACTGCTGTTAGTGCCGGATGGCGAAACATGACCCTCACGCTTGCTGGCATGGCACATGATGATGATGATGATGATGATTGATGATGATGATGATGATGATGATGATGATGGTGTGTGTGCGTGTGTGTGTGTGTGTGTGTGTGTGTGTGTGTGAGTGTGTGTGTGTGTGTGTGACCCTTGTCACGTTCATGTTCTTTAGTGATTAATTAGCCATTTCCCGTTCTCGTGGCCTTGTACTCCGCCAGCCAGGTAACTAATTTACCAGGTAATGAATGTGTCTAGACGATGTAGAGACCGACGTGGTTTCTAACCAGTGAAGCAGAAGCGGGGTAGGACAGAGAAAGAAACAAGAGAAGGCGTGGCAACTGTGGATTATACTTTGAAGACCATTCCTCTAGAGCCGTGAGTTCCAAAACTTGCTGGTAATGGACGACTTACCCCTTTCTAGCACTCCAGATACAAACATATACTCGCTTCTAGGTATTGCGAAACAGGCAGGCAGGCAGGCAGGCAGGCAGGCGGGCGGGAGGGAGGGAGGGAGGGAGGGAGGGAGGGAGGGATAGATAGATAGATAGATAGATAGATAGATAGATAGATAGATAGATAGATAGACAGATAGATAGATAGATAGATAGATATTGTTCATTATGTGGATATTAACCACATATAAATCTCTCATGTGCACGTGGAAAACCAGGAGAAACTATCACATTAATTTCCTAAGAATCCTCTCTGTGCAGTCACCAGGGTAGATTTATGGGGTAGTAACACGTTCAACGATCATCATACCAATCCTGAAAATGAATACACTGACACACCATGACATGGTATTGATCTCTCAGTAACGTAACATGTCCCCCACCTCACACAGGAAATTGTTATATCGTAAATAAATAACTAAATAAATACAATTGCGTGCCAATTGTAGGACGTTGCAATCAACTCCAGCTACTATTGGCTGTTTGTGATTTATCGGGCAATTTTACGTTGAGTAGTTTGCCACTGCATTCTGAACGAGACGTCCAAATGAACGGCGACATGTGGAATGAACCCACAACTCCGCAGTAAGAAGAGAAAGTATAAGCTTGTTAAACCTCAGCGACAAAGTGGCAGTGTGCGCCACATCACACAGGAAACTCATTTACATCCTGGCTACAGTTTAGTCATCATCATCATCATCATCATCATCATCATCATCATCATCATCATCATCATCATCATCATCTTCAACTTTTTCCATCAAGCGTCGTGAATAATTGACGCTCCGGCGCCCAATGGGTGGCACTGAATAGTGTCATTCCGTGTGAATTTACAATGTCTTTGATTTCGTCAATCCATTTTCTTCTTGGGCGTCCTCTTGCTCTCGTAGCAGATGTTCTTTAATGTAGCGCCAGTGCTGGTAGTTGATGGTGTTGAATTCTAATGAGATGACCAAACCATTTGATCTTCTGTCTTTCAATAAACGTGGCACAAGGTGTTGATCTCACTGTCTGTCTGATATCACCATTTCTCACTCGGTCTCGGATAGTTAAATTGGCAGCTCTCCTCAAGCATCTCATCTCAAAGGTTTTGATTTTGCGCAGATGTGATGTGGATAATGTCCAAGTTTGACATTAGTGACATAAGATTGGTATGAATATGTTATTTATTATTTGTCGTTATGCGGACATAGGTATATTTAGATGTTTCAGTATGTGTTTAGTGAAATATATGTCGCTGGACAATTTCAGGAACAACTAAACTAAGATGAATCATACATTCACAAGTACTGATTGGCATTCATAGGAGACAACTGGAGATAAATAATAATCAGACAGCATATTACAGAACAGCATATAACAGAACAAGCTAAAGTTTCCAGGTCGACTCAGTCTGAAATCAACAACGTTTTGGGAAGTAAAGGCGGCCGGTGTGACATTAACCACATCAGCCACTGAGGGCCGATGGGTCTATACAAATATTGGTCTAGCACCGTATGTCCGATGCATCTTAAAACGCCAAAGGGATTCTTTACATTTTTTTAACACAGTGATTTTGGAGAAGATAGAGAAGGGGGGTGTGAATGCTTGACCAGAGAAGATAGAGAAGGGGTGTGTGAATGCTTGTGGTAAACCCTGGGAAGGTCTATGTATTCAGGTGCTCGCTCAACAATGCTACTGGAAAAGCTGACCTGCCTAACATGTTGCTAAAGAGGCAGATAACTGAAAGAATTGACAAGCTAAAATAGCTGTGTTTGATTGTAGTCTGTTGTATGAGTATCATTTTGGGCAAACTATTCTTAAATGCAGACACGGCACAACAGTACTGAAGACTACGGTAGCTATGCACATGGAACAGAGGCTATTTCTCTTATTGTTCACACATCTTGTTCTCTCAGTAACTGATTATGGACATGTTATTTAAACGCTATGTTTTTTCTTCAAAGTGTGACAAATTGGGACGAATGCACACTGCAAATGAAAGAGTGCGAATGGTCTCGAGTCGTATACGAGATACCCCAATCAAAAAAATACAGCATACTGTGACTTACATCGGTGAACTCTAGACTCGCACCAGCAAAGGTTAAGGCCTACTTACACGCAAGTCACCAAAGATGTCAGCCAGTTATTACACAATTGTCTAAATGATATGAAAGGAAGACGGACACAGAAAGGAAAGTCATGGATGGCACAAGATGAAGATTACCTCATTCAAACAAATATACGAGGGGAAAAGGGTTGGGTGGGGGGGGGGGGGGGAGAGAGAGGGTTAAGAATTGAGAGACAACGGCATAACAAGGAAAATTTTTCGCTAGATCATAATAACGTAGGGCAGTCGGTGGAGGTTGGTGTAATGGGTTGACAAAGTTGGAAGTCATCATCATCATCATCAAGTGCCCTGCCAGCTGGCGTAGGCGTTCATGGCTCTTCACAGATCTCGGTCTTTGGTTTTCTGGATCAACTCCGCTGCTGATATTCCTCCATGCCACCGTCTCAATCGATCCAACATCATTTCTCTTGGTCTGTCTCTGCCTCTCTTTCCCTCGATCTTTCCAGTTGTCACGATGTTCTCCAGTGTCTCTCTTCTCATCACATGACCAAAGAAAGATGTTTGTCTCTTTCTTATTGTTCTATATAATGTTCTAGTTTTATTAGCCTGTTTCAGGCAGTCGTTGTTGGTTACTCTGGCAGTCCAAGGAATTCGCAACATTCGTCTCAGGAACCACATCTCTGTTGCTTTTAATTTCTTCTTAATTTGTTAATTTACATTCCAAGATTCACTACCATACAGCATAACTGGTTCTACATAGTATTTCACTCTCTCTTTCTTACATTCAGTGATACTGACTTATTACATAAGATACTCTTCATTTTCTGAAATGCGGCTTTTGCTTGCCCTATTCTGATCTTAATCTCTGTTGTACACCTTCCATCTGATGTTATAAATGCCCCTAGGTGTCTAAAATTATCCACTTGGTTAAGAATGTTTCCTTCTATTTCTATGTCACATTTTGGTGTCATCATTTTATTTGATATCACCATTGTTACTGTGTTCTTGATATTCAAGGAGAGTCCTTTCCTTGCCCTCTCTTTTACTACAGTGTCCAACAACTGTTGTAGGTCTGTTGATTTATCCGCCACCAATACTGTGTCATCTGCATAGCGTATATTATTTATATTATAACCTCCAACTAATATTTCTGGCATCTCTTTGATATCTCTCATTATTACTTCGCTATATAGGGAAAAGAAATCTGGTGACAAGACACACTCATGTCGTACTCCTAGCTTTATCTGTTCGTGACTACCCTCTTTATTTCCCATTTTAATTGCTGCTACTTGGTTCCAGTAAATAATCTTTATTATTCTTAGATATTTCCCATCAATGTTGATATCTTCCATCATTTTAATCAGTTCATCATGTTTTACTTTATCAAAAGCCTTAGTATAATCTATGAAGCACAAATAAATGTCTTTCTGTTTCTCTATTGACCTGTCTATTAGTGTCCGTATTGTATATATTGCATTGTTTGTACTCTTTCCCTCCACAAATCCATACTGTTCTTCACTAATTTCCATTTTTACTTTCTTTCTGATTCTTCTCATTATGATTCTGAGCAGAAGCTTTGTGATATGGTTTATGAGGTTAATTGTACGAAAATCTTCACATTCAATTGCTCCTGGTCTTTTCGGTATAGCTATAAATACATATTTCAGCATATCACTGTGTAAATATCCACAGCTGTAAATATCATTCAACATTTTGGTTAATATATCTACTCCAAATTCTCCCAATACTTCTAATTCTTCTATTGTGATTTCATCTGGCCCAACTGTTTTTCCTTTCTTCTTGTTTCATAGCGTCAGTGACTTCTTCTTTTAGAAAAGGTGGACCTTCAAAGTTACTTTCTTCTGTTAATTCTTCCCTTTCTCCATCATTCATCTTCCAAATTGGAAGCACAACAGCTTGTAGATGAACACGTCTGTAGAGATGACGCATTAGTGTACACGGATGACGCAATAGTGTACAGAGATGGCGTATTAGTGTACACAGATGGTTCTGTCCGACGTGGTGAGAAGTCTGACTGGTAATTCTCAGCAAGAGTGATAGGTCGTCCCTCGGGAAAATTCAGCCTTTAAGTCCTCCACCTCAAATATGAGAATGGAGGTGGTTGCGATCACTTAATCTTTGAAGTGGATAACGGGCACTCGAGTAGGCAAGGCGATCATAGTATCTGATTCTCAAGACATGTTGTGTAAACTACAGAACTGACAATTGTGGCATGGATACCAAGCATAGACAACTTTACCTCGCTCGTGCAGGGACTTATATACTGTCCGGGTCATGCTGGAGTGTGAAGTGACATCCTTTGGTCAATTTCGTTTCAGTTTCGTCAGGACTGTAGTCAGTACATCCGACTTCGACAAGCATTTTATTTGGATTTGCTTTCCCTAGCCTTTGACTGTTCCCTATCTACCTAGATGACAGTAGATTTGTGTCTCTCTTCGTCTGGTTCTTTTTCTTTGACCTGTCCGACATAGGAGACCATGCAAGTAGCTGGGCTACCGTCGGCACAGCTCTTGGGAGTCATTGGAACACGCAAGCCCTTCTCCCTCCACCAGATGCAGACACATGAGAGAGAAATTACAAAGTAATGAGCGAGCTGGTGTTAAAAAAAAAAAGCCAGCGGTTGGGACACTCATCGTGAACAAGGCAAACATTCTGAAGATTATGAACGACTATTAGTTAAGTTCACAGTAACGGATTAAACAACATATGCTAGGATATTCGGAATTAGAAGTTAAGTGTGGGTCTGATAGAGAAGTACGTATGAGAGGACGTATGTTGTGTCTACAACTAATGTGTCAGTGAAATGATTAGCATCTACATCTTGCAACATTTGCTGTGGGAGAAGGAGTAGCTACGTACTTGCCCGGAATGTTATCATGTCGATTCTTGAATCAATCAATCAACAACGACAGCGCCCCGCTTAATGAACCCGCGTACTTCGCTGCACAACCAGCTAGACATGGCTAATTCTGTCTCTTTCAGTTCAGTTAAGATTATCATCACTGAGCTCCGGACACTTTCTTATGTGCTCTGATCTCCTAAGTAAATCCACCGGCATACAGAGCTAGCTCTACCATTATCGTCTTCACCAATTATTCGCCTGGCATGCTGCTATTTCCTGGCCACGCCAATTTTCTGTTCAAACTCTTGCATGTTTCCTGTCTCTCCTATCAGTGCATATCACTACATGTAAAAAAAATATTTTTCTTTTGATTTGCGACGTATTCTAATCGTGTGCATATCCTTAAACCTGCCGCGACAACCCACCTCACTAACCACAAAGCTAAAAGGATATAATATTCAGCTCATGTCATGAAAGGCTTACAGACAAGTGATCGATGACATTCATTAAAAAGGTATCGTTAAGTGGCAACAGGGCGGAAATATACATCTAGAGAGACATGCCGATGTGATCACCAATAATCCAAACTCTATGTATGTGGTCAGATAGCTACAGTAGATGCAGACTGAGCTAGACGTCTAACCATCCCTCTATCAGGTATGCATGCCTGGTTAATTTGTTCAGTAATTATTACATTGGCTAAACGAGTGTTATGCAAGGAATCTTAATATTGTGAGGTGATGTAAAATTAAACGGTAAAAACAAACATAGTGCTATCGTTTGGATGTAACAGGATGAAACCCTCGGATGTGTTCATCATCATTATTATGTATCTTGCCGAGTGGCGCAAGCAATCATGTTCCGATACAAACCCATGTCCTCAATGTTCTTGATTAAGTTCGATAGCTGATCGTCATCCGTGTCGCTCTGTCAATTTATTTCAGCATTTTGTCCCGCTGTTGACTTCTCTCTTAAATACTCTCGAACTGCATGACTATAACCTTCACAAGACCCTTTCGTCTCATAACACCACCAAAACGTAACCATGAACTTCCTGATTGTAAACCAAACAAGTCGTCCAGCAGGAATGTGATGTCATTGGACAATCACATTATTTAGGCCTGACTGCACGGAGGAATACAATGGTGTAAGTGTTTGACAACATCACAGGCAAGGCAGAAATCGCCCAACTATGGATCAAATAAAATAGGGAGGTCAGCATCCATCCATCGTGTGCCATGCCGATCAGCGTGAGCGGTCAAGTTTTGCAATCTCACTCGATCACCAGAGTCGTGGATCAGCTCCGTGTTTCTGTCTCGACCATACCACCTGGCCAAGTCGTCCAGGTATTTACTTCCCGGTCTTCCTCGTGGTCTCTTCCCTTCGATCTTGCCAGTTGTCACCAAGTTCTCCAATTCATTTCTTCTCATAACATGCCCAAAAAATTTTGACTGTCTACGTCTAATGACTCTAATCAGTTTATGAGGTCAGCATGGCCAAATGAAAAAGAAAGCGGGTTCGTAAACATTCGGTGTGCTGATTCCGAGTAAGGGGTTCCACCTCTACATCGGACAGTTGAACTAAAATGTTGACTTTTCGTCCTTGACTTGGGGACGTAAATTATAATTACTTCTGAAGTCGGAGTGGGTTCGCCTGATGGCGAGGGACACTGATAATAGAGAAAGCTAATCCATACGCAAAATTCAATCCAGTGATACTAGAAGTGAGGAGCGGCTGGCCGAGTGGCTAGAACGCCGGACTCTCCTTCGGGAAACCCGGGTTCAATCCCTCGGTAAGGTGTGGGATTTTTTTCTGCCAGAGGCAAAAAGACAATCCTAGCCTGTACAGTTCACGGCGACAGTACTAGCCAGGCGGCCTTTATTCCTCAGGCTCAAAGACCCCTCTTTCATACACCGCAAGGTACTATATTGGCAGTAAATGACAGTTTGACAGTTTTGACAGATACTAGAAGTAGTGTGTATGGATTACGCTTGAGCTCAAAGCGAGCGAGCGCAAATTAAATTTTCAAAAAGTACAGAAATTCGTTCATGACATGGCGCATTCGCTACCAGCATTGAGCTTGGAGTAGTTCTCTGCGCGTTGGAGTAGTTCTCTGTTGTTGTTGTTGTTGTTGTTGTTGTTGTTTTTTGTTTTTTTGGTAAAGAAATCTCTATAAACAACACCCCAAAAATATACTATGCAAAGAGCAACAAAACTTAACAGACGTACGAGCTCGGACGTCGCCTTATAAAAGGTCATGCTAGGTAGTATGTTCCCTGTCTATATTGCGCGGGAAAGCCTGTTGCTGGTCCACACGTAACATAAATCAAGTTAATAAATGTGGAAAATAAAAACAGGTATATACCTGCGAAAAAAATGAGGGATAATAAACACAGACACAGTGTACATACAACACAACGAATTCCAATACGGCAAACGTAAATCATAAGGGGGGGGGGGGGGGGGAGAGGGAGGGAGGGGGGAGTGGATCAATGATGATAATAACAAATAATAAGATAAAAATAAGATATGCCATGACACAAAGAATCGTTTCGATCATAATAATCTTCATCGGAAACAACACAAACAGATCTAAAGAAAAACGTGAAATTAAAAAATTTAATAACAACGTTATTTCTCTTATCTAATAATTGTGAACCGAGAAACATAACGTCGTAAAAGACCGGGAAAGTTAACCCGGTCAACTAATGCCCACAGAGGTCGGTTGTGTCGGCCTAACTGGGCAAGAACGCAGCCCTGCTGTAATCAGGCACAACACAATCACGTCTGCAAAAATAGTCTCCGGATGAAAGCAGCAGCAGAAGAAGAAGAAGAAGAAGAAGAAGAAGAAGAAGAAGAAGAAGAAGAAGAAGAAGAAGAAGAAGAAGAAGAAGAAGAAGAAGAAGAAGAACGTTGTAAATAACTAAACAGCAGCAAAATCGTACTATCCATACTGCACTGACATTGGAAGCTCTTCTATGTGACAAGGACTGCTCCCTAGCAGGCTGCACGATGTATACATTCAAATGTGATATGTGCAGAAGTACTGCAACAGTCCTGAGGAATGATGTCCAAGGAGGAGTCCACAACATAACGAATAACGAAAATTATATCCAGAATATACACATGTGGTGCAATTAACATTTACTATCCATCAAAACATCCTTAGCATTAATGTTAAGAACATAATGATAGCTAGTGTCAGTGCACCCGTGCCTTACTTGTAATACAAAAACAATTATTTCATAGGCATTAGCATTGTAGATATCAGGACCGCGGGTACCTCTCTAACTACGCACGGACCAGATCTCACTATAATATCTGCAGACATCCAGCACCGCTTCACACTAAGAGTTCTTAATGGGATTGGATGCGACCACCAACCCTGTTCCAGACCGTCTAAAACAGAAAACAACTTTTAAGGAACGCGCCATGCAAGAATTGTAATAGGTGAAAATATAGACATTTCATTTATGAAAGCCGATTAGTAATCATTGAAAACACAGACACTGACACCCTGCACAATAGTATCACAAATTGCGATACTTGCAGCAGCCTATACAACTATTTTCCCGTGGGGAAATCTCACTTCAAGAGACAGAATTCTATACCTACTTATGTAAGTACATTACAATCAACTGTAAGAAATAGAGAAACTTCAGTCTTTGGTCAAGTGATGAGAAGAAAGGCATTGGAAAATATCGTGATAACTTGAAAGATCAGTGGTGAAAAGAGGCAGAGCCAGATCAACAGAATTGATGCTGGATGGAATGAGTCGGTGGCAGGGTTGATCCAGACATCAAGACCAAGATCTGTGGGAAGACATGAACGCCTAAGCCAGCTGGCACGGCACATGACGATGATGATGTCTTAGGTAGCAATGTAGACAAAGGGGGTGAAACAGATAAATATATCAGAATACGAATACAGAAAGTTAGTGGAGTGTTTATAATACTAGAAGGAGGTCGGCATGGCCGAATGGATAAGTGGGCTCGCTCTTAAACTTCCGATGTGCTGATGCCGAGCTGAGCTGGTTCAACCCTTACATCGGTCAGTTGGACTAAAATGTTGACTTCTCGTCCTTGACATAGGAACGTAAATTACAAGTTCCTCAGAAGTCGGAGTGGGTTCGCCTGATAGCGAGTGACATTGGTAATAGAGAAAGCTAATCCACACGCAAAAATAGGTCCAGTGCACTAGAAGTAGTAGCACGCGTATGGATTATAATTGAGTTAGAAGAGAGCGAACGAAATAAAAAAAAATAATAATAGGAGGTAATATATAGAAGTCAAAAGAAATTAAACTTGGCACAAAACTTAGAATATTCAATGTTAACATTAAATCAGTACTACTGTATATATCAGAAGTATGGAGAACAATGAACACTATCATAAATAAACCACCACCATTCACTAACTGGTGACTGAGCTACATAGAGGAAATAAAATGGTATGACAACATCACTCTAAGAGGTGAAGAAAAGTAGCTTGTGCTGGATAGGCCATACAATGCCATACATTGAGAAAGCCCGAGAATAGTATAACTAGAAAACCCTTAGTCTGGAAACCACGGGGCAACAGAAATAGATGAAGGTCTAAAACCTCATGGAGAAGGGAAGTAGAAACATAAATGAACAATAAGAGAATGCATGGACAGGGCTGCATAGGATAGATAAAGATAGGGGGAGGCTTGGTGTGAGTTGGTTGAGGACCTATGCCTCATTGGGGGACGAGGGGGGGGGGGGGGAGGAGAAACAGACAGACAGACAGACAGACAGACAGACAGACAGACAGACAGACAGACAGACAGACAGGCAGACAGACAGATAGACAGACATTCAGACAGACAGAAGAAAGAAAGAAAGAAAGAAAGAAAGAAAGAAAGAAAGAAAGAAAGAAAGAAAGAAAGAAAGAAAGAAAGAAGGAAAAGGAGGAGGAGGACATAAAACATATAAAGCATTCTGACACTTGCTGGTCTTGTCTAAAACGGAGAGAAGCAAGACAGCGAAAAAGTATCCCACAAAAGGAAGTAGGAAGAACGCTAGAATGCAATAGGGTAACTGCTAAGATCAGGTCCGAAACAAACAACAACAAAGCAAAGATGGGGCGTTTGTTAAATACAAGAAACAATCTCAACTTCGAATCTATAGGCAAAGAGAATTGGAAATTGTTGAACAATCTGTTAAGGAAAATAGACAACATAACCCTAAACCACTGCCAGCGTCTAACAATGTCTTAGTATATGACAGAGACACTGCCAACGCTTTCAATAAATACTGTTCTGAGATTTTTAGATTGTCCCACAGGAATACACTTGACAGAGCAATTGGAAAGATCCTGAGGGGGAAAAAAAAATCATGCCTAGCAAATCTGGCATTCTTTGAAAAAAAAAAAAATCTTCACCATGCATAAATTACAGAATGCCCTAAAGAAAATTAAACCTAGATAAGCACCGGGTGGACAATACATCAAATGAAATGACCCAGCATCTTGGAGCCGAAGGGAAAGCAAAACTGCTATCAAGAAAATCAAGCAGCGTAGAGAGCTACCATAAAGTGGGAGACTGTCAAAATGAAGACTCCTGATAATAAAAGCCACATGATGATCTCAAATATTTTAGACCAGCGTCCTGTAATGACTTCTAACCATAAGCAATCTGGCAGAAAATGGTCTTAACAATGCTTGCTGGTGAATGAAGTTTTCGAAGACTCTCAATATCTTTCAAACTGGTTTTGCGCAAAGTAACCAAACCGAGGACCAACTTTTCCTTCTTACACGGTGATAATTTTACCATAGGAAACAGCTCAATCTTTGATGGCTTCCAACAGGCATATGACACTGAATAGAGATAAGACCCGCTTCTAAAGATGCAGAACACGGGCATGCTAGGGAAAACGTACAAATGGATTGGGAAAAAAATGATCTTAGTGAGAGAACCACACAAACTCAAGAGTATTTTTAAAACACACACTAGAACACATACAACCAGGTTTTGACTTTAGCTGTACATTTTTTTTTAACGTTCGCTGGCTATGAACTCAAGCGTAGTCCACACACGTGCTACTACTTCTATGGATTAGCATTCCCTACCAGTATCCCTCGCCAACAGGCGAACCCACTCCGACTTCTGGGGTACATGAAATTTACGTCCCCAAGTCAAGGACGTTAAATCAACATTTTAGTCCAACTGACCGGTGTAGGAGTTGGAACCGCTACCTCGGCATCAGCAAACCGGATTCAACGCCTACACCGGACAGATGGGCTAAAATGTTGACCGATCGTTCTTGACTTGGGCACGTTAATTACAAGTACCTCTGAATTCGGAGTGGGTTCGCCTGATGGCGGGGGACACTGTTAATAAGAAAAGCTAATCCACACGCAACATTCAGTCCAGTGCTACTAGAAGGTGTGTGTATGGACTACGCTTGAGTTCAAAGCGAGTGAGCGCAAAATACAAACTGAGAAAATGACATTTAGAAAAGTAAGTAAAGTTAAGTAAAGGACCTCTGTACACACTTTAAGACACATTTGGTAAATGGTGCTAGACCCTTATTTTATAGGCCAACCGGCTCTGGGTGGCTGATGTGGTCAGTATCTCACCGGCCGCCTTTACTTCCCAAAATATTCTTGGTAGCCATTTTAAGCTGGGTTGCCTTGGGAGCCCAGGTCAATGTTATAATTGCGAATCCACCCCGGTGGGATTGACCCAGTACCACTGTGTCGGAAGGCCAGTTGTCTGGCCATTACGCTACCAGGCGTCCTTTAGGAAAGGCTGAAACACAAATCTACTTCTACACAGTTAGATCATCTTCTTCATTTGCTTCCTCTTGGTCTTTTTAAAAAGTGGCCGTAGACCCATGGTTGATGGTGTGAAGTGTCAAGCCTTCACCTTTTCTGGACTATGCAGCGGCATAAGGTGAGATGACCAGTTCCCTACCACGCCGCCTTGTCTTCCGTGCAGTTCTTATCAACTTTTGAAAATTACAAGGTACTCATTTTAAGAGGCTGGGTCTACCCTGGGCCGTGCTAATGGGAGAACATAATTCAGCCACTAGAGGGGACTTAACCCAGAGCACTGTCTTGATAAGTGAGAACACTAATCACTACGCCACCGCGGATCCATTCTTAGTCTTATCAGAATTAAAACATCGCAACAGACCACATGCATGCTGATTATTGCTTCCTGCCCGCTGAAACCCTCCACCCTCCACCCCACTGTCGCCCCCGAACAGTCACTGAGTGTTCAACCGACAGAATTCACTACGCCCTGCCTGTCTGTTGACCGACAGCCAGAGCTGATAATACCGGCCAGGACAAGAAAAGTGATGTATGGAGCGAATGTGAGTGAAGGAGAGGACGATACTGCAGGTACAAAACACACCAGAGGGTGAATATGTGAGTGAGAGAAGCGACTATGCTCTCGGCTCCTTTTGTTGTCCGTCGTTAAGCCCATACCGTGTAATTATATTCTACTGACTAGGCTGTCAAGTTGGTAGGTGTGAAGTACACATGTTCCTTCAGCCAGGTTACCGCGTCTTTTGGAAGGTACATGTTAAAATCCGGTATCCGTGTAGCTTTCTAATTCTGATGCCTAGTGTGTCCAAGCTTACTAGTTGTTTCTTCTGATCTTCTATGAGCGCTAATAAATGCATACATCTTGGCTGATTAAAACATGTTACTCCGACCCTCTGGAACTGAACAGCGTCCCTTTGCTATGAGAAACTGAAAACAATATGCAACTTTGTTGGAAAATGTGTGTTTACATGTATCTACAACCCGGGAAGCAGCACTCAATATCAAATACATTTAGCTAGTTACCCGCATGGCCAAGTGCTGGAACACTCTATTTACTGGCTTTGATGATTGTGATGGTGCTAGACATGGTTTGATTCGACATTACAAGATAGTGTGTGTATGAATTTTGTTCATGCGCGCACATGTGTGTGTGTGCGCGCGAGCGCGTGTGGAGCTAGAAAGTCTAACTATGTAATTCTTCAATCTCCTTGGGGCGCCTTGAACGTGGCCACTAATCTGGCTAAGGAAGAGAAAGACAGACCATGATCTCCGCTGCTGAGATCAAGCCTGCCAAGGATCGCAAACTGATCACACTATAAGACTGCACGATGACGGTAGAAATACCAGCACCCACGTATTGCACAACCCACATGGAGAACTTACCAGTGTAGTACACAACACATGAGTGTTTTGCGTGCTTACAAGTCCTTGGAAAGAGTGGCGAACGTGATTCGCAATCCTGCATACGGATTCAAAATCAAAATCAGTTGAAGGCGATTTGCAAGCATACCGCCTTATTTTGATATATGACAATGGTTTGCGCGTCGGTTGTGCAAAAACAATAGCAAACCACTGAACGTAAACATATCTAGTACGACACAAACAGGCCAAAAATGCTGGGGTTGATTGCGACGTAGAGTATAGGACACGCAACTAACTGTAACCAGTCCCCGACCCAGCATGTTCGTACAAGAGCGAATAACTGAATCCGCTGGGTTCTCAAAGAACAACAAGGTTTTATTTTCTATACATTCAAGGTAAACAGAATCGACAAAGATAAAAGAAAACATATATATTTATTACATCAACGTCCATGAACAGAGCGCGCATATATACCCGCCTGAAATGAGAACAGGGAAAAAACATCAACGGCTTTTATTCCCTTCAATAAAAAAAAAATGAATCGCAGATAATGGAAATGAGGACATACAATGTGTGAGCAAGGAAAACTGAAGACTATAAATAGAGAAAGAAAGAGGGGAAAAGCGAAGTAAGGGAGAGAAAGAAAAGAATGAAGCCAGCGCTCAATATGTTTAAACTGATTGATTTACGAGCAACACCTTAGATAGAAAATAAATTCAGAGAGAGAGGGCAAGAGAGGGAAAGAGAGCAGATGGCCTCACGGGACTGGCGCACTAAATAGCAGGCCTGTCATTGCTAGTAATTCATCCTGACTGATAATCCATTACTTTAGATGCTTCCATAAATCTTGGGTGTATTTTAGCCCAAGCGTCTCCGCCCACCCCCACTCACCCCCGTTTCGTCTCGGGTCTCCCATTTCTTTGATACAGCCTCCCCTCTCCCGCAGCCCACTTGAGCTTGACTGTCCTTGTCTAAGCGAGTCGCAGGATGACTGAACTTACACGGGAATCTAAACATGTTCATCTGTTGGACACGATAGAGACATTGTACCCAGACACCCGTTGACTTCTTCGTATGTCCACCTCTAACATTCCTAACCGCGTTTTTCTAATACTCCCAACCTCCCCTCCCTCTTTTTGCCGTCTTTCCTTCCCCTGTCCCCGGCTTCTTCACTGTTCCCTTCACGTCGTTCTCACCGCCCAGCACCCTTCTTCGCTTCCACCAAACGATCACTCTTCAGGACTCTAGAGGTAATTTTATTGTAGAGTGGATTTTGATTGATTGAGAGTGGAAAGATATGGAAGGCAGAGAGTTCGTGACAGAGAAGAAAGAGGGAATTATAATGGGGAAGGGGAAAACAAATCTATGGCACAAAATGAGGCAAAGGAACTATAAAGGATACCGTGAATGAGTACGGGAAAATAAGAACCATTTGTTGTTCTAAAAAATTATTAAAAACAGAGATATTGATAATAATAGCATGCAGATTAGAAACCACCGATACCACAGACAAATATAACTAGGCGTAATAGAAGTACACGTGGAGACGCGACAATGCTGACATACAGACACAAAGATGTCAATTAACAAACAGACATATATATATATATACAGACACAAAGATGTCAAGTAGCAGACAGACAAAAATACATCAGACATACAGACTGATGCCAATTAACAGACAGACGGATATATACAACAGACAGAGAGACACACAGATGTCAAAGAGCAGACAGGCATTCAGCAGACAGACAGACAGAAAGATGCCAATTAACAGACAGACGAACGGACGGGCGGGCTGACGACGGATGGGTGGGCGGGAGGGGGCGGACAGACAGACAGACAGACAGACAGACAATTCAACTGCTTCGCCTTCAAAATATTGCCGATTTATATATCTCGAGGGATTGGTGGGATGGGGGGGGGAAGAGGGGGGGGGGGGGGTTGGAAGATAATCAGACTCAAAACAGATCATAACTGACAATCTTAAAGACTAAGCCAACTCCAGGCGCTGGATTAATAAAAGCATACCAAAGGGGGGGGGGGGGAGAGAGAGAGAGAGACAGAGAGAGAGAGACAGAGAGACAGAGAGAGAGAGAGAGAGAGAGAGAGAGAGAGAGAGAGAGAGAGAGAGAGAGAGAATAGTAAGTCTCAATGGTGAAAAAGTACACAGACTGATATAAATGGAGACAGACAGACTGGAAAATTGACAAGAAGGTTGGCAGCGCGATAGGGGAATTGATACTTGGTGTTTTAGTGACTAAAGCGTGGGGTGGTCGGAGATGACATGCGGGAGGTTGTAAGACACGGGGATGGGTGGTTGAGTCATGAAAGAAATTGATAAAGGTCAATCCCAGGTTGACATATCTATGATTGGTGTTGCGAGATCATCATTGTCTAGGTTGGGTAGGGGGAGAGCAGACAGACAGATAGGCAGACAAGCAGGCGGACAGACAGGAAGACGGGCAAACAGATAGAAGGACAGACAAACGTAGATCGAGTGCGATTCCTAACTGCATGACAAATCGGTTCAATTGTCCATCGAACGAGAATCCTTCTGAATGACAGATCAGTTCAGATGTCTTTCACATGTCTCAAACCACGCGGAGAAGAGGCGCTATAAGTGAATCACGACAATAGGAGAATCAAGTACTAGAGGGGAATCGGTATTATAGGCGAATCAGTACTATAAAAGAATAAGTACTATACGAGAATCAGTACTATACGAGAATCACGACTACAGGAGAATCAGTATTATAGGAAAATGTGGACTATAGAACAATCAGTACTATAAGACTGTGTACTATAGAAGAATCAGTACTATAGGTGAACCAGTATTATAGGAGAATCAGTACTATAAGAGAATGTGTACTATAGGAGAATCAGTATTATAGGAGAATCAGTATTATAGGAGAATCAGTATTATAGGAGAATCAGTACTATAAGAGAATGTGTACTATAGGAGAATCAGTATTATAGGAGAATCAGTATTATAGGAGAATCAGTACTATAAGAGAATGTGTACTATAGGAGAATCAGTATTATAGGAGAATCAGTATTATAGGAGAATCAGTATTATAGGAGAATCAGTACTATAAGAGAATGTGTACTATAGGAGAATCAGTATTATAGGAGAATCAGTACTATAGGAGAATCAGTACTATAAGAGAATGTGTACTATAGGAGAATCAGTATTATAGGAGAATCAGTACTATAGGAGAATCAGTATTATAGGAGAATCAGTACTATAAGAGAATGTGTACTATAGGAGAATCAGTACTATAGGTGAACCAGTATTATAGGAGAATCAGTACTATAAGAGAATCAGTACTATAAGCGAATGTGTCATCATCAAGTGCCGTGCCGACTGGCGTAGGCGTTCATGATTATCCATAGATCTCGGTCTTTGGTTTTCTAGATAAACTCTGCCGTTGATATTCCCCCATGCCACCGTCGCAATCCATTCAGCATCATTTCTCGTGGTCTGCCTCTGCCTCTGCCTCTGTTCCCTCCATCTTTCCAGTTGTCACGATGTTCTCCAGTACCTCTCTTCTCATCACATGACCAAAAAAGCTGTTTGTCTCTTTCTTATTGTTATATACAATGTTCTAGTTTCGTTAGCCTCGTTAAGGCATTCGATGTGAGTTACTTTGGTAGTCCAAGGAATTCGCAACATTCATCTAAGGAGCCACATCTCTGTTACTTAAAATCTCTTCCTAATGTGTACTATAGGAGAATCAGTATTATAAGAGAATCAGTATTATAAGAGAATCAGTTCTATAGGACAATCAGTATTATAGGAGAATCATGATTATAGGAGAATCAGTATTATAGAAGAATCATTATTATAGGAGAATCAGTACGATGAGAGAATAAGTACTATAAGAGAATGTGTACTATAGGAGAATCAGTATTACATAAGAATCGCTGCTATAGGAGAATCAGTACTATAAGAGTCAGTACTATAATATAAGAGAATCTTTACTATAAGAGAATCTGTATTCTAGGAGAATAAGTACTATGGGCGAAGCAGTACTATAGGAGGGTCAGTACTGTAAAATAATAAGTACTATAAGAGAATGTGTATTATAGGAGAATCAGAACTATAGGAGAATCAGAACTATAGAAGGATCAGTACTATAAGAGAATCAGTATTATAAAAGAATCAGAACTATAAGAGAAACAGTAACTAAAAGAATCAGTACTATAAGAGAATCAGAATTATAGGAGAATCAGTATTATAGGAGAATCAGTATTTTGAGAGAATCAGTACTATAGGAGAATCAGTACTATATGAGAATTAGTACTATAGGAGAATCGGTATTATAGGAGAATCGGTACTATAGGAGAACCAGTACTATGGGAGAATCAGTACTATAGGAGAATCGGTAATATAGGAGCATCAGTAATATAGGAGACTGAGTACTATAAGTGAATGTGTACTATAAGAGAATCGGTACTATAAGAGAATCAGTACCATAGGAGAATCAGTACTATAGGAGAATCAGTACTATAAGAGAATCAGTACCATAAGAAAATCAGTATTATAGTAGAATCAGTATTATAGGAAAATCAGTACTAAAGGAGAATGTGTACTATAGGAGAATGTGTACTATAGAAGAATGTGTACTATAGGAGAATCAGTACTGTGAGACATAATCCTGCTTCAGGTGCCCGTTTCTCAAAAGTGTAGCAAGGAACCCGACTGTTGAAAGACATTTACAGGGAAAGTGGTGGTGGTGGTGGTGGAAGGGGGGGAGGGGGTGGTAGGCGTGCCTCGTTGGTCGCGGAATGGAAATTTGCTGCTCTCGCAAAATCCTCTGGTGGGATGTCTCACAGGTTGATAGACTTGCTGCTCTCGCTCCTTTGGAATGTGATTGATTCCGTGGAATTTAAGGCTGATGAGGTGGAGACTATCTGGGATCTAGTGTAAGTACCACAAAACAAAGCACCCACATATGAAGAGGCAGATTCAGCGGGGGATGAGCTGGTCTGGAAGACACTCAATGTGTAGGGGAAAACGCAGGTGGACATTTAATCAAACTGCCACTGGTACCATCATCATGGGAACACTTCGTTGGCTACCGAAGAAGGGAACGGAGCAGGTGCGGGAATGTCCCACGTGCGGGAATGTCCCGAGTGCAATGATGTTGATTCGTGATTTCACACTTCATATTTCACTTAGGTAAAGATTGCCTGTGGAATCCATAGTGTAGCATCAACCTCAAAAGGAATTCCCTATTAATGCTCTTGAAAGAATTTAATAACCCACAAATCCAATGTAAAGTTGTTGTTTTTAAATATTGCTATAATTATTCAAAGATGCGCTGCTTCCTAATCTTCTTCTTCTTCTTCTTCGTTCATCCGGAGTTTTTTTTCGGACGTGATTGCGTTGTGCCTGTCCACAGCAGAGCTGCGTTCTTGCGCCGTTAGGCCGACACATCCGACTTCTGCGGACATTTGTTGACCGGGTTAACCTTCCCGGGGGTTTCTTAGGACGTTTGGCTCTCACTGTTGTGGTGTTATCCCCCATCCCAGCTGGCCCATATAGAACAGCCAAGGACATCCTGGTCAGCCCTCAAGGGAAGGCAGGGGCAGACCATGGGCATTCCCCGCCATCCAAGGAGGCTTCCATACTTGCAGAGCCAACACACAGCGCTCTGGTACTGGGCTCACCCAAGGAATCGTCACGTCCTGCACATGGCTGCTTAGCCTCACTTCCGTATATTGGGCCTTCCATTCACCATAGGCTGTTCTTCCGGAAACCAGAAGTATGCAGTCTGCAGATGACATCCACACAGTGAGCTTCCGATTCGGACTTTCCACATAATGGATTTGCTATCCAAGCAATATTCCATTTCGTGCCACTAGGACACTTTTTCCACCTTTTATGAAGCCCACAGAGTGTGCTTTCGATTCGGACTTTCCACATAATGGATTTGCTATCCAAGCAATATTCCATTTCGTGCCACTGGGACACTTTTTCCACCTTTTGTGAAGCCCACACAGTGAGCTTTTGGTTCGAACTTTCCACGTAATGGATTTGCTATCCAAGCAATATTCCATTTCATGCCTCTGGGGCGCTTTTGTAACCGACATACCTGTGGTATGAAGTGCGGCAGTCTAAATACTTCTTCATGCACCTTTAAATGTCAACCTGAATGTAGTTAAAGTAAGCTGCAGTCAACTTGAGCTTGTTGATATCTCCATAGAGCTTGTCCTCAAATGAAGCAGGTGTGGGCCAAAATATCTTTCTCTGTTCTGAATATATTGGGCACTCCTGCAGCAAGTGTTTAGCTGTCATTTTACCAGTTCCACAATTGTTTTCATCGGTATCTCCTATCTTTAGTTTATTGAACAAGTGGTATTTCAGCCTGTTATGTCCTGTGCGGAGTCTGAAGATTGCTACTTGTTCTCTTCGGTCGAGTTTGTAATATGCATCATCCTTCTGGTGACCTGGATGCTCTGATTCCCATTTGGTTCTATAAGTGCTTTTTATCAACCTCTTTGCCTCGTTATAGGTTATGTCTATGTCAGGCTGTGGTAGTCGTCCGCCCTCTTTTGCCAGTCTGTCAGCCTCTTCATTTCCAGGTATACTGCAATGTGATGGTATCCACTGTATTACAACTTTTTTGGATTTCTGGCATAGACCATGGAGTGCTGCTCTTAGGTCAGCTATTTCTGTGCTGTAATTGCTCTTCAGTATTGAGACAGCTGACTTTGCATCTGTAAAGATAGCTATTTGCGTCTCTTTATTTTCCTCCATCAAGAGCATTTCTGCTGCAGTTTTCAGAGCCTCTACCTCCGCTTTGAAGTTACTTGAAAACTTTCCAGTTGCCACTGAATGTGTTTTTTTAACTCCATTTTTTAAATTTAGGAGAATTCCTCCTCCTCCATTCTCTACTGAATTTTTGGCTGATCCATCTGTATATGCATGGGTCCAATTGCTGCTTGGGTAATGTTCTTTTATGTAGTTTAGGGTTATTTCTCTTCTTTCGGTTTCATGCTGAGTGTTCCTTTTCTCAATACCAGGAATGTTTTCTATCATCTCAGGCAGTTGCTGCTGTCTCCAAGCTGGGAACTTGTCTGCATTGTAAATGGGTTTGACTGTTGATATGTTAAGTATGGGATCTGCCCTAATCTTTCGTTTTGCAGTTTCTACAAAGTTGCTACGCTTCAGTCTTCCCTTTCCAAAACCACTAAACCTTTTATACATAGGGTGGTCTGTCAATCTTCTAAATTTTTCAGCTTGTTGCTGGGCTCTGCTATCTCTTCTATCCTGCATTGGTTGTAAACAAGTGATCTTTTCTAGTTCATTAATAGGCGTTGTCTTCAGGCTTCCAGTTATGATTCGCATTCCTTGATTTTGGACTCTGCTTATTTTGTTAAAGTTTGACTTAGCTGCTGTTGCCCAAGCTGCAATGCCATATTCCAGTACTGGTCTCACCCGTCCAGTATATAACTTCTTGAGAACTTTCTCATCTGCTCCCCACGTTGTACCAGCAAGTTTTTTCAGGATTGCCATTCTTTGCCTTGTTCTTGTTCGATTTTTCTCAACTTGTGTCTTCCATGTCAGGCGACGATCAAAGGTGACTCCTAGATAGTTTGGATTTTCTTCATGGCGCAATATTTTCCCATTCAATACCAGCTTAGGTTGCTGAGTTTTAGTTGAGAGGGAGAACACTGTGCATGTTGTTTTCTCCTCACTTATCTTCACTAGCCATGATTTTGACCAGTCCTCTAGCGCTAATAGGGCTTGCTGTATTCTGCTGTTAGCTGTACTAATATATTCTTCAGATGTCCATATGGCTAGGTCATCTGCAAAGGATGATGTGTGTACTCTGGCTGCAAAATTGTCTGTGATGTCATTTATATATGCTAGGAATAATGTTGGTGAAAGAACTCCTCCTTGGGGGACACCTTGCTCCAACAGCATCATTTTGCTGGTTTGTCCTTGTACTTTTGTCCTGGCAGTTCTGTTCTCAAGGTAGTGGCTGATCCAATTGTACATTTTCCCACAAACATGCATTTTTTGCAGTTTTACTTTCAGTCCTTCCTTCCATACTTTATCAAATGCTTTTTCTAAATCTATCCAGACCGCTAGTGTGTGCTTTTTCTCTTGGAAAGCATCCTCTATTTCCTGAGCTATATAGGTTATTTGATCTTCAGTGGATCTGTACTTTCTGAATCCTGCTTGGTGAGGTGTTAAGAGTTGGTTTTCTTCCAGATGCCATGTTAGCCTGCCATTGATAATGCGTTCCATTAATTTTCCTACACAGCTAAGAAGACTGATAGGTCGATAGCCATTTGGTTCTTCCAGGTCTTTTCCTTTCTTTGGGACTGGTATTAGTATAGCTTCCTTCCATGCCTGTGGGACTATTCCCCTCTTCCAGCTGTAATTTAGGACTGCTAGTAGTTTCTTTTTTGCCTTAGTGCCTAGTCCTATTAGCATTTCATTTGTGATTCCATCCTTTCCTGGTGATGTCTTCTTTTTTAGGGTATTCATTGCCTGTTCCATTTCTTCCATTGTTAGATTTGCCATCATATATTCTGCTGCTGTCTCTGTATATCTATGATGTATCTGTTTATCTTTGATTGCTTTCTTCTGTTCGGCTGTAATATCAATGTGGTTTGCACTGGCATAGTGTTCCATTAGTGCATTTGCAGCCTTTTTTCCTGTAAGCAAGGCATTTCCTTGTTTAATTGTTATTTGTTTGTTTCTAGGTCCTTCATTGTTCATGGCTTTCACTAGTTTCCATAGTTTGTTTCCATCCCTGTCAAAATTAAGGTTTTCTGTGTTTTTCCTCCAACAATCTCTTGTTGTTTGATTTACTGTTCTTTTATATTTTGCTGAGATGGCTTTGAGAGAGATGTTCGCTTCAGTTGTTTGTTCTCTCTCTGCGGTCTTCCTAGCATCTTCAACTTTGTCCTCCAAAATTTGTAGTTCCTCAGTCCAGTATGGTTTGTAATTTTTCCTCGCTCCTCTTGGAATAGACTCAGTGGCCGCCTGTATTATTGCTCTGTTTAGACTTTCCACCATTTGCTTCATGTTGCCATATCGTGTATTTATGTTTTCACAATATTTGTCTGTTATTATGGAAAATCTGTCCCAATCTGCTCGTTTGTAATTCCAGCGAGGCAAAGGCTTTTGCTCCTGTGGAACATACTCCATATTTATTACAAGCTTGATTGGTCTGTGGTCACTACCTGCTAATTGGTCAAGCACATGGCGATCGATTTTGTGGAGGATGTCTCCTGTGCAGAAAGCTAAGTCTGGAGTAGAAGTGGTAATCCATCTTCTGGAGTAGAAGCTCGGTGTGTCATCCGCTTTGTTGAGTAGATGGAGATTTGAGTCTATTTCCCAGTCCTCCACTTCATCTCCTCTTTTGTCAGTATCTGGGTATCCCCATCTTTCTGAGCGGCTATTAAAGTCTCCGACAACAATGCAATTTGTGTCAGTTATTTCCATGTTTGAGAGTGTAAGATCCTTATCTGCCGGGCTATACAGATTGTACATTCTTATTTTCATGTCCTTTATCATTATATCAACACCTATAATTTCCGTTTGGTTGTCAGAGATCACAGATACTTCGCTGCAAGGTATTGTATTTCGTGTAAGTATTACAACTCCTCCTTTGTGTCCTTCGCGGTCAAAACGTGTGGCCTGATATCCCTCGACTGAAAATGTGCGATTGGCGTTGAGGTGTGTCTCTTGAATGCATGCCACATCTATTCTATCTTTATGAAGACGCTGTGTTAGGGAGGCTTTCTTGTTATAAATTCCTTCGGCATTCCATTGTAGTATGTTGAGAGTCCGGGGTGTTTGGTCAATAGCTCTTAACCTACTCCTCTGTGCCTTGACTCCACAGCACAGGGGAAGGTGACCACCAGTAGTCATGGGTGGACCCCCTCGAGGCAGGGGGCCCGGCACTATCACCGCCTGATGGGACTTCACGGGATTAGCACCATAACGATTAATTTTCATCTGTGGCATCATGAAATGATAAAGTTACGTTGCACTTCTTTGTCAAGCCTGTGGCTCAGTACATCCGATTTCGACAAGCATTTTTCGGGATGCTTTCCCTAGCCTTTGACTGTCCCCAGTCTACCTACAAGGCTGCAGGTTTGTGCGTCACTTCGTCTGGTCCCTCTCCCTTGACCTGTCCGACATGGGTGACCCTACCAGTAGCTGTGCTACCGTCGGCATAGCTCTTGGGGTCATTGGAACGCTCAAGCCCCTCTACCTCGTCAAGGTGGACGCACGGCAGAGGGGGCTTCCTAATCAATTGGTGCTTTTCGCCACATCTTAATAAAGTAATAATAGGGTCACTTCTTCACTGTGGGGACCATGTTCTCCATATGGCCAGGGAACAGTACTGTTTCACCTGATTAGATGCTTTTCATCACTTATCGAGTGCCGACTGGTCTAAAATATAGGGCTAAAACTATATACTCAATAGCCTCATGTAAAGGCAACCTTTAGTTTTTGTTTGTGTTAGTCATTTACATTGTTTGAGTTGTTGAGTTGAGCTAAGAACCGACATCATTGCACTCAGGACATTCCCATACGCGCTCCGTTCCCCCGCTCAACAGCCAGCGAAAGGTCATACTATTAATCTTTCCCACCGCCATCTGACGGAAAGTTCTCTTCGTCTTCCCTCTCAGTTTTTAGATTATTTAACAGCCCTTACCGAACCACAGCCATATTATTCTTTCGACATACGGGTTCTCAATCTGTTTCCCCGCCTTCTCCACCTGGTCCCACATGTGCTCGACCACCTTTCCCTTGTCCATAGGTAATCGACCACCAAGAGATGCATTCCCTGCCAGCCTATCAGCCTGTTTATTCCCCCGCACTCCCACATAGTCAGGGCAAAAAATCCACAAAATTCTCACAATCTTTAACCTCTGAAGAAAGAAAACCACACAAAACATTCCTGTCTCCACCTTACTAAGCATACTCCTTCAGTCCTTAATGAATGCATTGTGTGTTCTAGTGTTCCCCCTCTAACTATCGAAAGGCCACTGTTACTACTTCCACCTCCATTCTCATGCTGGAGGTCGTAGTCTTGTATGCCAGACTCTCCCTTTTCAAGCACTGTCTATTAGCTTTCGCAATTAAACGCCAATCACTACATCTGTTGCTTGTTTACTTCCATCTTGTTTCGAATAATCTCAAAATGCCATTTTCTTAAATAATTTAAAACTATCTGTGGGTTTTTCTCAAATTCATACCTAGTTCCAACATTCCACATGCAAACACTGAAGATTTTCCTAGGTGAAAGAGCATAGACTGACGATCTAGACCCGGGGTCATCAAACAACGGCCCGCGGGCGGATCCGGCCTGCGACATCAGTTCATCAGGCCATCCGACGGTACTCAAATTTGCTTGATAAAACGTATGGAACACGAGAGGCTGTAATACTATTTAAATTTAAATATTATGTTTAGAATACTAGGAGATCTTCACACGTCGGAGACCGCCTAGCTGCTTCGTGGCTTAAAGTTACTATTTTCAATTTTAAATTATTGTATCTAGATGTTCTTGTTTATTGTAATGTTTGCTTATTTCGCGCCATCCGAAGTCCTTCCCCGGCTCTTGGAATCTCCGCCTATGTTCTGACGTTACCGTTGTTTCCATGGCAAAACACATAAAGAAGCATCTTTCCCTCCCCAGAAGCATCCGGCTGTCAACACAGGTCCGACGCTCCAGAAGTATTTACTTCTTTTGTAAATGAAACGTTGTTTACAAACTCCAAAAAAAAAAATAATCTCTTCACGAGAAAGTTCGCTGGAAATGAATCTGTCACTCGTACAAGTTACAAAATAGTGCATAATATGGCAGAACGAGGAAAACCGTTTACTGATGGCAACTTCATCAAAGATTGTATGATGGAAGCAGAAAATGACTTGTGTCCTGAGAAAGTCGATTTGTTTGGAACTATCAGCCTTTCGGCAAGTTCAGTTGTGCGGAGAACAGAAGAACGCGGAGAGAACATAGTGCTACAGATACGAGAGAAAGCTAGGAACTTGTAGTATTCTCTGGCGCTGGATAAGTCTACTAATCTCTCGAGTACGTCACAACTTCTCGTGTTCATTCGTGGTGTCAATTTCAACTTTCAGATAACGGAAGAGTTGGCATCCGTTTGTAGCACGCATGGAACAACAACTGGAAGAGACATTTTCGTGGAAGTGTAAAAAATGTTGCAAGACGATAACATTCAGTGGAATCAATTTCGAGGTGTTACAGTTGATGGAAGAAACAACATAGCTGGAGTGAGGCAGGGTTTGGTGGGGCAGATTAGGATTCAGTTGGACGATTTGCGAATTCCGGGTGCTCTGTTCATACACTGCATCATGTATCTGCAAGCACTCTGTGGGAAAGACTTAGATATTTCTTGTGTACTGAAGCCAGCCTTTTCTGCTGTGAACTTCATTCGGGGCCATGCACTCAATCGCCGTCAGTTCCAGGTTTTTCTTGAAGAAATTGATTCTGAATTCTGTGACTTGCCTTATCACACATCAGTGAGGTGTCTCAGCTGCGGTAAAGTCCTGTTTCGTATTTACAAGTTCCGAAACGAAATATATGTTTTCCTCACTGAAAAAGATAGAGCTGATCCATAGCTGCCAGATCCTACCTGGCTGTAAAAGTTGTCATGTCTAATCGACATCACATCCCACATGAATAAACTGAACTTGAAACTTCAGGGAAAGAATAACCTCGTCTGTGATCTCTACAGAATCATCAAAGGATTTCGGAGAAAGCTTTCATTGTTTAAAGCACCCCGGGAAGGTTAACCCGGTCAAAAAATGCTCGCAGAAGTCGGATGTGTCGGCCTAACAGTGCAAGAATGTAGCTCTGCTGTTAAAAGGTACAACGCAATCACGTCCAAAAACACTCTCCGGATGAACGCAGAAGAAGAAGAAGAAGAAGAAGAAGAAGAAGAAGAAGAAGAAGAAGAAGAAGAAGAAGAAGAAGAAGAAGAAGAAGAAGAAGAAGAAGAAGAAGAAGAAGAAGAAGAAGAAGAAGAAGAAGAAGTAGTTTAAAGCACAGTTGGAAGGAAAACAACTTTTATCATTTTCACTGTTTCAAAGAGTTTTGCTCTACAATCGCCTAAGATGTCAACCTCGATTTTCCGAAAAGAAAATTATTTGTGGCTTGAAGAAGCATTTTTGGAGAGATTTTCAGATCTTGACAGAATTGAGAGTGACATTCTTCTGCTCCAGAATCAATTTGCCTGTAACCTTGATGATATGCCAGTTGAACTACAGATGAAGCTCATTGATTTGCAAACAAATGACTTGTTGAAAGAGAAGCACAAAGAATGCAAACTTGTTGAATTTTACCGCTGCTTACTTGATGCTGAGTTTCCGAAACTGAAGAAATTTGCCGCTGATATGGCATCAGTGTTTGGAAAGACTTTTGTCTGTGAGCAAACATTTTCAAAAATGAAGTACGTGAAGTCAACACATCGAATGAGATTGACTGATAAACATTTGAAAGCAATTCTCTTTATTGGCTGCAGCAATTCCAAACCAAACATTTACGATATTTTGAAAGCTAAACGTCAGTTTCACAAATCTCACTAACCATTTTTGCTGCTTAGTTTGTGAGATTCGATATGTGCACACTAGGTCTGAAGTAACTATCTGTTTGCTAATGTCGCCTTCTTTGATAACTTTTTTTAGTTAATACATATTTTTTTTTTTTTTTTTTTTTTTTGCATTGCACGCCACACACCCATGATTAACATGGAATTTTAAACTAAGTTTTTTTTTGGTCTTTTTTTCCCAGAGCTTTCGTTCTGGCTTGCAAGTATTGTAAAGAATGATTATTCGGCTCGCGTTCGTCATTTTGTCAGTTATCCGGCACACTGTGAAAACAGTTTGGTGACCCCTGATCTAGACTACCGACAGCTTTCTCCGCGTTGTGTCACTTCTTTCAGAAGAGCCTCCTGTCACCTATGATTTGTTGGATTTTACTGGTAAAGTTTTCCAAGGGATCGGGTAGCCAGACTCAAGCCCACCTACTTAATCGCCTGTTACGGCATGCATGGTAGGTTACAGTATGACTATGCTTTGCTTCCCTCACCGGTCCCGATAAAACACCGTCGAACAGTTATACTATTAATGTATATCCATTCATCTATATCCTTATTATCCGACATGCTTCCCCCATTTTTTTTTTAAATTCCGTCCTTTTTTCTAGCTATTCCTCGGCGTTTGTTTTGTATTATATTCTTATTAGAACCATAAGATATATTTGCACTGGAAAAGAAAAAGTGCGTTAATATAGAGGTATTCATAAAAGCCCTGCTATTGCACCCCTATTAAATATCTATTCAAGTAAATCTATATCATCATACTCACCATTAAGTTCCCTGTCAACTGAAGGGGGGCGTTCATGTGCCTCCTCACATCTCAGTCCCTGGTGTTCTGGGTCAATTCTATTGATGATACCCACCCATGTCACAGTCCCAGTTCACATAGCATCATTTCTCTCGGCCTGCCCCTGTCTCTTCCCCCGCTGATCTGTCCAGTCGTTAAGATGTTTCCACATCAATAAAACATTGTCAATTCCCATGAGAAAAAGGGTGTTCATATATTATATAGAACCCAACATGTAGTAGTAGCAGCAACAGCAACAGCAGCAGCAGCAGCAGCAGCAGCAGCAGCAGTAGTAGTAGTAGTAGTAGTAGTAGTAGTAGTAGTAGTAGTAGTAGTAGTAGTAGTAGTAGTAGTAGTAGTAGTAGTAGTAGTAGTAGTAGTGGTAGTAGTAGTGGCAGCAGCAGAAGTAGTAGCCGTTGTTGTTGTTGTAGCTGTTGCTGTTTCTGCTGTATTTGTTGTTGTGATAACAAGTCACAAAAGGTCTGAATCTCAAACATTTACACCACCTGGCGGATACGCTGCACTCTATTCCGGATGCTTTAGATGGAAATATGATGTATGTTTAGATTGTGTATTTGTGTGACACAGACAGACAGACAGACAGACAGACAGACAGACAGACAGACAGACAGACAGACAGACAGACAGACAGACAGATGGGAGGAGAGAGAAAGAGAGACAGAGAGACAGACAGATGGGAGGAGAGAGAGAAAGAGAGACAGAGAGAGAGAGGGGAACAAAGAATATTCTCGATACTCAAAAGGACACGTTGTTTTCTAATGACATACTAGACTCAATGGCAGCAGCATCCAATAAAAGTCGAGGGATCGAGGAGACTGGGTGCAATACGACACGATGAATATCAATCCACGCAAACAAGAGTAACAAGTGAGTCCGCTACCAAAGGAAACTGGGACTGTTTGATGACAGCTGTAAGATGTCTCGCTAGTTGAGTCTATGTCTGAAGGGGCCTTTTCTTGGCAAAGGACTATGTAAATCATTACTCCCGGGAACACCATTCCATCTATCATTTTGAGGTATTCTTCTCCCTTACATCCGTTACCATCTACTAAAGGATACAGTCAGATTTTTGTTTCTTTCTGGGTTTTGTTTTGAAAAAATAAAATATATAATCTGTTTTGATGATAGATAAATGTATCAATCTGTATCATATGTATTCTTATATGTGTTCTGTATAATTTATGTCCTCGCAAAGAGAGAGAGAGAGAGAGAGAGAGAGAGAGAGAGAGAGAGAGAGAGAGAGAGAGAGACACACACACACACACACACACACACACACACACACAAAGATATAGGTATAGATAAAGAGACATCCATCCGACCAAACACAGACAGATGGAAGGATGGCCGCGGGGCACGCAGGCACAGACAGACAGACAGACAGGCAGGCAGGCAGGCAGGCAGGCAGGCAGACAAGCAGATAGTCAGGCAGACTGACGGGTAGTCAAACACGTGCGTGCAGGCCGACAGTCGTGCGTGTGTACGAGGAGGAGCAGCAGCAGAAGAAGGGAATAGAGGATGAGGAGGAAAAGTACTTGAAGGAGGGAAAATAAAAAGGAAGTTGTTGTTGTTGTTGTTGTTGTTGTTGTTGTTGTTGTTGTTGTTGTTGTTGTTGTTGTTGTTGTTGTTATAGTAGTAGTGGTATTTGCTATTGTTGAAAAAGTAGTAATTCATTTTGTCTTCCTACTATAAGTAAGAAATAGACTCTTTTACACACTGTAAGGCGAAATAGGCATACGGTGCCAGAGCCACATTTGTATAAACCAATCGCCGCTCAGTGGGTGATGTGGTCAGTACCACGTAGGTCGCCTTTGCTCCCCAGTGCATTTACTGGTACCGATTTTAAGCTGGGTCGACCTGGGAGCCGAGAACAATTTTAAAAATCTGAATTTGCACCGATGCGGATCGAACCCATGACCACCAGGCGAGCGTCTAGACCGCTCTAAAGCGTCTTCATACAATGCTGGCATGTAATTCTAGCTTAACTGATTCAGTGCCGAAGGGTAATATATCGCCAAATGTGACCTCCCATTTGGATAGAAGGGCGATACATCAGCATACTAGAGACATCGTGTTATTTGTTTTGTTTTGTGGTATCGTCCGCCATTTTAATGATTAGTGTATGGATATCTACATCATAATATAAGGTGTATTTTTAATGACTGTGTAGTGTTTGAAAATATTGCCGGTCCAAGTTTTGTATTCACCCTCTGTAAAGTTCATGCAACATAATAGGTAAATACAATACTTGGACCGGCAATATTTTCAAACACTGCACAGTCATTAAAAATACACCCTGTATTTGTTTATTTGATTATATACCATGTTTGGTCCACAACTACTTTCTGTTTGGCACTAAATCAGTTAAACCCTTCTTTGAACTTCTAGGCAGATAAATAGTACAAGATAAAATAGTTCGATAAACTATAGCCTGTGGTTGTGGCGAAACGAGGTCGCCTAGAAACAAAATTAACTTGTGTATATATATGTATAATGGATTTTCTGCATAGGGTGTGTGGGGAAATGAGCAGGCTGATAGACTGGCAGCTGTCGCTCCTCTTGGTGGTGTACTTCTTTATGAAAAGACTACTGTGGTGAAGGCTCTCTGTGACCGAGTGACATGTGCAGTAAACTGGCGGATCCATGTCTGGAGAGGCTGAATCAGCTAAGAATGAGAAGTTGGTGTGGGCGGCACTCGTCGCCTATGGGAAAATGCAGTGGGACTAATATCATTAACATGAGAACTCTTCGTTAGCTACTCAAGAAGAGGACGTGGCACGTAAAGGAATGTCCAGAATACAACGGTGTTGATTTTTGAACTCATTCTCATATACCACGTGTCAGAAGTCATTGGCTCGGGGAGGTAGCCCGGTCAACAAATACCTGAAGAAGTCGGATGTGTCGGCCGGAAGGTGCAAATATCGCAGCTATGCTGTAAACAGGCACACCGCAATTACGTCTAAAATAACATTCCGGACAAACGCAGCGGAAGCAGAAGAAGTCATTATTTAAGATACCTTCAATTTTCGTGAAAATTCTAAGCCTTGAGGCGTTTCGGTAAATGGTTACAGTAAAAGTAAAGTAAAGGACCCTTTTACACCCTTTGATGCCTAATGGGTATATGGTGCCAGCCCCATATGTTTTATAGACCAATCGAATTAAATTGGTGATGTCAACATAACGGTGGGTCGCCTTTACTTTCCAGAACACTTCCGGTACCCATTTGTGAGCCCATGTTTTTTTTGTTTTTGTTTTTTAAAATTCGCGCCTCACTTGGCTAGAGCGGTCCCCGTAGGAGTTGAAGCGTGAAGTTAATCGTCAACCCCAAAAGTGCTGTTCGGAAGTCGAGTGTGGCGCAAATATCACCGTTTTGTTGTTAACGGGAACAACGCAACGCCGTTTTCGAAACGAATGAGAAAGAATAAGAGGGCGCTCTGACCATCTCTCTCTCTCTCTCTCTCTCTCTCTCTCTCTCTCTCTCTCTCTCTCTCTCTCTCTCCCTCCCTCTCTCTCTCTCCCTCCCCCTCTCTCTCTCCCTCCCTCTCTCTCTCGCTCCCTCCCCCCCTCTCTCTCTCTCTCTCTCTCTCTCTCTCTCTCTCTCTCTCTCTCTCACGAGCTTTCGTGGCACTAGGAAATTTAGGGAAATCAAAAGAAATTAAGCCGGTCTCCCTGGCTGAGGTGTTAGCAGCTTTTTCCGTAACCCCGAATACTCTCGTGGTTGCTGTGAGAGGACGAGAATCTGAAGGGGTTCGAGTCGCGTCAGTGACTTACGAGAGTATGGAGCCGGTTGCTCAGAAAGTCGTGGCGTGCTGATGAGCGTAATCTAGCCTAGGAATTAACATACAGCTGAAAGATGCTGGTGTTGACCGCAATATCCTGAAACAGGATGGAAACGCGGGGGGGGGGGGGGGGGGGGGGAAGAAATTAAAACTAGTACCAAACTTAGAATATTAAACTCTGATGTTAAATCACTAATGCTATAAGATTCTTACTCCCCCGATGTGTCTCCACCTTGACGTGGTGGGGGAGCTTGCGTGTCCCATTGACCCCATTTGCTTGCCGATGGATGAAAAACTACATATCGGACAGCTTATGGGATAGGGACCAGACTAAGAGAGACACAACCTGCTGCTCTGCAGGTAGACTGAGGATAGCAGTCAAAATTTAAATCAGGTACACGAAGGCAGAAGTTCTTGGTCCGGACAAAACTCTTAAGGCTCCCTGTCGAGGGCTGTGGCTGAACGCCACTAAGCCACAAACCCTCGGACCTGAGAGCCAGGCCGATACCCACCTACCGAAAAATAAAGGCATGATACTGAGCAAGCTACATGCTCAGTTCTGATACATGTTCGAAGGCTCTCAGGTGGGGGATATGAGGGATTCCCGGATGAGAGGGCCAGGCCGTTTCTCGTTCACTGCTGCACGAAGGTAAGGTGCTGAGCCGGCAGCACAAGTAGCCTACCTCGTGAGCGAGTACAAAAAGTCAGAAAAGTGCCCCAGTCGAAGGAAATGGTTACGGAAACTGTCTGTATCTAACTCATAGAGAGTGTAGACAAAAGTGGAAGAACGTCTCAATGACGCGAAATGGAACGCACGGCGAGCGAACCTATTGCGTGGTCTGAAGTAAAAAGCAAAAGCTTACCGAGTGGGTGTCGCTCGCAGTCTGACCGCTCCTGGTGTGTGCTTGAGCGATCAGTGGCAAGCGAGATGCCCAACACATGGAAGTGAGGAACTAAAGCAGCCATGAGCAGGACGTGGCAACTCCTCGGGTGAGCCCAGTCTCAGAGCAATATGTGCCGGCTCTGCAATTATTGAAGCCTCCTTGGATAGCGAGGGAATGCCCATAGTCTGCCCCTGCCTTCCCCTGAGGGCCGACCGCGATGTCGTTGATCGTTCTATCTTGACCAGCTGAGATGTTGGCGACATCAAAAGTCTAACGTGCCTCGAAACCAGAGGAAGGCTAACCTCATTAAAAAATGTCCGCCGGAAGTCGGAAGTATCGTCCTACGGGTGGCAAACTAAAAATTGACACTACGCAATTACGCCAGAGTGAAATGTCTCGTCCGAATGTCTCTCGTGTTAGGAACAGCTCTGACTACCTAGTTTCCGAATGCCGCTCTTGTTCGGAACAGCTCTGACTAGGTAGTTTTCCGAATGTCTGTCGTGCCTGGAACAGCTCTGACGGGCGCAACGACAAGCACATGTCCGAAAACTCGCTGAGTGGATACCGTCTGCAAACCTGTCTGGTTTGTGCGGGAATGGCCCGCGGCAAACGAAATGACCAATATATTGAAGTGAGGATTTAAAGCAGCCATGAGCAGGACGTGACGACCTCGGTGAACCCAGAACCAGGGCACTATGTGTCGGCCCTGCAACTATGGAAGCAACCTTGGATGGCGGAAAATGCTATGGACTGTCCCTGCCTTCCTTTGAGGGATGACCATTGTCTTCGACCGTTCAATCTTGGCCAGCTGGGTTGTAGATAGCACCACAAAAGTGAGAGTCTCCCAGGAATGCTACCTGGTCAAAAAAGCACGCTATAGTCGGATGTGTTGGCCTACGGGTTTCGGCCCAAGGGCGCATAACAGACACACCGCATTCACATCTGAAAAAACACTCCGGATGAACGAAAAGAAGATAAGATTCTTATATGTCGAGAACGATTAAAACAGTCGCTAGAAAGACATACAATAATGGGTGCCTGTGCAGAAAAGAAGGACTGTAAGACAGAATCAGAGAGAACTGGCTAGATTCCAGTGAACCAAGAGGTGAGGGAAAGGCACTGGCGCTGGGTATGACACATACTAAGAAAACCTGGGAATAGTACAATTAGAAAATCCTTTCACTGGGATCTACGGGACAAACGAAATAGAGGGCGACCTACAAACACATAGAGACAGGAATTAGAGAAAGAAATTAATAATATAAGGAGGACATGTACCAAGCTGCAGGAGATAGCAAAAGACAAGGTCGTTTGGTGTGAGCTGCTTGGGGCCGATACTCCAACAAGAGATAAAGGACAGAAGAGGAACACTGGAAGCTGACTACCCTTGTTGCATGCACACTGGTCTCCGGTTGGAAACACATCTAAGACGTCTCCGCCACCGACATTAGCACGAGGTCCAGTTTGTATGTTACGTTCCTGCAGTGTGCGCATTGTTGTCTCATTACACGCTGTTTAATTACACAGAAGTTTCTCCCTGATCGCTTGCATTATTGAAGATTTGTCCATTTGAATATTGCTCGATATGGGCGATCTAGAAGGCGACCCATGTGCCCTCTCATTGGCAGGGACTCCGGCATGTTTTATTATGTTCATGTATTGTTTAGTTATCTGGTGGTAGTGTTTCCACTTATTTGAGTAATCCGTCTATAATATTAATTATGTAGCGTGAGGGAGTCGCGGTAGCGCAGTGATAGATAGGACGCTTACCTTCCGGGTAGATGGTCATGTGTTCTAATCTCCATCGAGATAGGGGTTATTTTACACCGACCTGGACCCCCGGATCAATCCAGACACAAACTGTACCAGGAACAGTTTTGGGAAGTAAAATCCGCCAGCGTGATACTAACTACATCACCAATTGAGTGCCGATTGGTATACAAAATATGCATTTAGCACCATATACGCAATACGCTTCAATGTGTGTAAAAGGGTCTTTACTTTTGCTTAATGTGTCTGGTTTCTTGTCGGTTATATCTGTGTTTCTTCTTCTTCTTCGTTCATCCGGAGTTTTTTTTTTTTCGGATGTGATTGCGTTGTGCCTGTTTACAGCAGAGCTGCGTTCTTGCGCCGTTAGGCCGACACATCCGACTTCTGCGGGCATTTGTTGACCGGGTTAACCTTCCCGGGGGTTTCTTAGGACGTTTGACTCTCACTGTTGTGGTGTTATCCCCCATCCCAGCTGGTCCATATAGAACAGCCAAAGATCCTGGTCAGCCCTCAAGGGAAGGCATGGGCAGACCATGGGCATTCCCCGCCATCCAAGGAGGCTTCCATACTTGCAGAGCCGATACATAGCGCTCTGGTACTGGGCTCACCCAAGGAATCGTCACGTCCTGCACATGGCTGCTTAGCCTCACTTCCGTATATTGGGCCTTCCGTTCACCATAGGCTGTTCTTCCGGAAACCAGAAGTATGCAGTCTGCAGATGACATCCACACAGTGAGCTTTCGATTCGGACTTTCCACGTAATGGATTTGCTATCCAAGCAATATTCCATTTCGTGCCACTAGGACACTTTTCCACCTTTTATGAAGCCCACACAATGGGCTTTTGATTCGGACTTTCCACGTAATGGATTTGCTATCCAAGCAATATTCCATTTCGTGCCACTAGGACACTTTTCCACCTTTTATGAAGCCCACACAGCGAGCTTTCGATTTGGACTTTCCACATAATGGATTTGCTATCCAAGCAATATTCCATTTCATGCCTCTGGGTCTTCATGCACCTTTAAATGTCAACCTGTATGTAGTTAAAGTAAGCTGCGGTCAACTTTAGCTGGTTGATATTTCCATAGAGCTTGTCCTCAAATGAAGCAGGTGTGGGCCAAAATATCTGTCTCTGTTCTGCATATATTGGGCAATCCTGCAGCAAATGTTTTGCTGTCATTTTTCCAGTTCTACAATTACATTCATCGGTATCTCCTATCTTTAGTTTATTGAACAAGTGGTATTTCAGCCTGTTATGTCCTGTGCGGAGTCTGAAGATTGCTACGTGTTCTCTTCGGTCGAGTTTGTAATATGCATCATCCTTCTGATGGCCTGGATGCTCTGATTCCCATTTGGTTCTATAGGTGCTTTTTATCAACCTCTTTGCCTCATTATAGGTTATGTCTATGTCAGGCTGTGGTAGTCGTCCGCCCTCTTTTGCCAGTCTGTCAGCCTCTTCGTTTCCAGGTATACTGCAATGTGATGGGATCCACTGTATTACAACTTTTTTGGATTTCTGGCATAGACCATGGAGTGTTGCTCTTAGGTCAGCTAGTTCTGTGCTGTTATTGCTCTTCAGTATTGAGACAGCTGACTTTGCATCTGTGAAGATAGCTATTTGCTTCTCTTTATTTTCCTCCATCAGGAGCATTTCTACTGCAGTTTTCAGAGCCTCTACCTCCGCTTTGAAGTTACTTGAAAATTTTCCAGTTGCCATTGAATGTGTTTTTTTTTTTCACTCCATTTTTTAAATTTAGGAGAATTCCTCCTCCTCCATTCTCTATTTAATTTTTGGCTGATCCATCTGTATATGCATGGGTCCAATTCCTGCTTGGGTAATGTTCTTTAATGTAGTTTAGGGTTATTTCTCTTCTTTCGGTTTCATGCTGAGTGTTCTTTTTCTCAATACCAGGAATGTTTTCTATCATCTCAGGCAGTTGCTGCTGTCTCCAAGCTGGGAACTTGTGTGCATTGTATATGGGCTTGACTGTTGATATGTTAAGTATAGGATCTGCCCTAATCCTTCGTTTTGCAGTTTCTACACAGTTGCTACGCTTCAGTCTTCCCTTTCCAAAACCATTAAATCTGTTTTACATAGGGTGGTCTGTCAATCTTCTAAATTTTTTCTGCTTGTTGCTGGGCTCTGCTATCTCTTCGATCCTGCATTGGTTGTAAACAAGTGATCTTTTCTAGTTCATTAATAGGCGTTGTCTTCAGGCTTCCAGTTATGATTCGCATTCCTTGGTTTTGGACTCTACTTATTTTGTTAAAGTTTGACTTAGCTGCTGTTGCCCAAGCTGCAATGCCATATTCCAGTACTGGCCTCACCCGTCCAGTATATAACTTCTTGAGAACTTTCTCATCTGCTCCCCACGTTGTACCAGCAAGCTTTTTCATGATTGCCATTCTCTGCCTTCCTCTTGTTCGATTTTTCTCAACCTGTGTCTTCCATGTCAGGCGACGATCAAAGGTGACTCCTAGATAGTTTGGATTTTCTTCATGGCGCAATATTTTTCCATTCAATACCAGCTTAGGTTGCTGAGTTTTATTTGAGAGGGAGAACATTGTGCATGTTGTTTTCTCCTCACTTATCTTCACTAGCCATGATTTTGACCAGTCCTCTAGCGCTAATAAGGCTTGCTGTATTCTGCTGTTAGCTGTACTAATATATTCTTCAGATGTCCATATGGCTAGGTCATCTGCAAAGGAGGATGTGTGTACTCTGGCTGGAAAATTTTCTGTGATGTCATTTATATATGCTAGGAATAATGATGGTGAAAGAACTCCTCCTTGGGGGACACCTTGCTCCAGCAGCATCATTTTGCTTGTTTGTCCTTGTACTTTTGTCCTGGCAGTTCTGTTCTCAAGGTAGTGGCTGATCCATTTATACATTTTTCCACAAACATGCATGTTTTGCAGTTTTACTTTCAGTCCTTCCTTCCATACTTTATCAAATGCTTTTTCTAAATCTATCCAGACTGCTAGTGTGGGCTTTTTCTCTTGGAAGGCATCCTCTATTTCCTGAGCTATATAGGTTATTTGATCTTCAGTGGATCTGTACTTTCTGAATCCTGCTTGGTGTGGTGTTAAGAGTTTGTTTTCTTCCAGATGCCATGTTAGCCTGCCATTGATAATGCGTTCCATTAATTTTCCTACACAGCTAAGTAGACTGATAGGTCGATAGCCATTTGGTTCTTCCAGGTCTTTTCCTTTCTTTGCGACTGGTATTAGTATAGCTTCCTTCCGTGCCTGTGGGACTATTCCTCTCTTCCAGCTGTTATTTAGGACTGCTCGTAGTTTCTTCTTTGCCTTGGTGCCTATCCTATTAGCATTTCATTTGTGATTCCATCCTTTCCTGGTGATTTCTTCTTTTTTAGGGTATTCATTGCCTGTTCCATTTCTTCCATTGTTAGATTTGCCATCATATATTCTGCTGCTGTCTCTGTATTTCTATGATGTATCTGTTTGTCTTTGATTGCTGTCTTCTGTTCGGTTGTAATATCAATGTGGTTTGCATTTGCATAGTGTTCCATTAGTGCATTTGCAGCCTTTTTTCCTGTAAGCAAGGCATTTCCTTATTTAATTGTTATTTGTTTGTTTCTAGGTCCTTCATTGTTCATGGCTTTCACTAGTTTCCATAGTTTGTTTCCATCCCTGTCAAAATTCAGGTTTTCTGTTTTTCCCTCCAACAATCTCTTGTTGTTTGATTTACTGTTCTTTTATATTTTGCTGAGATGGCTTTGAGAGAGATGTTCGCTTCAATTGTTTGTTCTCTCTCTGCTGTCTTCCTGGCATCTTCAACTTTGTCCTCCAAACTTTGTAGTTCTTCAGTCCAGTATGGTTTGTAGTTTTTCCTCGCTCCTCTAGGAATGGACTCAGTGGCTGCCTGTATTATCGCTCTGTTTAGACTTTCCACCATTTGCTTTATGTTGCCATATCGTGTATTTATGTTTTCACAATATTTGTCTGTTAGTATGGCAAATCTGTCCCAATCTGCTCGTTTGTAATTCCAGCGGTGCAAGGGCTTTTGCTCCTGTGGAACATACTCCATATTCATTACAAGCTTGATTGGTCTATGGTCACTACCTGCTAATTGGTCCAGCACATGGCGATCGATTTTGTGGAGGATGTCTCCTGTGCAGAAAGCTAAGTCTGGAGTAGAAGTGGTAAGCCATTTTCTGGAGTAGAAGCTCGGTGTGTCATCCGCTTTGTTGAGTAGATGGACATTTGAGTCTATTTCCCAGTCCTCCAATTCATCTCCTCTTTTGTCAGTATCTGGATATCCCCATCTTTCTGAACGTCTATTAAAGTCTCCGACAATAATGCAGTTTGTGTCAGTTATTTTCATGTTTGAGAGTGTAAGGTCCTTATCTGCTGGGCTATACAGATTGTAGATTCTTACTTTCACGTCCTTTATCATTATATCAACACCTATAATTTCTGTTTGGTTGTCAGAGATCACAGATACTTCGCTGCAAGGTATTGTATTTCGTGTAAGTATTAGAACTCCTCCTTTGTGTCCTTCACGGTCGAAACGTGTGGCCTGATATCCTCTGACTAAGAATTTGTGATTGGCATTGAGGTGTGTCTCTTGAATGCATGCCACATCTATTCTATCTTTATGAAGACGCTGTGTTAGGGAGTCTTTCTTCTTGTAAACTCCTTCGGCATTCCACTGTAGTATGTTGAGTGTCCGGGGTATTTGGTCAATAGCTCTTAACCTACTCCTCTGTGCCTTGACTCCACAGCACAGGGGAAGGTGACCACCAGTAGTCATGGGTGGACCCCCTCGAGGCAGGGGGCCCGGCACTATCGCCGCCTGATGGGACTTCACGGGATTAGCACCATAACGATTAATTTTGATTTGTGACATCATGAATTAAGTTACGTTGCACTGCTTTGTCAAGCCTGTGGCTGAGTACATCCGATTTCGACAAGCATTTATTCGGGATGCTTTCCCTAGCCTTTGACTGTCCCCAGTCTACCTACAAGGCAGCAGGTTTTACGTTGCACTGCTTTGTCAAGCCTGTGGCTCAGTACATCCGATTTTGACAAGCATGTATTCGGGGTGCTTTCCCTAGCCTTTGACTGTCCCCAGTCTACCTACAAGGCAGCAGGTTTGTGTGTCTCTTCATCTGGTCCCTCTCCCTTGACCTGTCCGACATGGGTGGCCCTACCAGTAGCTGTGCTACCGTCGGCATAGCTCTTGGGGTCATTGGGACGCACAAGCAACTCTACCTCGTCACGGTGGACACAGCAGAGGGGATATCTGCGTTTTATGGTGATGTCCCGCGGAGTCTTTCTAGTTCCTGTCTTTTCCACTTCTTGTCGTTTCAGCATATTTTCCGTACTTACTTTCAACTCTGCCTGATGAGCCACAACATCCCTTCCTACTTTTCTGCACAACATTGACCTTCTCTTGTGGTCTCATAATTAAGTGTCACGCCGATAAGCGTAGGTGGTCATGTTTCGCCATCTCACGCAATCACCAGAGTCGTGGATCACTTGTGGTGCGTTTTGCATTATCATTGACGATGTGGTAGTGTTTTGTTGGGATCCACAGTGTGACTGATTTATACGTGTTGTGCGTATCGTGTTTAGTTGATCTTGGATCTGGGTTTGTTTGTGTTTTAAACCAAGGCTGCCACTTCTGGTGATATCAAACCTTCGACATTGTGTATCCATCTTTTGTCCAGGCCATCCAGGGGTGCTCGGAAGCTTATGAACTTATATGTTGCCTTCAAAATCGTATATCATCAGAACGCTGACGATCGACAATCAGTATTAACAGCTGGAAATAAAAGATAGGTTGGAGGAATGTGACACACCTTTTGTGGGATCTCTTCGATTGCGGTTATTGGAGTGGAGAAACTGGTCACAAAGAACGATTGCGAGGTCAGTCTCGGTATTTAGCTAACCAGCTCACAACGGGGATGTCAGTATCTACACCATTCAACTTCTGCTGTGAGAGATCAAGCGCTTATGGGTTTGTACCAATTGCAGAAACGTTTATTTATCAGCATAATCATAATCTACCCATGTCGTGATATTGTGATCCAGGCTTGTCCATGGGACATATTTTTTTGTCCTATCCCACAATTTATGTCCGTCCCATCCTATCCCATCCCATGGGACCTTTCCCATGGGATTCCCATGGGAATAGCATTCCCATGGCCAAGCCTGCACGCTTGTCCATGGGACATATTTTTCTGTCCCATCCCATCCTATCCCATGGGACATTTCCCATGGGAATAACATTTCCATAGCCAAGCCTGTTGTGATCAGGTTAAGAAAGCTTTTTTTTTTTGGGGGGGGGGGGGGGGGAAGAGGGAGTATAATTTCTAATAGTCGTCTTAATAATCTCGTAGAGAGATGGGCGTATTTCAACAAATACTTAAGAACAAAAGGATTGTGTCTGAACCTACTACCTGTGTTTCACGCTTAGTGAAAAGTAAATTTCTCCTTTAGTCCTTTAGTATCTCTCTCTCTCTCTCTCTCTCTCTCTCTCTCTCTCTCTCTCTCTCTCTCTCTCTCTCTCACACACACACACACACACACGCACACACACACACACACACACACACATATATATATATATATATATATATATATATATATATATATATATATATATATATATATATATATATACCATTTGTTGAAATATACAAATCTCCATCTCTCTCGCAATTTCGTTATCTTCGAAACCCCATTCTCTCTCTCTCCCCCCCCCCCCCACCCTCGCCCATCCCTTAATATTTAACGGCAACGTCTACCAAACATATGTTCACAGGAAGATACATGTTGGAGATATGAACAAATAACTGCATATCTAATTCAGTCGGTGCGCCATACTATTTAGGGCTGTCACATTGAGCAGAACCCTAGCCTGCCTATAAGTACATATAAAACATGCAAACACATTTCCTTCTTAGTATTGCAAATTGAAACCCACATTATTACCCTGGATGCTTCCACTTCACTTGTGGCGGAATTGAGCAAGTTGGGAACCACTTACCTAAAACATACATGTATAATAGATGTACACGCATTAGAGATATTATTATAAGATAAGGTGACTACTTCGCTTCCTCTCTGCTTCTCCGAAGCCATGGATACCTATTTCTATGACCTTGGCCAGTGTGAGTGGTAACGACTACTTTGTGAACATTTCCCATTTCCTTTGAGCCATATGCAGACGGCGTGTTTTGACAGCCTAAATTGCTGTCAACAGTGGATATTATAACCACTCACGTGGAGACGACAGGCAAGAATCAACTACCACACTATCTTCCCAAAAGTGTATGAACAAGTCACAAATCTGCAAAGGAAGAGTGATATGATCGGACACCTCACATTAGTCTTTAAAATGAATAACCTGAGACATACACAAACACCCCTGCAATGTGTGTGTGTGTGTGTGTGTGTATGCGTGAGCGTGTGTGTGTGGGGGGGAGGTGTATAGGTGGGTGTGTGTGTGGGGGGAGGGGAGGGGCTTGTGTTACCGGGGTCCTTCAGGGAAGTAAAGAATAGAAATAATGTCATCCACAAACTACTAAAGATAAACTTGCTAATAAATCATAAACAACCCCAAAATGCCGTGGTTTACTGCGACGTCCTGTAAAGGATATGCAACTAAGTAACCATGCATGTCGTCAGGGCTTGAGTGAATCAAAGAGTAGTAAAACTATAACCAGCCATTCATGTCGTAAGTGACTAAGGAGGGTTTGGCTTGAGACTGGCTACTCAATCCGGTAGAAAACATTAGCTGTAGCATCAAACAAACACAATATGAATAAGTCTAAAGATAATGATGATGGATTGTCAACCAAAACGAGAAACCATTACCAGTGACTGAAAATAGAACAAAATGATATAATGCCTTCACGTTCACCTGCATAGGGCCCAAGCTAAATATATTGTAAACGCTGTCTATTTTCATGCATAAAACTATTGGCACCGGTCTAGTGATTGAGTTTTCATGAAAACAAATCCTATAATTTACCCCAAACCATGAAGTCTCTCACTCAGCCTACCCTGTGTACATACACCTGTTCTACCCCACCCTTCTGTTCTCCACTCCGCAACACACATATACACAGACTACCTTCTAATGCATGACTTCCACACTGTCAAAATCCGAGCCAGGCGCCTTTGTTTGCTTTCTTGTGCAAATACATTTACAATAAAAGCTCTGGTGATTGATGGGGTACCGGATTGATTGCACGAGGCGCCACAAAGACGGTCTGACACATGACTGACAATACGCAATGAAAGCTTTGATTGATGTCTTTAGAACAAACAGCAGATGGCCGGATTCCACTGATATTCCAAGCTCGCTAAGCAGCATTATCGGTTAAAGTATATGTTGCAAGTCTAATAGTTTTGTTGTTTAAATTAATAATAACATATACTTGTAGTATATTGTGTAGTATTTGCTTTCTGGAAACAAACCTGCGTAAAATAATATTAATATTATAAACGAAAAGCAGAACAGTTAAGCTTAAAGGCGACTTATTAATCCGTGTTTATATTCTGTTTTCGGGGAAGTAAGGCAACTAGAAATGGGAGTTTACATAACATGAAAGGTGAAACGTTATTTATAATCTGAAATCTGCTGTAAACAATAATAATAATATGAACAGCCACCCAGTCAAACGACGTCGGGTTTAGTGTACACTGTACAGTAACAACACACACGACAATATAGCAGACGATACAGTGTCCTGTGGTTAGACATTAAGGGGACTAGTGAGAAAGAAAAGTTCGAATCTGCCATCACAAACACTAGTCCCAGTTAAATATGAAATATAACTAGTAAATAGGCCAGGAATGGCGTGAAACAAAAAATACTCACAAGTCAAGTCCAAGAAAACATCCAGCTTGGCGAAAGCCACAGAACTAGCAGACGATACAGTATCGTCTGGTTAGGCTAAATACGGAGCAACCTCCAAAATTAACCCGGAAGTTATGGTTTGCTTAAGGTCAATGGTCATTTCAGGACAATAATAGATTGTCTGCGCATGTCTGGTGACATACATCTCGTCGGCTTTCCGTACAGAGCAGACGCCATGTTTTATCTTTAATATATTCATACATCGGAAAAACTACGTGTTACATTCATTTAACCGAATTTGTGCTTCAATTTGAACGCATGTGATATTTGGTAGATTTTTTGGCATAAAGTTCGACTATACAGGTTATGAAATTTGCTACATATCACCGTGTGGGAATATGAGCATGTTGTGTCATTTTCATAAACTTAGCCTTTTTGGGCAACCATCGCATGGTTTTCCATAGACCCGATAATGAACATAAGAATGATTTTGAACTTCATACTTTTCAGTTCGCTTAACGCCTGTCAGCTGCTCCAGGTCACCAGGTGCGTGTTGCAACAACTGGAGAGACCAGTAGCGGACGAATTACTGTACACAGTAGCATGACGATACAACTTTATTGCCTTTAACTAAACATCACACGATTGAACATGTTTGTCTCTAAACTAAACTGTTTTATTTATTTCAATATATCTTTCCCATTCATTCACATTATTTTACGAGTATACATTTGATGATAGATTAACCTAACTTTATGGTTAAGTCATACATAAGCATAGTTAACTAATTCAAGTTGAAATGTCTGATCTTCTGTCTTTATGTTGTATTGGCAATGGTCGAAATAGTACTGTAGTAATCATCATGCAGGACATTCAAGATTAATTATAATAATATTAATCCTAATTAGTAATGCACAAGAATAATTTAATCCAGAATTATTATATTCCTATAGCTATAACTATAACAAATCAAACGAATGCCATAGCAGTGATGAATTTCAGTAATCAAACCATCCATAATGTACACAATAATCATAATCAGCAATCTTCATCTATACATATATAATACTAACTACCTTCTGTCATATTGACTGTGGGTGGATACACCTTGTGAACACAAAACCCCAGGCATTTCTTTTAGCAGGTTCTTTCTCTGCTTTTTTAAGTAATCTCGTTTCACTGAGTGTAAAACTATGTCTTACAGTGTATCCCTCACTTTGAGGTCAGAAGACTTTTCACCCCAGATTGTGGCGTCAGTCATCAATGATGAAATTAGAATGTTCAGTTCAAACTTGGGCACGTCTCTTTGGAGGACAAGCTGTTGTCCACACAGAATGTCATTCTCCTTAATGTAACAGACAGATCAATGAAATGACAAGAGCCAGTAAAGTTTGGTATCATTGACAGTGCAAGGTGGCCTTACATCTAAGATCATCTGCGACGAGACCAAGAGAGCGTCCAAGAAGAAAATGGATTGATGACATCAAAGACATTGTACAATCACACGGAATGACACTATCCAGTGCTGCCCATCAGGCGCTGGAGCGCAAATTATTCCTCCCCACGATGCTTGGCGGCAGAAGTGGAAGATGATGATGACAATGCAAGAGTTACCAAAATAGTTGAGATCAACACTAGACTGCCTTGAGAACTCCATCTCTAAATATTTCCTCAGAATTCAGTCAGAAATCCTCTCCCATGTATGGGTGTCTTACATGCAGCAAGGATTTTGGAATCAGAGTTTACCTTCTGCTAGATAAGCTGCCCACCTATTTGTTACTGGGGCCCATAAGGGAAGCAAAGCGTAGTACTGCACCCTGCCATTCATGCTGTAAGAGGTGACTAGTGTTGGCATGGGGCTGCTTCCCTGCCCCATAGACAAATAGCTGCAAAATCCATGAGTCTAAAGATAACCAAAGAGAAACAACTCAACCAACCGAGATGAAAGAAGGTACTTCTTTTAGAACTTCACATGTGATGCAGAGAAGCTTGCCTTCTTACAACTGGGAAAATTTCCAGAATTTGTTAGTCACCTGGAATGTTAAAATTATGTATGAATTAGTAAAGACAGCGCAAGAGGTAGGGGAAATGAAATATAAGGTTAGCATTATGCAAAACAAGAATTAAATTTTAAGAAAATAGAAAGTATGGCCGTCTCCATTAAGAAAGAAATACTACAATTTAACAGCCAAATAAATGGGAAAACTCTTAACCAGGTAAATTGGTATCACTATCTTGGAACATTCACAACGTCTGATTTAAGATGCCTTGTAGAGATTAATAACAAGAACCGCTATGGCAAAAGTAGCCTTTTGCAGAATGGACAACATACTCATCAATTTAAAAAAAAAAAAACTAGCTGTAGTGAGAAAACGGTTGTTGAACTGCTGTAAGAGACTATATTTGTGAATATATGGACAGTCAGACAAAGAAACATATAATGGCAGTGGAAATGTGGTTTCTAAAAAAAGTGCCAAGAATATCATTGACTGACAAAAACAAATGAGATAGCCCTTTAAGAAACAAATAAAAAGCATAATTTAATTACAGAAATTAGATGTAGGCTGGAGACTTGGTTTTGGCATGCTATGGGGAGAAATAAACTTGAAAACTTAGTGACAACCAGCAAAACAATTGGGATATGAGCAAAGGGAAAGCAAAGAGATAAACACCTGAGTGGCTTGATCACATGGTATAATTGAGACAAGAAGACAGACCTTGTTCATGACTCTGGTGATCGTCTGAGATGATGAATATCAAAGAATGAAACACAGTCAAATGAATATTCATTTTGAGAATCAGGTTACACTAGTTATGAAGAGATTATAGCGAGACAAGGGCATCTGGTAATGAATGAAAACACCAGTGTTTGCACAGTAAATGAATATATATAATAGTTGAAAGTTTTTTTTTCACATGAAAGAATATAACGCAAATGGGTATCATCAGTCCACAATGCATAAAATAAATGTGATAATGTCTGTATTAACAAAAAATTTAGATAATCTCTATGTGATGTAAACATTTTTAGAGGTGCAGATGTAGATTCAGATCACCATCTGCTGATATGTAAACTTGAAACTCAAGAGATATCTTATAAACATAGAAATCTGAATTTAGGATATTTCAGAAATCAAACAAACAAACAATTTATAGGTACAGTCTCTAATATGTACTAGGTCCTGCAGCAGTTAGTAGACGAGGTTAGTACGAAAGGCTGCTAATAGTAGGTTAAAAGCTTTTGAAACAAATCATACGCAGAAGTCCTTGGAAACAGGAAATGGCAACATAAAGAGTGGATAACACCCAAAACCCTTAGAAAGAATTTAAAAAGCAGATTTAAACAATATCAAAACCAGAGCTACTAAAATCAGAGCCCGTGAAACATACACAGTAGCTAATAAAGAAGTTAGAAAGCAGATAAGAGTAGATAAAAGATAATATCTAGATTGCCTAGCACAGTGGTTCTCAACCTTTTTTGGCCTATGCACCCCTTAACCATATGTTCAGAATGTGATTTCCCCCCCCCCCCCCTATTTTGTATTTCCTCTCTATAAATTCCCCCTCCCCTACATAGTCGCATCTCATCTCATCATGTTCCTCTTGTATCTTGCGGTGTCGAGGTGAAGTATAAACATCGTGAGAGTGCCCGATTATGGGCTTCATATATCGATATTCCCATGGACTCTGATATTCCCTCCATCCAACATTTACGTGGTCGGCCTCTTCCTCTGTTTCCATCTGGTCTGTACATCATTGCTTTTTGTGGTATGCTGTTGACTGGTAACCTACTTGCATGGCCAAACCATTTGTTTGCTGCTTTCTAATAAAATCTAGTGCTGCTTTAACCCCCACTTTAGTCCTGATTTCTTCATTTCTGATCTTACCTTTTCTTGATACGTTGAGTATTCTACTCAGGAACCTCATTTCTGTTGTTGTAATTTTTCTTTTCTCTTTTTCTGTCATTGTCCAGGTTTGGCCCCCTACATAGTAGATGTGAAAATGGAAGCTAAATTTAATAACACATACTAGAACAAGTCTAGACGTCTACATACAACTTGATTTGTGGGTCTACTTACGTTATAACCCGAATTTCAGAAGGGCGAGAAGTACAGAACCGTAAAGTATAGAGGAAAAAACAATATCAAGTAATCAGTTCTTGTATTAACCCGATCCTGAAATAATCTTAGGTCCTCCCCTGTAAACCCTAAAATTCCCCCCTGGGAAATGGATGGGGGGGGGGGGGGGAAATTCCCCACCAGTTGAGAACCACTGGCCTAGCAGAAGCAGTAATAGCAACCATGAATGGAAATCTCAGAGACCTTTACAGTATCACAAGGATAATAGCAGAAAGATATCAGCCCCATGGACAGATCAAAACTAGTAAAGTTCTCGCCAATAAAGATCAAATTAACAGATTAATCATATACTTTGAGGAACTTCTGAAATGACCATTCCCAAAAGACACCCTCCCTTTCCTCCCCATATGTCAGCTGAGAAACCTTCTAAAGATTAAATTAGGAAAGCTACCAAACTCTTTCAGAATGAGAACACTGCTAGTCCAGATGGTGTCCCATCTTTTAAGCCAGTCTAAACATCTGAACTGAATTATTACACAAATTATTTAACAGATTCTGGGGGACTGAAGAAATACCAGCAATCTGGAGACAAGGATATTTGGTGACCCTGCAAAAGCAAGGGGACCTGCAGGAGTGCACACATGATAGAAAACTAATGTATTGTCAGTTCTTGGGAAAATATTAAGCTTTCTGGAGAGATTAAGACATGCCATTGACAAACAACTAAGAGATTAACAGGTGGGTTACCAACCAAACAGATTCTGCACTGACCGCATTATGCATAATAATAGCGAAAAATGTTGGAACTAATTTGCCACCTTATATTGCATTTGACAGCTTTGATAGGAATCTCTTTGACAATTGATGAGGCACTATGGGATCCCACTGAAGATCATTAATTTAATAAAGGCAAGATAAAGAGACATTGAATTCTTCATGAGGAAAATTAATACATACAGTTTAAATAAGAATATGAGTGTGACAGTAATGCCTTTATCATCATTTAAAGTTCTTACTTACTGACTGTAGACTAGATTATGAAAACAATCATGACTACTATCAGTAGTAGAATTCAATGGACTCTAATAGAGCAGCTTGCTAATGTGGACTTGGTTGATGAAATTACCCTGCTGTTCCACACATGTAATCAGATGCAAGATATATTAAACATGCTTGATGGGAGGTCATAACAATTAGGTGTACACATTTATTGGGAAAAGTCAAAGATAATGAGAATAAATCAAGCAAATTATAAACCAACCTTTATTGGTGAAACCTCACTTCAAAGGGTGGAATCATACACATATATAGACACCAACTTTGACAAATACAGGGGAACAGAGAGAGATATTAAAATAATTATTCAAAAGGCAAGAGCTTTCATAGTGCTTAGATATTTGTGGAAGTCAACAAAAAATTAATCTAGTACCAAACTTATATTTAACATAACATCAAATCATTACTGCTGTGTGAATCAGAAATATAGAGATTAAAACAATTGCTAATAAACTACCAATATTCACTAACTGGTGCCTGTAATGTTATGTATAGTATAACAGAATTAAAAATATGGAGTTTAAGGAGACAACTATACCAATTCCAGTGAATTGAGAGGTGAGGGAAAACAACAGAAATAGAGCAAGACCTAAAAACATGGAGAAGAGAATAAGAGACAGTATTGAATAATATAGAGAAGACATACAGGACATTTTTTTGGGCATGTTATGAGAAGAAATGATCTGGAGAACTTGGTGACAACTGGTAAGATTGAGGGGAACAGACCAAGGGAAAGACCTAGAAGTAAGTACCTGGATGGCTTGGCCTTGTGGCATGGTCGAGACAGAAACACGGAGCTGATCCACGACTCTGGTGATCGAGTGAGATTGCAGAACATGACCGCCCATGCTTACCGGCATGGCACATGATGGATGGATGGATAGGGGAGAGCTGCAGGGAATAGCAAAATATGATTGTCTTGACACAAATTGGTTTAGTGTCTGTGCTTCAGTGGGACAAAAGGCAGAAGAAGGAAATGGATTAGCAATCAAAGTTGACATTTCTCGTCTACAAGAAGCAACATTACATAATCTATTCATAAACATATGCTATCTATTTAATCTATAACTGGATGTGACATAATGAATACAGTGAATGAATAACCACCTATGATATACATAATGTTTCACAGCCAGCTGAGACATACATACTGTACGTATATATAACTACCTGTGACGTACATATTGTATACATGATCAGAATATCAAAAGCATGGATTATTCAAAGGAAGTCAGACAGAGCCTGGCGTTAGCAATGCAAAGGTTAAATAGTATTAACTGATTCAGTGCCAAACAACGAGTAGGTTTGGACTAAACATGGTACACAAACAAACAAACAAACATGTGTTATAATGTAAATGTCCGTTCAATGAGCATTGAAACTGCGGAAGATACCACAAAACTAAACAAATAACACTATGACACTAGTGTGGCGATATATCATCCTTCTCTACAAATGGGAGGTCCCATTTGTCTATATATTATCCTTCAGAATTGAATCAGTTAAAGGCCTATGACACCAGCAAACAAATGAAAGTAACATGTTTGAGAACATGCATTTTTCCTTTTGCAACATAATAGATGTGAGTCATAGATCATTTCCCAACCACTCAAGAAAAATATCAGGGCTTTTTAACTTAAGAAAAATTCTCAGAATACTGCCTGGCTGAGTGGCTAGAACACTGGGTTCTCTTTAAGGAGACCTGCATTCAAATCCTTATTAAGGTGTTGATTTTTTTTCTGTTGGGGGGAAAAAGAAAAACCCTAGCCTGCACAGTTCAAGGCGACTGCACTAGCCAGGCAGCCTTCATTCCTCAGGCTCAAGATCCTCTGTCAAGGGTACCACAAGGTACTGTAGGCAGTAGATGACTGGACCAAGAAGAAGAAAATTACTGACATTCCTCAAGATCTGAGCATTGAAGAAAATTAAATTCCATTATATCTCTACTCTGTTCAACCTCAGGAGAGAAGTTATATTAGGCTCCATGTCCTGGCCCAGATTAATAATCCTGTGATCGAGTCAGCCACAAAGAGGATCATTAATTTTAATGTGATTGTTGTCAAAAGAGGATAACAAGTGGCTCATGAACTGCTTTATATCTCAGAAACTGAAATATTTTGGCCATACTAAACACCACAGTGGCAGGGAAAGAACAGTGATGGGAGTCCTGGTTCCCAGCAGAAGAGGCAGGGGTCAACCAGCATGAACACAGGACATTGAAGACACCTTGGGCATGAAACTGTATCAGGCAGGGGATCTAGCAAAGGATCAAGAGTTATTTTGGTGGGTTATGATGGGAACAACATTCTGCAAAGGACCTTCTATAATACAGTGGTGTTGAACCGGATGTGACATATACAATTTGTGCATAACCATCTATGTAACCAGATGTGACATATACAATCACAGCATAACCATCTATGTAACCAGATTTGACATATACAATCTCTGCATTATTGTCTATGTAACTAGGTATGTCATATACAGTCTCTGCATAAACCATCTACATAACCAGATGTGACATATACAATCTCTGCATTATCTACATAACCAGATGTAACATATACAATTTGTGCATAACCGTCTACATAACCAGATGTGACATATACAATCTCAGCATAACCATCTACGTAACCAGATGTGACATATACAATCTTTCACCTATGATTTTCATCGTAGGTTCAAGCAATCAGGTGCTGTCTCCACAATAAAGATTGGCTGCAACACTACCTCTCTCTCTTGCCTTAATTATACATTCTGTCAGACTGCTGTTAGTCAATCTCTTGATGTTATCTTCCCACTTGTATTGTTGTCTACCTCTTGCTTGTTTGCCTTCAACCTTACCCTCTAGTATTTGTAGGTTACAATGTTACTATTCTTTTCTTCCTTTATTGTCCGTGGTAACATATATAGGCACATATAAACATTTTTAAGGCTGAAATCTCATTTTGGTATTTCCTTACAGGTGAATGATGGCCTCTGTAGACAATAGCAATCATATGTGTCTGATCTGTAATCAGGCTGTCACTGGCTTGCAAAATTATGTTCGTCACTTCCAAACTCATGCTACACCAAAGGAAAGTCATATTGTTGAGCAGAAGTACATTGCAAATGACGTCAAAAATGAGCTTGTGTCTGGTAGTCAAGGTGATGGGGCTAGTAGCCGCAGCAGAAGCTTACATTCAGATTATCAGCAGCAGCAGTCAACTGAGAATGTTGTGGACATTGATACCTACAGTGGGGACACATCTCCGATGTCTGAATTTATTGATAATACTGATGAATTCAATGATCCGGATATTGGAACAGATGCCCTCTTGTCCCCAAAACACTGTTCTGATTTTTTCCAATCGCTTGAGCTGAAAAGTGCGAATGAAGACAATCCGCCTAGACCCAAGATCAAAGCTGTGCAGAGGCTTTCCATCTTAGAAGATGATGCTCATGCAGAATCCTTGCTGCCAATCACCAGTATTCTGTGCAACCTGGAGTTCAGCAGTGATGATGACTTTATTGGTGTTTCAGATAACGAGGGAGAAGGAGGGCAGGATGAGAACTTCTGGGTAAGTGATGATGATGAGTACGATGATGACCATTCATCAACACATCCTCCTCAGGGTCATACAGGTGGAAAGTGGAAACCGGGTGAAGGCCCAAAGCCACACTTGTCTGTGACTGGGAATTTGAAATCTGGTTACCGTCCAGGGCCGGCATGCAGAAAAAATATTTTGAAAAGACCAGGCAAGTCCAGGGGCAGTAAAAATGATGTGGGCAAAACATTTTATTGCAATGTCTGCCTGTCTTACTTTGCTGATCGCAACGCATACTCCTTACACTTCAGCCAGTCACAGCATAAAAAAATTGCAGAGGCTAAGAAACAGGAAAAGATGACCACAGACTATTTGGAAGAGTCACAGGTTCATGAAAACTCAAGTCAACACTTATCACCTGAAGAGGGTTGTCTGCTGAAGCCAAGGAGAGAAAATGATGGATGTCACTGCCCGGTGAGTAGTTTACATTTCTGCGTGCTAAACTAGACTTCATGTATTATATAACACACAAAAAGTTAGTTGCATATCCTTTACAGGACATCGCAGTCAACACCAGCATTTTGTTTTGCTGTTATGATTTCTTGGCAAGTTTACTATCAGTAGTTTGCCATTGGTTTTTGAATGACTGGCATCCATACCATTCTGTAAAAGACCAACGCAAGGCAGTTTGATGCCAAATCACCCACAGCTGTGTTTTGAACATGGTATGCAGGATTACAAACTGCACCCGTAACTCCTTCGCCACATAGCTGACTATCTTGCTAATAGTCACAACAAATGATCATGTTATCTGTTTGTACCGGTGTTGATGTCTGCCAACAATGTTTTGTTGAAGATAACATGTGCCACTTAAAAAGAAGATGCACCATATATAGTCTCTGCATAACCATCTATGTAACCAGATGTGATATATATAATCTCTGCATAACCATCTATGTAACCAGATGTGACATATACAATCTCTGCATAACCATCTACATGACCAGATGTGACATATACAATCTCTGCAAAACCATCTACATTACCAGATACGACATATACGGTAACTGCATAACTGTCTACATAACCAGATGTGACATATACAGTCTCTGCATAATCATCTACATAACCAGATGTGACATGTACTATTGAAATTGGTGTAGAGACTTTCCCCTGGACCTAGATCTGAACTCCAAGTTCATGGGAACTGTTTTGTAGAGTTATTTCCCTTTCCAAGCTCAAAAGAAACCAGAGAGGTATGCAAGTTACTCAAACTTCACATCTATAAAGATGCATGACGATCCTTGATCTGTCCACATTAGATCTAAAGCACTAGACTCGAGTTTCATGAACAAGGCCTTGGGTTCATACCGGAATACGATCAGCGGTGCCAGTAGTGGGTTTGCTCAATCTTTAAGCCTCTAATCCCGAAACTACAAAATAAATCGATCCTTGAATTGTTAGCCAGGCTGAGTACCTTGTCACACCACATAGACATGCTTCCAGGTCCTGGCCAGCAAGACCTGACCCTGTTCTTGCCACCCTTTCCTTGGATACGGGTGAAAAATGAGATCCCATGTGCAAGTTACACATGTTAATAACCTCACAGCGAATGGAAGTCACAAAGAGCAGGCAATAAGGCTGCTGCAATAGCAAAATTGTTAGGAAAAAAAAGCCTAATAAAAAAGATGGTCTGTTACCTTGGATGGAATTTGTATGGTGAAAGTAAACCTTCCAATAATATGTTCAGAAGTTGGACAAAGTGGCCCCCAAGTTACAGAGGTACATAACTAGGTGTAATAAAGTATGAAAGAGGTTAAGTTAGTTGCATATTCTTTACAGGATGAAGAAGTCAACTCCAGCAATTTTTGGCTGTTTGTGATTCCTGGGCAAGTTTATGTTCAGTAGTTTGCCATTATTTTCTGAACAACTGGCACTAATACCATTGTAGGGAAACCAACACAAAACAGTCTGCTTCCAAATCACCGACAGCTGTGTTTCGAATGCTGTATGTGGTATTACGAGTTCCGTCCATAACCCCTTCACCACAGAACTGGCAACCAAGAAGAGAAGCCCAAAATACTGACTTGCTGTTCATTTGGAGCTAAAGGCCGCTTTTATTGGCAGTTTTGTGGTTTGCAGGTCAGTTTCCTTTCTAAAGTTGCCTCTAACAGATTAAAATCCTCTGCTCACTGTTAACTTTTGAATTCACATCAAGACAGATTTTTTTAAAAATTGGGTACCAGGAAATGTCTTGGGAAGTGAAGGTGGCGGAATTGATATTGATCACGTGACCCTTTGAGCATTAATTGTTCTATAAATATATGGGACAAGTGGCATATGCCCGATGGCATTAAAAGGCATCTAAAAAAGGTTGTTTACTTACATTGTTTGTTTTATTCTCTGTCAATTAAAACTTCTGTTGTTTTCCTGAATATGTGTACATCCATCTATCATGTGCCATGCCGATAAACGTGGTTGGTCATGTTTCACCATCTCACTTGATCACCAGAATCGTGGATCAGCTCCGTCTTCCTGTCTCGACCATGCCATGTGACCAAGCCATCCAGGTATTCACTTCTCTGCCTTCCCCTTGGTCTCTTCCCCTCGAACTTGCCAGTTGTCACCAAGTTCTCCAATTAATCTCTTCTCATAACATGCCAAACACATTTTGAATGTCTACGTCTAATGTCTCTAATCAGTTTACGACCTTCATTTGTTTTTCTGTCTATCTATGGTATTCTTTGCATTTTCCTCAGAAACCACATTTCCACAGCTTGTCTGCTCATTGTCCACGCTTCACATTCATACAAAAGCTCAGGTTCTATGTAGCACCTCAAAACTCTTTTTTCTCGTTGCAATTGACATCTTTTTATTGGTCAGTATGTTTTTCATCTTGCAAAAGGCTACCTTCGCCATGATGATTCTTGTTCTAATCTCTTCAAGGCATCTCCCATCAGATGTTATGATTGTTCAAAGATAATTGTACCATTGTGTACATCCACTCCTCCTGATAATCATACACTACTTCAACATTTCCAGAATTTTGTTATCTACTTTTCAATATGTTTCTCACAATGAAAACTTCTACATTTACAAGAACATTTTGTGTAATTTTGCTCTCCTCAGGTTTGCAATTTGTACTTTGATAATGCAGTTGTGTTCTCCACCCACTGTGAAACCAAACTTCACAAGGATGCTATGTTGAAAAGAGGCTTCCGAGAATACAAAGGAAGTGATGGCATTATCATCAGAATAGATGTTCATAATGAGACCATTTACAAGGATAAACAAGAGAATGTGTGGTCAGCTATCAACAATTGCAGGTATGTTCAGTATTTGTTCTTTTTCAAGAATTTTTTTAAAGATATGTCTGGAACTCAGAAGCAGAATGAAATAGTGGGGAGACCTAACAACACATGGAGAAAAGAATTAAAGACAGAGATGAACTGTATGGCAAGGACATGGGAGAAGCTGCAGGAGATAACAAATGATAAAACAGCCCTGTGTGAGTTAGTTGAGGACCTATGCCAAAGTGGGATATAGAGGGCAAAAGAAGAAGTATTAAATGAAGACTGACAGTTTCCTTCTACTTAAGTAATCTGTATGTCTTGGATTTCTGAATGTAAAACAAACTGTCATCTACTGTCCATAGTACACGGTGTATTTGTAATGACTGTGCAGTGTTTGAAAATATTGCCAGTCCAAGTTTTATATTTATCTGTTATGTTGCATGAACTTTACAGAAGGTGAATACAAAACTTGGACTGGCAATATTTTCAAACACTGCACAGTCATTACAAATACACCCTGTTCCTTGCGGTGTAGAATGAAGGGGTTCTTAGACCTAAGGAATTAAGGCCACCTGGCTAGTGCAGTCGCCACAAACTGCGCAGGTTAGGGTTTTTGCCCCCGACAGAAAAAAAAATCCACACCTTATTGAAGATTTGAATCCTGGCCTCCCAAAGGAGAACTCATCATTCTAGCCAGTCAGCCAGCCGCTCCTCATTGTTGTATGTAATCTTGTTGCATTTTCATGTCTAATGTATTTGTGTGTAGTAGAAGTTCAGAACTAATAAAAACCTTGTGAAAACCAGAACAAAAATCTTATACAAAACATTTCCTCCTAAATCTTAGAAGTTATCTTTTGTTCCTCTTTGTCACTGGTGTTTATCTATGCCTCAGAGGATAATTTTCAAACAATTCTGGTGAGTTCATGGTCTGCTACTCGCATGTTACAGGGAAGCAAAGAATAGCCACACCTGACCTTACCCTGCACATCATAAGAAGTGACTAAGGAGTTTGGCATGGCACTGGCTATCTCATGCCTTTAAAATCTTTAGCTGCAAAACCTAGCCAGTCATAAACATGAGATGTGTGGGTACATGGTCATAATGATTACTTGGCATTTATTTAATAGGATTGGAAGATGAAAGCAAAGGGCTTGGTGTGAGTTGGTTGAAGGCCTGTGCTCTGTTTTTTTCTATACTGAGATCTTCTTCTCCTTCGTGCGCCTTCAGACATCAGTGTGAGTTTGTTGTTGTTGTTTGTCCATCAAGAATGATGATGACCATTCATTTCATCCAGTGGGGTTGAAAGTATGGAGCCGTGAGTTCTAAGATGGCTGATAAGGCCTATTTTGGCTCGAAATGTTCTTTGACAATGTGGCAAAGAATGCTTGACATTCCAGGAGGAGGATTTCCTGCAGTGGTTTTTGTGTCCAGCCTTATCTTCACAACTCTTATAGTCCTGGTTGCTTCACAAGTGATTTCACCCTTATGTAATGATGTACGCCACAAATTACGGTCTTTAGCAGCAGTCTCCCAGGTTTTAAGATGAATTCCAAAAGCTTTCAGTGCGATTGTCAGTGCATCTTTAAAGCGTTTCCTCTGGCCTCCTTGGGAGTGTGTACCACAATGCAGCTCGCCATAAAAACTTTGTTTAGGGAGCCTGTGATCTGGCATACGAGTTAAGTGACCAGTGAGTAAATTCAGAGAAAGCAGCAAACTTCAGCTTGTTGACATCTCCTTAGAGTTTTGTCCTCAAATGGCTGTGTAGGCCAAAATAGTTTTCTCTCTTCTGCATATTTTGGACACTCATGCAACAAATGTTGGAATAAATGTTGGACACTACTGCAACAAGTGTTGGACACTCCTGCAACAAGTGTTGGGCACTCCTGCAACAAGTGTTGGGCACTCCTGCAACAAGTGTTGGGCACTCCTGCAACAAATGTTGGACACTCCTGCAACAAATGTTGGACACTCCTGCAACAAATGTTGGACACTCCTGCAACAAATGTTGGACACTCCTGCAACAAATGTTAAGCAGGTGTGTTGCACACATGGTGCTATCCCTGTATTTTTATATATAGACCAGTCAAGACTTATCAGCATCTGTGGCTTGGGGGTTAGTGAAACTGCTTCACAGTTCCTCAACAATCCGATTAGAGGGTTTGTATTCAGTTGCAGGAGGTTTGGAAACAGAATGCTTTGCTTTGATTTTGATGGTATGAGGCAGCAGCAGTTCAGTAAGCAGTGGAAAACTACTGAACATACAATCTAATAAATCACAAATAACCTGTCGGTGCTGAGGTTAATTGCCATGTTCTATAAAAGGCATGCAACTAATGTTTAATCAACACCTGAGGGGTGATGTGGTTAATGTCATGTCAGTTGTCTTTACTATCTAGGATTCTTCCTGGTTTCCCTTTTAAACTCGGTCATTCTGGCAGCCCAGGTAATTTAAAAAGTGCACTCAAACCCACGACCATTGGCCAGCAAGTGAGCATGCTATCCACCACACTACCGCAGCTCCTCTAGACTAACTGGACAAATGTAAAGGTGAGGGTAATCCCAGGGCAGAAACCACAGATGGGATGTAAAGTGTTATGGTGAAGTGTTAGACATTCACGTATTATTGGCCATGGGGTGAGGTGTTCGGTTCCCTTCCTCATCATTTTTTTCCTTCCCAGACAATTCCAAAAATTATTTTATACCTAAAGCTGGCAGTTGATCCCATAGCTGTACTGGTCAGAAATATGAATCCTGTTAATTGAACTGCTCAGGGGCTGAGTTGCCTCAGGGTATGGTGTCCGCCTCGAGTGCTGGAGGTCCCGGGTTCAAGCCCCGGTGAGGGCCGGGATTTTTTCACGTGGACTTCTAGTAACAAAATTTCCCCTGCTCTCTGGGTAGTGAGATTAGACGCCTGTGTGTATTGTTATTTTTTGTTGTTGCATATTTTTGTAGCATATCCCTTACGGGGGAAGAAATATAAACTAGAATCAATTCTGGAAATAAGATATACTATGCCCTACAACATCTACTAAAACACCAAGATAACAATATACAAAACACTGATCAGACCAGTTGTGCTATATGGCTCTGAAACCTGGAGTACAATGAAAGGAGACGAAGCCTTGCTACAAACCTTTGAGAACAAAGTTTTAAGACGCATCTTTGGACCCATTAGGGATACACAAAGTGGAGAGTGGAAAAGAAGAAGTAACAAAGACATTTATGATCTGTTTAAGTCCCCGCTAATCACTGGTATCATGAAGGCTAATAGACTACAATGGCTGGGGCATATAGAAAGAATGGAAGATAATAGGGAAACAAAACTCGCTTACACACAGGAAATAAATGACCGTAGACCCAGAGGTAGACCAAGAAGACGGTGGAGAGATAATATATATACAGACCTACAAGCACTTGGAATCAACGACTGGCAAGAGAAGGTCAACCAGAGAGACGAATGGAGACGGATTGTATCTGCAGCAAAGAACCTCAATGGCTCGGAACGCTGAAGAAGAAGAAGAATTCCTTACAGGATGTTGCAGTCAACACCAGCATTTTTCGGCTGCTGTTGATGTACTAGGTGTCACGTTCAGTAGTTTGCCATCGCTTTCTGAACGACCGGCTCCCATACCAGCACGTTATAACACAACGCGACACGGTCTGCTGCACAAATCTGTCGCAGCTGAGCTTCGAACGCTTGGTACCCGGCTCATGAACCGCGTTCGCAAGCCTTTAGCCACGGAGCCGGCTTGTGTATTGTTGCGCACGTAAAAAAAATCGCTTGGCAGTTGGAAATCAAAAAAGAGTAGCCTAACGGCACAACTAGGGCAAAATTTTGAGTTAGAAATCTACCCAAAGTATTTCAGGATCCTTGCCGGTGCTACGGAGATTGTGTACTGAGCTGAGATTCTCCGAACTCAGGCTTGAGTTAGGAGGAGAACGGAGCACTTATGGGTTACACCTGTGTGCTGTGATGTTGATCCATCGACTAAACTAAACTAATTGAACTGCTGTTGATTGAACTACACCACTGTCTTTCTTAGCAAGCATGGTGTCAAAACCAGTATGCCACAATGGCTGTAAGTGACAGTGTGCACACACATGATCAAGCTTGTACACGCACATTCAGGACACATCCCAGAAAATCAATTATATCAAGGTGGAACAGCTGGTGACTTTATGACACCAGATTGACATTAACAGGATTATATACGCAAATGTTACATGTGACATCACTTAGTCAGTCATTCAAACAGTTATCAAAAATAGGATCAAGATATACAGATATGTCAAGTCTTCAGCAAGCTCATACAATATTTCATTTTCTTAATAATAATGTATTTTCCCTTATTGCAAGCACATAATGTTGCTACTGTGTGCTTGTCATTTAGATCTTATTTCAATTTGCAAGGCATAGCACATTTTTGTATCACAATTCTACTGAGACATCCTATTTTACTCAATAAACTTCTGATCTATTTCTGTGTTATCTGTCCTTTTGTTTCTTCTTCATATTTCTTGTTTATCCTGAAAAGGATGTTGGTTTAGCTGTGTCTATTTACAGAGAAATTGCAATATTTGTTCTTTATACCAATACAATAAACTACAGTAAATAATTTTTGCAAAGCTGGAATTACCTCCCTCCTTCAGTACCTGCTCTCTTGGCCAGATCTTCAGTCCCTACTCTCTTGGCCAGATTCTCAGTCCCTACTCTCTTGGCCAGTCCCTACTCTTTTGGCTAGACCTTCCATCTCTATTCACTTGGCCAGATTCTCAGTCCCTACTCCCTTGGCCTGGCATTCAATCCCTAGACAACAAAGTGTACAAAAAATGTGGAAATGGTAGATACTCTAACCCATTATTGAAGGCACCACATATGGTCCTGTTAGTCTAGCTGTTTGGTGTGACAGATTTCCATCTCTTGTGTAACTACACTTTCAAAATCACCTGTTGCCTAATGTGCCCTGCAGTCCTACATCTTTCTATCTGGGACTGAGTGGAAAGTGCAGCAAAACAATGGATCCACATCTGGAGAGGTTAATTCAATGGGGAGTAAGCAGAGGGTCTAGATGACTACACTCAATTTATAGGGGAACTTGCAGGCTGATGTTGAATCAGCCGCACTGGTACCATCAGCAAGGGAACTCTTCATTGGTTGCTGAAGATGAGGCGGAGCATAAGTGGCAGTATCCGAAGTTCACTGATGTTGATTCTTATACTCATACTCATGAACTACATCTTTTTCTATGTTCTTTCCTGACAATCCATGTCTATGAATGTATTCATTTGCACTTACTTGTCATTGCTTTTTTATCATTTATTCTCTTGTGTTGCTGTCTTTCATTGATCCTGATAATTCTCTCTTTCAGGCCAGTTCAGATAAGTGAACAGAAAGTCAAGGAACCAGAGGATCACAGTTGTCACATCTGTCAGAAACATTTCACCCGGAAATATGAAATGGCTCGCCACCTGTTGACCCGCATGCACCGTGCACGTGCACTGAAACATCCCGAAGCTGAATCCGTGGAGATGCTGAATAAATATAATAAATATATGATCAGACTGAGTCCATTTCAGTGCGGAATTTGTCAGTACTACTTCAATCGGCAGGTTTGTAGTGTTGATTTAGTTGAGTCTTTCATTTATAGCTTGTGAAATTATTCTCATTTGTTTCTATAAAAAAAATGTTGTTAAAAATAAAATGGCCAACATTGAAGTATAAGCAGTGTTTTTGATCCAGCTTTCTTGGATGTTCGGATCTTGTAGAACTTTCTAAAATAACAACAGATGGAAAAAGTAACATAAACGTATCATGTAGAACAATCCAAGTAGAGGCATCATTTCATCAGAGGAAGAAAATTCTAGGAAACTGACCCCTGTCCATGGAAGTCAGAAGACAAAGTTTAGGATCTTGTATGCTGTATGCATGTGAATGATGGATATTGAATTTTAAAATAAAGTAGAAAGAATTTGCCTTCGTCTGTAACCTACCATAGGTAAACAAAACAGAGGGAAGGCTACAAACACACGGGAAATAAATTTACTGAAAGAATCAAATAAAATGGAGAGGACATGTAAAACCAGTTAGATGGGGATTCTATTTCGGAGACAATCATTCATGAAAAGGCTAGACTGTTGTATGCCGATCTAATTAAGAAAATGCTTGGGACGAGTGCTAGTGTACTTAATGATTTTAAGGCCAGCAGAGGATAGTTTGAAAAATTCAAGAGACGCACAGGCATACACGGTGTTACTAGGCATGGTGAAGGTGCGAGTTTGGACAAGTCTGGGGCCTAAAAATAGTATTAAACACTATATTTATTCTCTATAAAATTTGTTTTTGGTATTATTTTGGATTGTCTAGAATGAATTAATTGGATTTATGTTGATTCATATGGAAATAATTGCCTCGGTGTTCGTCGATTTCAGATTTTGCTGATTGTTTTTGGACGGATTATTGATGAAAACTGAGGTTTTACTGTACTTAAGTACTGCAAAAGGACAGTTCAGAGCAGATCAGCATGACCAAATGGATAAGAACGTGTGTTCTTAAACATCCGTTGTGCTGATGCCAAGGTTAGGGGTTCAAATGTTGACCTGTCATCCTTGACTTTGGGACATAAATTACAAGTACTTCTGAAATCAGAGTGGGTTTTCCTGGTGGTGAGGGACATTGTTAATAGGGAAAGCTAATCCACATGCAAAATTCAGTCCAGCACTACTAGAAATAGTGTGTACGGACTATGGTTGAGTTCAAAGCGAGCGAGCGCAAAAAAAAAAAAAAAAGACCGTTCAGAAACCCATGTAATTACCCACGTTAGGACAAGCCAGTTGTCTTTTCTTTTGTCCTGTTATGAGACGAGAGGGTCTGGGGAAGTCTGTGACAACCAGAGAGGCTGAGGATGTAAGAGACAGAGGTTATAGAAAGAGACATTGCTAGATGCCTTTACAGAGCACCATGGAAGGCAGTCAGTGGTGGAAGTAAGAACACAGAGGACAGACAGATATTTATTGAGGGACATTTGGCATGACTCATGGTGATGATGGTTGTGGACATATAAAACCACAGGGGACTTGCAGGGGAGAAGCAATGATGAGATGATTCACTTATGTACACAAGTACAAGTAATGTAAAACCAGGAGTTTCTACTCAAGAGTCCCTGGTCATCCTAGTCCCTGCTTGCACTTAGAAAGAGAGATGCACACAAAAGTAAGCTACTTCAAAAAACTGGTCAAGGTTGTTAAAAGCGAAAAATGGGCAGAGGTGTGTCAAAGAGTAAGCACAGACAAGTCACTGAAATTGTTCTGGCGACTACATAAAAGCATGAGTGGTGTAGTCAAGAATAAGAGCATTTCTGACTTCCAAGGAGCTGACCTCATCTGGCAGAGGACTGACGAGGACAAGGGCAAAGCCCTCTTTGAACGCTACCTTGAGCAAAGCAACCAGACAGACATGGGAGGCCGAAATCTGGCCAAGGAGGTCACCTCAGACAGATGCAAGGCCCAGAACACTTCGGATGAAGACACAGTGACAGTGAAAGAAATCAAGGCTGTGCTTCGACGATCAAAAAACAGTGCTCCAGGTCCTGATGGCATAAGATACGATGACATTAATAGGTGTACCGACAATGAGCTAGAGAAACTAGCAGACATGTACAACAACAGTATAGGGAGTGCTAGCATCAAGGAGGAATGGTTACACAGCTATCTGATTCCCTTGCCGAAGCCTGACAAAGACCACACAAAAATTCAGGGATATCGAATTATAACCATGCAGAATACAATAGGCAAGCTGCTGGAGAAGGTAATTGCCAGGAAAATATCAAGCCAACTAGAGAGGCAAGGTGTTTTCCCACCCACCCTGGGTGGGTACCGTCCAAAAAGAGAAACCTGGACCAATGCAGCAGTCTTTGCCCAGGATGTCTATGAAGGTTTCCACTCAGACACTGAAACCGTTGCTGCAGCGATTGATCTTGAGGACGCATACAACAGAGTACCACTGGATTTTTTAATGTTTCAGCTTCTCGAACTAAGTTGGATCGCTGCAGCCCTCTTCCAACGGAAAGTAGTTTTTAGGTGTGGCAGTTGGACTTCGGAACCAACAACAATATATCCTGGCCTACCACAGGGATCACCATTATCTCCGGTACTGTTCAACGCCTACACAGTGAGAATCACCAGTGAGCAGATCACTGGACCTGGCAGGACATTGTCATATGCCGATGATGTTTTAGTGTATCGTCAGGGTAAGGATAGAGAGGAGGTTGCTGGGGAACTACAAACCGAACTCAATCGCATAAGTACTTGGTGTGATGAAGCTGGGGCAATGGTCAACCCAACAAAAGCAACAGTGACTTGGTTCTCGTTGAATAATCATATTAACACTCCAACACCAACTGTAATGCTGTGTTCAGAGACGGTGGAAAGAACGCAGGCAATGAATTACCTGGGGATACGGTTTGATCGAAGCCTTGCTTATAATGTGTACATAGACCAGGTGATAACAAAGGCCAAGCGGGGTTTGGCAGCGATGCGGGTGATGGCGGCAGCAAACTGTGAGCAGCGCCATCTAAGTCTTCTGTATGAGGGGTTGGTCATGTCTGTTTTGGAGTATGCAATGGCAATCCTGACTCTCAGCCATAAGCAGATAGAAAGGATACAGAATGAAGCTATGCGCATTATTCTTGGATGTACAAGAGATACAGCATGCAGGGCGATGCGCTACCTTCTTGGGTTTCCAACCATTGAAGAGAGAATACAAGATTGCAGGGCACGCGCCTACCTCAGAATTAACGCAAACACACAACATCCACTGCATAGTGAAATTAGGAAGGTGAAGGGCAGCAGGTTAAAAAGAGGATGGTCGTGGATGGGTCAAGCCGAAGACATTCTTCAACAGGTGTGTTCACTTGAGGACTTAGAACCTGGCGAGGAGTGGGTGCAAGTGCCAACAGACTTCTGCACATCCTTTTCAGTTTGCATCCAACTTGACAGAAAATGCAGACAAGAAAATCCGGCTGCTGTTGAGGCTGAAGTACAAGCGTTGATTTTCGAGAATTCGCTAGACGGTGACGCGGTCATCTACACAGATGGGTTGGTCGTCCGACATGTGAGAAGCTCATGGGCCTTTACAGCTCGGGCCAGAGGGAGAATTGTGAAGGAGGACTCTGGTGCTTTTACTGAAACCACAAGTAGCCTGACCATGAAAGTCATGGCAGTAAGTAAAGCAATAACATGGCTCGAGACACAGACATTCACTAGGGCTTGTTTCCTTAGCGACTCAATGAACATGATCAAGAGGATAGAGGAGGGGTCGATCCGAAGAGAATGGTTGCTGCCTCTGGAGCGGTCTCGACTGGCAAAGATTAGTTTCATCTTCGTGCCAGGGCATGCGGGAGTACAAGGAAATGAGCGGGCTGACAAGCTCGCAGGTGAGGCTACTGTGGAGGGCGGACGCGCCATGGACCAGGCCGACATTCTGAATGCTCTACGAGAAGTAAGACTTTTGCGAGAACCAAGTGATGACTGTGAATCTACAACAATGGCCAAACTGCGAGAGCAGCAAATTAAAAGAGGTGTGGCCAAACAAGAACACTACGCAGGAAGCCAAAGAAGATTGATAAACCAACACAGAACTGGCGTCGTTAGCCGCTACACGCTGCGGGATTTGCTGAGGAGGGGATCCGAGCACTTATGGACTGAATGGTTCGATGTGCAATGAGGATGATCTGTCGACTAACTAACTAACTTATGTACACAGCTATTTTTTTTTGGGGGGGGGGGGGGGGGGGGGGTGTGTGTTTTTTTGGGCGCTCGCTTGCTTTGAACTATTTATAGTAGTTATGGACTGAATTTTGCGTGTAGGTTAGCTTTTCCTATTAACAGAGTCCCTCGCCATCAGGCGAACCCACTCCGACTGCAGATGTACTTGTAATTAACGTCCCCAAGTGCAAGGACGACAGATCAACATTTCAGTCCAGCTGTCCGGTCTAGGGGTTGAACCGCTTACCTCGGCATCAACACACCGGATGTATAAGAAGACACGTTCTTATCCATTCGGCCCTGCTACACATCTAGTTTCTTTTTCTTTCTTCTTAATCCTTCTTTTGAAAGGAGCGCATCACACCTGGTTATTTACTTCAAAGGCTTACTTCTGCATGCATTTGTGTCAGGTTTGCCTGTTCTAGACAGATTCCAAGGTAACAGGATCTATCTATCCATAGATAGGTTTTCATTCCTAACAATTTTGCCAGAGCATGAGCTTTATGACCTACTCTCTGCTATTTCCAACTACCATTGGATTATTAAAGTGCACAACTTGCACACAGGACCTCCTGTTTTTCGCTCTTATCCTAGAAGGCTAGGTATCTGATCTTACTACCCAAGAGATCAAGGGGACATGTGATATCATTAGGCACTATTGGTTCTTGTAAAATGTCCCAGCTCTATGCTGAGATCCAACCTGTACCTTCTGAGCCTGAAGTGGGCACAGTAACCTCTCAGCCAGAGCTCTCCCACAGCCAGCTTGCCTTAGAGCAGTGGTTCTCAACCAGTGGGGATCCCCCACGTGGTATTTTAGGGTTTCCAGCGGGGGGCATTAAGATTATATCAAGATCTTGTTAATACAAGAACCGATTACTTGATATTGTTTTTCCCTCCATACTTTATGGTTCTGTATTTCTTGCCCTTCTGAAATTTGTTTTATAACATAAGTAGACTCACAAATCATGTTTTATGTAGATGTCAAGACTTGTTCTAGTATGTGTTATTAAATTTAGCTTCTGAACATATGGTGAAGGGGTGCATTGGCCAAAAAGGTTGAGAACCACTGCCTTAGAGGTAATTATTTCCTTATTGTATTGTAACTTGTCTAGAGTCAAGTAAATGTTTCTCATGCCTTTTTACATTTGTGTGTTCACATTGTCTGTGATATGTATCTCTTCCACATCTCACACAAACAAACAGCCAGCACTTGCTTACATGTTTTGATTGTGGCGATGCCAAATTGACCTGGAGTATTCTCTTCCGCATGTAGAGAGACTTTCTAGACCACATGGGCAGCTCAGGTCATGTGGTGACCTGTGAGGACATGCTGGGGGCCATCACTTGTGCAGCCTGTAGGTATAAGACACACAAGCACAATGAGGTATGGCTGTGTCTTCATGGTTCAGCCTCTTGTCTGTCTCTTCGTTGTATGAGTGTGTGTGAGAGAGAGAGAGAGAAAGGGTGAAGGGAAGACAAAGTGGAATGGTGCCCTATCTCAATCTCATGTTCTATCTTATTAACATGGCATGGGATGCAGAGGTGTTTCCAAAACACCAGGGCCGGGTTATATACTGGCCAAGACCTATTGACGCTTCCTCATCGAGCATCCTGGACAACAGGTCCCTTCAGGGTCCTGGCTAAAGTCAGTAGGATCGCCGATTCCTCCGAAGTTGGAGAGTGTCTGCCTGTACGACGAGGAACCACCAGTCTGCACACCAATAAGCCAGACATGGGACAACGGATACTCACGCAAACCTCAGGTCCTGTATGACATCACACTGATGCTGGACAACAGGATGCTTTCATCCAACACACAGGACTTCGCATTGGAGGTCTTGCCAACGAACACAAGCAAGCAAGCAAGCATTAACATGGCATTAAGTAAATGCAGCACTATCAACCAACATTTGGCAAGAAGCAAAGTCAACCAACTTGTTTGAAGCATACTCTGAAGAGATGCTGCCAGTCCTGGAGATAAAGCGACATGCATTATCAGTGCATAAAACATCACCTTCAGAGAAAACACTGCAGGCATTGCGAATGGCCAGAAATAGAGTACAACAGACCACAAGAAAATGTGTGAACAGGTATTGGCTATAGTTCTTTGTTCAAATTCAAACTTGTGCAGATGCTGGAATTATAAGAGGAATGTAGGAGGGCATCAAGCAAGCTGTCGATCCATCAAAAAATAAGATGGTCCCTTTATGATCAACAGAGAGGGTAATCATAAAAGATCGAGCGAAACAAACTACTCAGAGCTATACTCAGTGGAGAACACTGTCGGAGAAGACGCTCTGAAGCCATTGAACAACAGTCCACCATGCATGCCCAGGATAACGAACCGAGCCTCACAGAAATCAGCGAAGCACTAGACACTCTTAAATCCAGCAAGGCACCAGGAAAAGATAGTATTCCACCTGAAATGTTAAAATATGGCAAAGAAACAATCATCTCAGAACTGTATGCAATATTTCAGCTCTGCTGGAAAGAAAGATCAGTACCATAAGATATGAGGGACGCAAACATTGTTACCCTTTATAAGAACAAAGATGACAGAAGTGACTGCAACAACTATCGCAGCATTTCCCTACTCAGCATTACAGGCAAGATTTTCGCTCAAGTAATCCTAAAAAGATTACACAGTGTGGATTTAGACCCAACAGGTCCACCATCAATATGATTTTCTCACTCTGGCAGCTTTAAAAAAGTGCAGAGATTAGAGGAAGCCATTATATATTGCCTTGATCGACCTCACAAAGGTATTTGACCTCGTGAGCAGAAACAGCCTTTTTATGATCCTTGAGAACATAGGATGTCCACACACCCAGCCAAGTCTTGTGAAATCATTTCACGAAAATGCCCATCCATCCATCATGTGCCATGCGGATAAGCATGGGTGGTCATGTTTTGCCATCTCACTCGATCATCAGTCATAGATCAGCTCTGTGTTTCTGTCTTGACCATGCCACGTGGCAAAGCCATCCAGGTATTTACTTCTCGGTTTTCTCCTTGGCCAAAAATATGCAGGGGACCATTTTATTTGATGGTTCAACATCCCAGTCATTCAGCATCAGCAGTGAAGTAAAACAGGGCTGCGTGCTTGATCCTACACTTTTTGGTATCTTCTTCGCCGTTCTCTTAAGGCAGGCATTTGGGACTGTCGCTGAAGGCATATACCTCCATACAAGATCTGATGGCAAACTTTTTAGCCCATCAAGATTCAAGGCAAAGACCAAAACAAGATCAAGATGCATAAGAAAACTACTTTTTGCAGACGATGCAGCACTGACTACTCATGCAGTAGAAGATCTCCAAAGGCTCATAGATCGTTTTGCAGCCACCTGCAAAGACTTTGGGCTCACCATCAGCCTAAATAAAACACAGGTGACGGAACAAGATGCTGGTGCGCCTCCATCAATCAAAATTTATAATTGCGAATTGAAGATTGTCCATGAGTTTGCTCATTTGGGGTCAACAATATCAGATAATCATTCATTAGAGACAGAAATCAACTGACGCAGGTTTGTGGAACTGTTTGTGTTTTTTATATTTACCCATGGGCACATGGACCCTCAGTTTAATGACATGTAATGATAAATTTGTGCTCATGTGTTACTTAAGGAAATTACAGAATAGTAACATCATAACCTACCATACACACCATTGGAAGAAAGTAAGAAGGGTTGGCATGGAACTGGATACCACATCACATAGAAAACTTTACTGCAGCTGCATTCTAAAGAAAAGGACAGAAAAATAACTCAGCCAACCAAGATAACAGGGGGCTCTTCTCTGCATGTATAATGTTTGTAGAAATTCGTATGGAGCCTGAATCACCAACTTACCTCTTTTCACCTGTGAAAATCTTCATAATTGACACCTAGAATTTTAGAACTACGTATGAATTGGGGGATACAGGTAATCAAAGAAATGGCAATATTAAAATTTTTATGGGTGACCTGAATGCCAAGATAGGATTGGATAATATGGGTTATAACACAGACTTGATGTAATGAATTATAACGGAATTTAAATTAAAAAACCAATGTTTACACAGTGAATCTTATACGTTAATATATAAATTATAATTTATAATATGAATCTGTCATTAATTCCACTTAAAAGAATACATAAAGCAATGTAGGGGTCATCAGTCCACAATACAGAAAATCAAATTGATCATATCTGTATTAGACTTTTCTTCTGGTGCAGACTTCTCTCCCAGTATAGACTGATCTACTAGTTTAGGCTAATCTAGTGTAAATTTTCCACCATTGTAGGCTTATCTCACAGTGTAGGGTTTTCCTCCCAGTGTGGGCTTCTCTCTCAGTGTATTTTTTCCCCCCTGTGTTGGCTGCTTTCCCAGTGAAAACTTCTCTTCTAGTATAGGCTTATCTCCCAGTATAGGCTTATTTCCCAGTGTAGACTTCTCTCCCAATTTAGACTTTTCTCCCAATGTGAACCTGTCTCCTAGTTTAGACTTTTCTCTCAATGTAAACCTTTCTTACAGAGTAGATTTCTCCCTCTGTTTAGGCTTCTCTCCTGGTGTGAAAATCTCCTTCTCTACCAATGTGAACCTCTCTCTCTCAGTCTATGCGTTTTTGCCAATGTAAACCTCTCTCCCAGAGTAGACATTTACCCCAGTGTAGGCTTCTCTTCCAGTATAAACTTACCTCTGAATATAGGTATGTATTTCTCTAGTTGTTTCCCATCGCCCAATAGCTCAGGCATGATTGTTTGTTCCTTGTTACATAGATAAGAATTTAAAAAAACACTATATATTTTAATATTAGTCTTAACTGTTTTCATAGATGATGCAGCACCTTCAGTACGCAGAACACCTTGCAGCAGTAGAGAAACGACATGGCGTCTGCATAGTGCGAGAAAGTCACACACGGATCACTTGTAAGTTCTGTGGTGTCAGAATGCATTCGGCGGTCAGGATGAAGAGGCATTGTCAGAAGCGGCACAGAGACAGGCTGTCCGAGGTACAGGTTACCATGGACATTAAACCAGTCGAGTACAACATGTACAAGTGTCCACTGTGTGAGAAAACCTTCCGGGCCAAGAGTCTGCTTCAGCTGCATTTCCTGAAGGTGATTTATTTCTTTCTTTTCCCTCTGACTGTGTTGTTTGTGCAGGACAGATTTTTTCGTGTATTTGATAGATTTTAGTGCCTGGGTAGTTGCCTCATTTGTCATTATACAGCCAAATTATGTTGTGAGAAAGTTACCTAGTGTATCTGATTTCAACAGGCACTTTATTTGGATGGCTGGGTATAGATATCCTACATCAAAGGAGATGTAAGGTGCCTTCTTCCCTCCGCTAGCCTACAGGATGCCCTTGGACGAGGTGGAGTACCTATTTAGCCCCTCTACCAGCGTAATGTGAACCATGGGAGAAGGCAGTTGATTGAGCTTCAGAGCAGCCAGCAGATAGTTATAGGTTATGATCTCAATATCTCAATCTCGCTGACCAATATGGTCACTGCCAAGATGGAAAGCAATGGTTGCTACCTTCATTACATATACTTAGAATATCATGTTTCGTCATTTCACTTCTTCAAGAAACAAATGAAAATCACATGTTGAGAAGAGAAAAGAGAAATTAATGCATGTGCGTACATGAGCACGTGTGCACACACACGCATGTACACACACACACTCTCACACATACAAGTATGCATGCACATACGCACGGATGCACACACACACACAATATGAAGTAATGCTAAAAATTGATCCCTTCTCTGTTGAGAACACCTACACAATACCTGAGGTGTCTTTCCAAAAAGAGATGAGTGGTTACAAAATCAAGATGTTAAGGCAGTGACATCTAGGTGCTTGGGCTGTTGAAATAGAGTGAGACTGGTTTGGGAGCCTTCTTATGGGTGTCCATAAGATGTTTAAGTAAATGATATACCTGTTTCACCAATATAAGCCATATTGCATCTTTTGCAGATGATGGCATAAATTAGATTTTGGTGACCTATAAAGAGTCACGCATAACTGAACCTATTTTAGTGCCCATAGTGACACCACTGATCTGGTCAAAGTACTCACCATTAAACTCAAAAGAGGCTGGGTATGAATTCTATGAGATGTACAAAAGCCTAGTAGTGTACTGAGCAACTCAGTGTAGATAAAACTTTGCCATGGACAGTGGAGTGTTTCATTTCTGTGTTTCATACTTTGACAAATGTGTATCACACTGTGAAAGTTAAATATGAGCTGACTTGAACAATTTTTATTTTGTTTGCACTCTCACACGTACGCACGCTCTCTCTCTCTCTCTCTCTCTCTCTCTCTCTCTCTCTCTCTCTCTCTCTCTCTCTCTCTCTCTCTCTCTCTCTCTCTCTCTCTCTCTCTCTCTCTCTCTCTCTCACATTTTATGGTTATACTAGCTGACCCGGCCTGGCTTCGCCCAGCCCCTGGCCGGGATCTATCTATCTATCTGTCTGCCTGCCTGCCTACCTACCAACCCCTCTCTCTCTCTCTCTCTCTGTCTCTCTCTCTCTCTCTCTCTCTCTCTCTCTATCTATCTATCTGCCTGTCTGTCTGTCTGTCTGTCTATCTATCTATCTATCTATCTATATCTATCTCTGTCTGTCTGACGGCCCGGTCGTCTATCTATCCATCCATCATCCATCCATCCATTGGACCCGGCCCGGCTTCGCCCAGCCCCTGGCGGGGAGCATCTCATTTAATTCATATTCGGCGCCTGCTCCCGTTCCCAAAAAAGAAGCCCGACCCGGCTTCGCCCAGCCCCTGGCAGGGAACGTCTCATTTAATTCATATTCGGCCCCTGCTCCCATTCCCAAAAGAAGACGACCCGGCCCGGCTTCGCCCAGATAAGTTCCCGTTCCCGGATATATGGCGAACAGATTGTAAGAGAACAATCTTCATCCCAATAACTAAATAGGGCAATCTGAAACTACTGAACGTAAACTTACCAAGTTAGTTAGTTAGTCGCAGTTCCAACTTCACAGCAACGGGTCGTCCCCATTATGCTCCGTTCCTGTGCCAGTGAATATCACACAAAATGCTCCCTACTGCCCAATGTGAAAAGTGGAAAAAGATATCACTGAAACCCAATAAATGCTGGGATGACTGTATAGATGTCGAAGAGAAATAAAAAGATGAATTAGAAAATTTTTACGTATTTAAAATAGATGCATTATTTTTATCAAAACTTTAAAAGTGCCTTAAAGATTTTATCATTATATATTATAACGCATATGCCTGTAAATAACTGTAGACAAACAGTTTATAAAGCTTTGATAACAATGCAACAATTATATATAAAATATATAGCAATGCTATTAAAAGTTATGTCCCTTGATATAACTTTTCTTAAGTTAAGTCCCTCACTATATATAAATTATAATGTATAATTAAAATATTAAATTTTATTAAGTAAATAACTGTTTGTACACTAACAAACTATGACAGTTGGCTGCACGGGAATGAGAAGAAAACATGTAGAAAATTTCATCTCAATCGGATGGACCGTTCTTGAACGCATCAATAACATACAGACATACATTGCATTTTATATATATAGATAATAATGGAACATTTTGGTAAAATTTTATGTTTGTTGGCTTAGTCAAATGTTGTACAAACTTGCAAGAAGGGGAGACTAATAAATAAGTCTATATATTTGTAAGAAAAAGACCTATAAAGAGTGGTTAATACTTGTTAACGGTAGTCTCCTGACATATGGCAAACCACTGATGTGAAGGCCGCAACAGAGACAGAATAGCTGGAAGAAAGGAGTTCATGGTCTGATGAAATGTTATGTGATAATTAGCTGGGTTACGATGCCCCATGTTTACAGTGTTTGCCTCTCTGAGGGCAGAATGGCTTGTATGTATGCACACACCATCGTGTACTTGTGAGATAAGTACAAAAAAACAACATGTCCCAAAGCTGGAAGTCTGGAAGTCAGAATACAAATGGATGACATGAGAAAGACACCGAGTCGTAAACCGGATGGGACCTTACCTGGAGGGTGTCAAGTATTTAAAGAGGCTGAAACATCTGCCAAAGGAGAACTTCTGACTATGTCATGCTTGCTCCGCAGTGGAGTATATATATATATATATATATATATATATATATATATATATATATATATATATATATATATATATATATATATATATCCGTAAATCTATTTTGTTTATAGTAGTAGTAGTAGGCCTCTTTCAGTCCTGTAGGACTATAAATAGAGTTGTACCACTGGGGAGGCACCTGGCAGTGATGTTGGTGACTGTATAGTCCTCACTTTGTTTGTTGGATCACATTGCGCTCAAAGAGCACCAGTCTGTTTCGTACATCTGTTCTCCAGGAACATCTGTCTGTTGCAACTCTTTCCCACGTGTCTGGGTCTATGCCAAGGGTTTTCATATCTTGTTTACACACATCCCTATATAGCATTTGGGGTCTTCCCGTTGACCTCTTCCCTGTGGCTAGTTCTCCATATAGGAGATCTTTGGGAATACGTTCATCCTCCATTCGAGATACATGGCCCAGCCACCGGAGGCGTCTCTGCTTGAGGAGGGAGTGCACTGTGGTAATTTCTGCTCTTTCAAGCATGTGTTCATTTGTTATGTGGTCTTTCCACGATATTCACAGGATATCAGACATCTCATATGGAAGGAATTCAACTTTCTTTCCTGTCATGAGTACAAAGTCCAGGATTCAGACCCGTAGAGTAGTTTGCTAATGTTTAAAACATCACAATAATTCATCATGTAACATTAAATTATTGTAATTTTAAAACAGGTTCACAAGAACACATCTCTCTTCAACTGTTTGGAATGCAATAGAGGTTTCCTGGACCAACGTCGATTGGACAACCATTTACGGACACGATTTCATGCTAAACATGTTGTGGCCAACAAGATCAAGGGAGCTCAGTTTAACAAAGTTGCGGCTTTGAAAAAGGCAGCGGTTATGAATGGATTGAAAAAGCGAGGAAGAGGTTGGTTTTTGTTAATTTGGCAGATGCTCAAGTTCTTGTTTCTTTTGTGAGTGTTGACCAGTGTTTTCTGACAGTTTCCCTAGCTATTGTGACAGTTTCTAATATTACGGCTGTTTTCCTTGACGTTGTAACTATATTCCATTATGTTGCAAATGTTTTCCATTTTAATTTAACAGTGAAGTCGTTAGTTGCGGTTCCAACTTCGCTGCAAAGGGTCACCACATAATGCTCTGTTTCTGTGCAAATAAATATCACACAAAATGCTAAAGACTGTCCCATGTGGAAAAGACAGCAGTCCCAACAAACCAACGGCATGCACAGGCGTGCATCCAAAATGCCAACACAACAGTTTGCCACTAACATTACAGTTCGTCATCGATGAAAGTGGCAGTCACTAGAAAACCAGCAGCAGCACACATATAACTGCATATGGCAAAACCAGCTAGTTCAGCAACCAGCTGGCTTACATTTTTCTGAATAATCAGATCATAATACAAACAAGCGCGGACAGATGTAAAAGCGCGGCCAGATGTAAAAGCACTTCACATTAAATCAACAGCTCACAGTGTTGCACCACACATTTAACTCAGTAGTGCTTCCAGTCCAGCATCAGGAAAATGCAAAAGCAAACCATAGCCAGAAGCAAAAACACTCCAGAGGCTTTAACAGCTCAACAGCCTATCCACCATATTGGACCGGAAGTGATTGTAAAAGTTTGTTTCCCATGATAGGGTCCCCACTCATAATTCTTCTGCTGCCCTATATTTTATATGGGGCATAGACCCTCTCCCTCCAATCAACTCATACAAAGCCATTCTGTCTTTGGCTAACTCCATATTATTAATCTCTGCTTCTATTTATCTTCTCCTTGTGTTTTTGGGTCTCCTATTTTGTTTACCCTGTAGATTCCAGTGAAAGGCCATCTAGTTATACTGTTCTCAGGTTTTCTCAATGTGAGTCCTATCCAGTGCCAGCGTCTTTCCCTCACTTCTTGATTGATTCAATGGAAGCTGTCTGGTTCTGTCCCTAATCTCCATATTAGTGACCATAAAACCTTTTTAATCCTATTCTTCGCAAGCAACCATTAATTCATATTTGTAATAAATTAATATATTGACAAAATGAAGTTATTTTGACTCCTAATACAAGAAGGCCATTACTGGAGGCCCATATTTGCAAGTAGACCATATACATAATTAACCCTTAATTTTTAGAAGTAAATGTATACTCCGAGAGAAACAATCTTGCTCCAATCTCTTACATCATTTAAATATTAAAAGTGTTTATGTCACACATTGTATAAACCATGACAGTGTCATTTTTCACTATTTATGTGCTTGACTTTTTTTCTGTAATTACTTGTTTTCACTGAAACTTGTGTCAGTTTTCTCACTGGCACTTAATCAGCTCATGTCTATTTTCTCACTGGAACTTAGTCAGCTGTGTAAGTTTTCTCCCAGAAACTTTATGAGCTTGTGTCATTTTCTCACTTTATATTATATATGGGGTGTGGGGGGTTAGTGAAAGCAGTTTCACAATTCTCTGACATACCAGGTTGAGGATTCAAAATCAGCTGCAGAATTTTAGCGAGTAGATCACTTTGTGTTGATTTCATTGGTATGATGGTCGGCCATTCAGACAGCAATAGCAAACTACTGAAAGTTAAAATTGCATCGTGCATCACAAGCAGTCAATAAATTCTGGGGTTGATTGCAACACCATATAAACGAAATGTGACTAATTTTTATTAAAATTAATTTGTAATTTGTATAGTTTACATATGTCTTTTTTTTTGGGGTGGGGGGGGGGGGGGTGTTCTATATTGTATGCCAGCTCTTTGGTGAAGGGCTTATGGAGACAATTTGTAATACAGTTTACCGCATTCACAGCTGTGGTTGATTAGGAAGCAGACCGCCTTGCTTTGGTTTTCATACAATAATATGAGTGCCGGTTGTTCAGAAAGGAATGACAAACTACTGAACATAAACTTGCCAAGAAATCACAAACAGCCAAAAAATGCTGGGGTTGACTGCAACGTCCTGTAAAAGATTTGCAGCAGACTGTTTATATTGTATGCAAATTGTGTATCTATATTATCATCTTGCAGCAGATCCTTTGCAAAATGTTGCCCTTATCACAGCCCACTGGAGAGACTCTTGATCTTTCACTAGTTCCCCAGCCTAATACTGTTTCATGCTCAGGGAGTCTTTAATGCATCTGTATACTCTGTGTATGAACCATATCAGGTGTGCATTATACATGCAGTAATAGTTCTTTGTGTGCTCCGTATGTTAATCATCATCTGTATGGGGAGCCATGGTAGCATAGTGGCTAGATGCTCAAATGCCATACTGGTGGTCTTGAGTTCTTCTTCTTCTGCATTCATCTGGAGAGTTTTTTTCGGACGTGATTGCGTTTGGCCTGTTTTAAGCAGAGCTGCGTTCTTGCGCAGTTAGGCCACCACATTCGAATTCTGTGGGGTCTTGAGTTCGATCCCCATCAGGGAGGTTTCAAATATGTGAAATTTACCTGTGCTCCCCTGTTGACCCCCGCTGCCAGGAATTGTCTTGGGAGGTAAAGGCGGCTGGTGTGATAGCGACCAGGTCAGCCACTGAGTGCTGTTGGTGTATTCAAATATGTGTCAAGCTCCACATGCCCAGTGGACATGTAACAGAGATCTGTACTTATGTTCTCTGGGTATTAAACATTGTCTGCATATTAAAACATGTCTGTTGTTTGTATATATTTGTGTGTCTGTTAAAAATTCCTGCTAGTTCATTTGAAATCGTGTTTCTTCAAAGGTCGGCCCAGGAAAGATGAAAACTTGAAAACTGCGGCTTCCAGAATGAAAGTGTCTACGCCAGCCCCAGATATAAGCAAACCTACCAGCAAAGATGCAGACAAAGAAAGAAGCAAAGACCCAAAGCCAGAAGCTGCTGTGGTGCCCAGGAGAAGCAACCGCAAGAGGAAGACAATCACATTTTTCAGTGATGAGGAACCAGTTAAAAATAACCAGGTGAAAGAGAAGATTAATGGAACTGCAGGCGCAGCCAGGCTTCTGAGAAGGAACATCAAAATAACCCAAGATAAAATAAATAAGCTGTTAAAAGAGAAGTCTGAAAAATCTGGCAGAGTTTCCCGAAAGAAAATAAGTAAACAGTCACATGACAATCAGGATAAGAACAACGGCCAGTCAGAGATTGAAATTGAGGCTTCAGCTCCAACTGTGGAAGTTAACAGCAAAATAGACACAGAGAAGGATAAACCTGAAGCAGTTAAAGCAAGTAGTATGAATGGGAGGACAACAAGTACTGACTGTGTGAATAGATCTCCACTATCTGCTAAAGCCAAATCTGATAGCTTGCCAGGTAAATTTAGTATTTCCACCAACGTGAATGTCAATGGATCTGCCAAAGACAATGCAGAAAGTGAAGATGGGTTTGCTTCTAGTGAGGATGAAGAAGAAAGTGATGGTTACAGCCCATCAGAAGATGACAATTACACAGAGATGGATGAAGAGAAGATCAATGAGGCCAGCAAACACATTTTCTCATGCACATACTGTGAATTTGCTGCAATCGACCTCATGGAGCTAAGAAGTCACTATAACGAAAATCACCCTAATGACATTTTGACCTGCCAGCCCTGCAATCAATACTTCCTGTCACTGAAGGTGAGTTTTTTTTTATAAATAAATGAATAATTTTGTATTAATCATTACCATATTAGGATATTTATAAGTCCTGTATGATATAACCAAGCTCGCTCTGTGGCGAAGGGGCATAAATGCAATTCATAATCTCACATACTGTGTTTGAAATAAATCTGTTAGAAGCAGACTGCTTTGTGCTGGTTAGCATATATTGGTATGAGTGCCAGTTGTTCAAACAGTGATGGCAAACTACTGAACATAGACTTGCCAAGAAATCACAATTAGCCAAATAATACTGGGGTTGACTGTGGAGTCCTGTAAAGATTATGCTACTAACTTCCAATTCCAATGATATAGCCATGATGGCACTGAAGAAAAACTGAAGAACCCGTTTACACACCTTGAGGCATATTTGGTATTATTTTTAAAAAGTCAAGGACCCAGTTTTACATGCTTTGATGTGAATTGGGTATATGGTGCTGGTCCTATATTTGTATAGACCAATTGTATGGATGGGTGGTGTGGTCAGTATTAGGTCAACCACCTTTGCTTCCAATGGATATGTCCTGGTATCTATTTAAGGCTGGGTCATCTTGTGAGCCCAGGTCTGTGACAGAAACCCCTGCCTCGAGGGGGGGGTCTGACCATAAGAACTCAGGCCTAGCTAACAAGTGTGCTAGCCACTGTGGGTTCCAGAGGCAGGAATGTCTAGTTATACCATTCACAGGTTTTTTCAGTGAGTGTTAGTAACTGGTTTTCTCAGTGTGTGGTATAACCAAGTTTTCTCAGTTTGGTTATTAACAGGCTTTCACATTGTGTGATATAACCAGGTTTTCTCAGTGTGTGTTATTAGCAGGTTTTCTCAGTGTGTGTTATTAACTGGTTTTCTCAGTGTGTGTTATTAACAAGTTTTCTCAGTGTGTGTTTTTAACCGGTTTTCTCATTGTGTGTTATTAACAAGTTTTCTCAGTGTGTGTTATTAACAGGTTTTCTCAGTGTGTAATATTAACAGGTTTTCTCAGTGTATGTTATTAGCAGGTATTCTCAGTGTGTCCAATCCAGCACCAGCATCTTTTCTTCACTTCTTGATTGGCTGGAATTGAGTTAGTTCTCTTTATAAGCTCTGCATTAATGATTCTGTCACACTATTGTAGTCCTTCTGTTCCATGCAGGCGTCAGTTAGTGACTGTTGTAGTTTGTTAGTCATCGGTTTTGTCGTTCTCTTAGTTTCTGATCCCTTAACTCCTAGTAACAGCGAGACTTTTACTGGCCTGTGTACTCTGTGTTTCTTCTTCCTCCTCATCATTCATTCTGCAAAGGTTTGCATTGAAGTCAGTTGAATTTATTTGAGATTGTCAGAAGGTTTGCATTTTGATTAACAGGTGGATTGATTTAATTCCATCGGGTTTCCTCCCATATGGCTCAGTTCTCTTTCCAGAAAACAAGTAAAAAATTCCATGTATTTTGTAATTCAACAGATAAGCTTAACAAATATATTTTTTTCAATATACCCACATACAATATGTTGTAATTCAAGAGATCCATATAACTCAAATATGCATTCAACAAATCCGCATAACAAATATTTCCATGTATCAGATCCATGTAAGATTTGTTCAAATAACAAATCCATGTTAGATGTTTTCATGTAACAAATTCATTGACCATGTTTTCATGTAATAAATCCATGTAAGATGTTCATTTTACAGATCCATGTATCATGTTTTCATGTAACAGATCCATGTAAGATGTTTTCATGTAACAGATTCGAGTAAAATGTTTTCATGTAACAGATCCACGTAAGATGTTTTCATGTAACAGATTCGAGTAAAATGTTGTGATATAACAGATCCACATAAGATGTTCTCATGTGACAGATTCGTGTAAAATGTTCTCATGTAACAGATGCATGTAAGATATTTTCAGATAACAAATCCATGTAAAACATTTTCATGCAACAAATTCATGTAAGAGTTGCTGTCATAGAACAGCTGCTGTAACAAATGTTTACACTCAGTAAACTTGTTTCAATCATAAACTGTGTACCCTTCAGGCCTACAAGATCCACTGTTTCAATAATAAACTGTGTACCCTTCAGGCCTACAAGATCCACTGTTTCAATAATAAACTGTGTACCCTTCAGGCCTACAAGATCCACTGTTTCAATAATAAACTGTGTACCCTTCAGGCCTACAAGATCCACTGTTTCAATAATAAACTGTGTACCCTTCAGGCCTACAAGATCCACTGTTTCAATAATAAACTGTGTACCCTTCAGGCCTACAAGATCCACTGTTTCAATAATAAACTGTGTACCCTTCAGGCCTACAAGATCCACTGTTTCAATAATAAACTGTGTACCCTTCAGGCCTACAAGATCCACTGTTCTGGCCGCGGCCACCAACTGAAGCTGAGGGAGCAGTCAGGGGAGACAAAAATGCACAAATGCAAGATCTGTGACAAGCGTTTCCTGCAGGAGTCCTGCTGCATGCTTCACATGGAGACCGTCCATCGGCACCCAAGTTGTGAGACAGACCTGCTGCGCATCCACAAGGGCCAGGACTTGGTCACTCAGCTGTATGGAGATCATGTCAAGCAAGTATGTCTTTGTTGCCTCTTCACTGAAGCTCCATAGTTTTATGTTTGTGTTCTGGCTGTTTAACTGTATTGTCTGCCATCATATAATATAGTTCCTCCCCGGGAAGGTTAACCCGGTCAACAAATGCCCGCAGAAGTCAGATGTGTCGACCTAACGGCACAAGAACACAGCTCTGCTGTAAACAGGCACAACGCAATCACATCCGAAAAAAACACCTCTGGATGAACACAGAAGAAGAAGAATAATATAGTTCCTTATCCTGTGAAAGCATCAGGTGCTGTCTGACTTTGTTAGTGTGACATCTAGGACAGCCTTTGTTCCTTTAGCTCTGTTCCTTTTCTCAATATCTTGCAAAATCTTCATTATAAATATTTTGTTTTGAAGCCTTGCTAGTAAAATATACACAAAACTAGCAAAACAATAAGTAAGACACACCGCAGAACCCCAACAGATTAGCTATTTTGTTGTTTATTTTGTTGCATTTGCTAATTTTGAACTCAGGTGGTGTCCACACACATGCTACTACTTCTAGTGCACTGGACTGATATTTGTGTGTGGATTAGCTTTCCCTGTTACCAGTGTCCCCTGCCATCAGGTGAACCCACTCTGACTTCAGAGGTACTTGTAATTTATGTCCCGAAGCCAAGGACGAGAGGTCAACATTTTAGTCCAGCTGACCGGGTAGGGGTTGAACCTGTTAACATTGACATCAGCACACCGGATGTTTAAGAACAAGCATTCTTATCCATTCGGCCATGCTGACCTCGAGCAGAGTAGTTGACATTTGTAATTCAGAAGAGGGGTAGGTTACACACACAGAGGCAAAGAGAGTTATGTACAATGAAGAACGTGTATACTGTTTGTCGACTAGGCAAAGTGTCCAAAGGAGTAGACAGAAGCATTCTTTGGGAAATTTTAGCATGCTGTAGATTGAATGACAACTGTTAGGCAGTGCTGTTAGTCTTTGAAGATAAAGAACAGTTGCAAAGCCATATCAGTTTACTATCAACACCCTGGGAAAATTACAACATGGAAATCTTATCTCATCATGTTCCTCTTGTACCTTGTGTCGAGGTGAATCAGATTCATATATTGTTGGTTTTCATTTGTGTCAATCCGATTATGCTTTTTTCTTTTCCTTCGAGCAGTAGGAAAAATCCCCCGCTGGCCTGCTAAGCCAGGTTAAGGACTGGAAAATCTGACCGAGGGGAGCGCCCCCCCCCCCCCCCCCCCCCCCCAATGACCACTGGCTGGCAGGTGAGCCTTAAGCCACTATACTACTGCGACTTTCCTCCTCCCCCATTATTTAAGTACCGATATCAGAGATTGTAATGCATGTTTTAAGATTATTTTATTACATTCCTTAGGTTGAAAGTCTCAGCAACGACACATCAGTGTCCTGTCCAGAATGTGGCAAGTTTGTGAGAAAGGACACACTGGTAGAGCATCTGCGTTTACACACCGGCGAACGTCCTTACGCCTGTCGCTTCTGCAGTAAAGGCTTTGCTGGCAGGCTGACTCTACGCCGACACATCTCCAGTCACCTCAACATGCCTCTGTTTATGTGTGACCTCTGTGGCAAGGAGTTCAAGCGCAACAGCCATCTGATCAAGCACATTCGGCAGCACGATTTTGAGAGGAAGGGGGAGAAACACACGTGTCATGTGAGTTACTCAGTGGAGCTGTAGTGTTGAGTTAAGCTAGGGGAATCATTTGTGTCTGTTGAGTTGTTGTTGAAGACTGTTTGGTAGAATGACTAGAATAGAAGTTTGACTTGTAGGATTGAGTTGTATTAGTAAAGTTGTAGTTTGACTACCTGGACCGAGTTGTGGCAATAGTATTACAGTTTTATTAATTTATTTGGGATATTGATCTGTACAGGTAGATTTGTAGTTTTATTAATTTATTTGGGATATTGGATTTTGACAGTTGAGGTGTGTTTTAATAATATTTGGTCGATTGGGCTGTATCAGTGCAATCATAGTCTGAATGAATATTGTGTAGGATGCTGAGTGCAGACAAGAGTAGCAACTTGATTTATGGCTTTAACTGATGGAAGAGAGAAGGCAGTGTGGCATTTGGTCAAAGAATTATATTTTAATGAGAATATAATGCGTAATGGAATACTTCTTAAATATATAAATGCAACATTCAACTGGGAAACTCAGGTTTATATATTTTTTTCTGCATGTAAAATTTGAAGAAAAAAAATAACACTGCATTCTTCCTCTCCATGTGGTGTATTGGGTGCATGGTGCTAGGCCCATGTTTGTATAGACCTGAAGGCACTCGGGTGAGATGTGGTCAGTGTGACAGTGTCAATCTGCACTCCCAGAGCATTTCTTGTATAGACCTGAAGCCACTCGGGTGAGATGTGGTCAGTGTCACAGTGGCCATCTGTACTTGCCAGAGCATTTCTTGGTAGCCATTGTAAGCTGTGCCACCTGGGAGCTCGGGTCAGTTATTCCAGCCACCCTGAGGGTTTGAACACATGACTGCCAAGCCAAAGCAAGCATTCTATCCACTGTGCTACTGCAGCAGTCTATCTTCACATGGCATTTGTTACAAGGTTTTTTTTTGGGGGGGGGGGGGGGGGGTGTGCATTTGCTTGCTTTTAACTCAAGTGTAGTCCACATACGTGCTTCTACTTCTAGTGCACTGGACTGATCTTTGCGTGTGGATTAGCTTTCCCAATTACCCATGTCTCACACCATCAGGCGAAACCACTGCAACTTCTGAGGTACTTGTAATTTACGTCGCCAAGTCAAGGACAAGAAGTCAACATTTTAGTCCAACTGACCGGTGTAGGGGATGAACCCACTACCTCAGCATCAGCACACCGGAAGTTTAAGAGCAAGCTCTTTTATCTTTTTGGCCATGCTGACATCAAAAGTTATATCTCTATGGTAAAAGTTGTTATGACTGCCCACGCTTATCGGATGGCACATGATGATGATGATAAGTTGTTAATGGCTACTTGGTGTGTAATGTTGATGTTGTTCCTGTTATAAATATAGGCTTGAAGAAGGCAGTAGGCAATGTAGAAAATTGTTCACCTCCTTTGACAAAGTAATCTTCTAGCTTAATTTAAGTTGTGTAGCATTTCACACCCCTGCAGAATTGTATGGATGCCCATCATCTTGTACCCATTTTTATATGTTACTGTCTTTCTGCAGGTATGCAAGGCTTGGTTCTACACACCAGAGGAGCTAGTCCGTCACATGAGGCGTCACGGAGATCGCAACTACAAGTGTACGTGGCCTGGATGTCATTGGACATTTGTTCTCAGTGGGGAATTAAAGTCTCACATGTTTACACACACAGGTGAGAAGAAGTATCTGTGTGACATGTGTGGCTTTGGGGCCCCCACGAAAACTCGGCTGAGGAGACACGTCAAAACTCACAACAAGGCCCGCAACTTCACGTGTGACTACTGCCCATACAAAGCTACATGCAAGACACACCTGAAACGCCACATGCGCATTCACATCAACGCCAAACCGTTCGCTTGTCCGTACTGTAACTACACATGCAACACGCATGAGAACATCCGGAAGCACATTCTCAAGACCCAGAAACACAAAGGAATGAAACTGTACCCGTGTAGGTTGTGTGGGGCCTTTGGCTGTGACTCCAGTAAAGAGTTCCGAGCGCATCTCATGACTGCTCATGCCAGCTACTTGCGTGAAAATGCCATAGATTCGCTGGCAGTCTTCTCAGGTTTGTACAGACGTGAAGAGGATTTCCAGAAACCACAAGAAGGTTCTGAGATTCTGCAAGTGACCAAAGGAAGATTTTTCAGGTCTTATCAAAATCCAAATGCTCCAATTGAGCCTCCAAAACCCAAGAAAATCAAAAGGGTTAATAAAATGGAAGAAGTGAAGGTTAATATAGTTCCTCCTTCAGAACTTCAGTCAGAGGAGGAGGTGACTGATCACCATCATCATGTGGCCAAGCATGAACAGTTCCACCACCAGGTGGTGCAACTGCAGGAAGCCAAGCATGTATCAGTACAACCGTTGTATCTCCATCAGGGCATATCCCAGAGGCAGCAGCAGCAGGAGGAGGAAGCCAAGCATGTATCAGTACAACCTTTGTACCTCCATCGGGGCATACCCCAGGGACAGCAGCAGGAGGAGGAAGAATCTCTGGTAGCAGTTGAGAATGAGACCCCACATTATATCGAGGTTCCCAATATGGTCATCCACTCCTATGACCCTCAACAGGTCCAGCAGCTGGGCGGCACCACCGTTTCCTTTACTTCGTCTGTCCTACAACACCAGCATCAGCAGCAACAGCAGCAGCCTCAACCACTGCCTGTAACTGTCACCGTGTCCGACGACAAGATTTACTGGACACTGGTACCGGAGCAGAGGGCTGAAACTGTGGCTGTCCCTGTGGCTGCAGCCGAGCCCTGGTACTCCGGGATGCCTCAAGTCCATGCTCCGACCTCTCAAGACTTACAGCAGTACAGGCCAATAGAAGTTGCAGCCAGCAGTCATGCTGGTCAGTTTCTGACCAGTTCTTACTTCTCCAACATTCCAGTGGGTGACATTCAGAATATTCCCAATGCGGTTGCTGCACCCATGTACGCAAGTGTTGTGGAAAATGTTGTCTTATTTAGTGACCCCACTAGGCAAGATGTCACTAGCAGGTTGTAGCACAAATTCTGTTAACTCTTACAGGTGACATGTATATTTTAGGACCTGTAGCAGTATAGTGATTCGAACCACTAGACCTCTGTCTCAAATGTCCAGGTTTTATTATTTGGCTTTATCACCATCTGCCATGTCAACAGGCATGAGTGGTCGTGGTTCGCTATCTCACACAATCACCTGAGTCTTGGGTCAGATCTGTGCGCTTATCTTGATTGTGTTATGTAGCCAAGCCATCTAGGTTCTCAATGTCCTCCTTTTGCTCTTTCCCCATCCAGTTTGGCAGTCATCGGCTGTTTTCCAGTTGAATTATCTCGGAGCAGTCATAACATCTGATGGGAAGTGCCTTGAAGAGATTAGAACACGAATCGCCATGGCAAAGGTAGCCTTTTGCAAGATGGAAAACATACTGACCAATAAAAAGATGTCAATTGATATGAGAAAAAAAGTGTTGAGGTGCTACATACACCCGTAATTTTGTATGGATGTGAGGTGTGGACAATGAGCAGACAAGCTGAAAAATACATGATGGTTGTGGAAATGTGGTTTCTGAGGAAATTGTAAAGAATACTATGGACAGACAGAAAAACCAATGACCAAGTCCTACAAGAAACAAATGAAAATCGTAAATTGATTAGAGAAATTAGATGTAGACGGTCAAAATTGTTTGGTCACATTATGAGAAGAAATAAATTGGAGAACCTGGTGACAACTGGCAAGACCGAGGGGAAGAGAACAAGGGGAAGGCAGAGAATTAAATACCTGGATGGCTTGGCCATGTGGTATGGTTGAGACAAGAACACTGAGCTGACCCATGACTCTGGTGATCAAGTGAGATGGCCAAACATGACCGCCCACGCTTATCGGCATGGCACATGACGAATGAATTTCTCATCATAACGTGCCCAACAAATCTTCACTGTTTACATCTCATTTCTCCAATCAACTTATAGTTTTCATGTGTTTCTTGTAGGACTGTCTCATGGTTGTTCTGTCTGTCCATAGTATTCTTTTCATTTTTCCCAGAAACCACATTTGTTGCTAGCCCAGGATTTCAATGGATATCAAAAATGTCACTGGGGAAGCCACGGCAACAACATGACAGTGACCAGATTACCTTGTGTATGTTGCTGACCTACCTAGTATAGTGGGCTATTGGGCTATCACAATACCCCATATTGTTTCAACAACCTGTAATAGGGATGGATGATTGCATTTGTATGTTATGTGCATACATTGTTTTTTGTTTTTTTCATATCATCATCATGTGCCTGCAAAATGACATAGGCGTTCATGTATCACCACAGTTCTCGGCCCCATGTGTCCTGGGTTGATGCTATTGATGCTATTCCCCCAGGCCATCATTTGTGACCATGCAGCATCATTTCTCTTGGTCTGCCTCTGCCGCCGCTGATCTTTCCAGTCTTCATTGCCTCACTAATGATTATATAACAAATGAACATTACTTATTTCTTTCTTATGGGTGTATATAATGCTCTGCTTTGATCAGCCTCTTCCAGGCACTCATTGTTAGTTACTCTGGGAGTCCAAGGTATTGGCAATCAAAGTCTCAGAAGCCACATATAGGATTTTATATTCTCGTACCTCCTTGATCCTTTGGTAGTGTATCAGATGCCTAACATTCTCGGTCAAAGGCCAAAAATTGAAGTCTGATGTGTATGTTAATCATCCATTGACATATGGAAGATAAGGAGTAAACTACCAACGAAGGTAAATTTCAAAGTCAGAAAAACTACTCACAGCAGATTATTGATACCATGTGTTATTCTGGTATACAAAATTGATTGCTCACCTTGTGGGTTTTGTGTACTTTGCTGACAGCCATATTGCATCATAAAGAGGAGACTGAAGCACTTAAGGAGGTATCCATGTGCAGCAGTAGCAGGACTTGATAAATAACCTGTCTTGGATATAATGTGGCAGTTTCAAGATCCACATGCAGCAGTTTACCTGGGAAAAGCAAGCAAGGTTGGTGACTCAGTAGTTCATGGGTCCCAGTACAGTGTTTAAGGGAATAGACAAGATAGTATCTGGGCATGTCATGAGAAAAGCATAGCTGGAATATGTCACAGCGGGAAGGCTGGAGGTGAAGAGAGGCAATGGGAGACCGAGAGAGTAGATGCTGGACAGTATGACATTATGGCGTGGAGGAACATCATTTTCAGAAATAATTGGCATCACATGAGACAGGGCTGTGGACAGGCATGATCACCAATGCCATACAGCATGAAATTCAGAGGAAAAAGACCAGATAGACTCATTTCTGCTTGATTTAGAATAGGAAAGATTCTACCACAGAGTGTAACAAAAAGATAGATCATACTGAGGTAGGAATGTGAAGTGTTAAACCTTCATATATTCTAGGTCACTAGCATATTGAGATGGAGTGACTAGTTCCCTTCCATGGGATATGGCAATATAAACTATAACACTAGCATATTGAGATTGAGTGACTAGTTCCCTTCCACAGGATATGGCAATATAAACTATAACACTAGCATATTGAGATTGAGTGACTAGTTCCCTTCCACGGGATATGGCAATATGAACTATAATGAGAGCCTGCAAATAATATTGAAATACAACCTCCATATTAAACTTCATGTCTTCTTCTTCTTCTTCAATTGTTTGCTGTGCCTCTATTCCAGCATGGGTCACAAACAGAACAGTTCACTTGAGGACTATACTTCATATTGTTTTTGTGAGGTACAATATATAGATGTGGTATCTGTTGCTTGTCTATAGAGCCTCATCCTACCCTGTTTGTTACTTGATACTAGACTGAGAGCTATTGATGTTGCCTGTTCTAAGAATATCCATGACTCTGGTGATCATGTGAGGTGGCGACACATGACCGCTTATCTGCATGGCACACAATGATGATTTCTAAGTATGATTCCCGGTGTTTTCAGAATATGCTGGATCCCATATTATCTTGTTTTTCATCTTGAGACTTTGCTTTCTCTGTGGGTAAGAGAACTTGAAACCCACATACCTGCCATTGTCAAAGCTCTCGCCCTCTTGTCTAGTGCAGACAGTCATGGTTTCATTGTCCTAGTTCCATGACATGCTGTTCAACAAGCTGACTGAATTCCGTAATATTGTCAATGGTCATTACAGTGAACAAATAAAGGACCGCATTTCACACAAGGAACTGTGTTGGGTATATGGTGCTAGCTCCACTTGTTTTAAACTAACTGACACTTGATGGGTGATGTGGTCAAGATTATGCCATCCCCCTTCACTTCCCAGAACCCAAGTTTAGGTCGGGTCATCCCCGAGAGCTCCGGTCAATGAAACATATCCCCGGCTCAAAGGAGAACCAAATACATGACCGCTAGTTGACAGACATTGAATAAATGAATCCCCAGTCAGCGCTTACATTTTACCATCATATTTATCACCTTTTGCTTAATTGATGGTTTATGTGTGAATATATTGTAAAACCACTGTAGTATGTGCCATAGGATTCTCTTTATCTGTTGACTTTGTTTGTTTTGTCAGTGGCCACAAGATGGCGGAGGGTGGATATGGTTTGTCTTCTGACACTGTTACCACACATGTTTGCACCCTCCACATGGTATTTGTATATTTATACAGTGTATAATGGAACCAGAGGAAGAGGCCGTCCATGTGAACGATGGGTAGAGGGAATAATGGGGAATCTGAATATATAAAATGGTTACTCTCCCCCTGTTGATGCTTTACATTGACACTGCATGGTAGAAGAGGAACAAGATGAAATGAGATCAGATGAATGGAAGCTAGATCTGATTAGACATTTTTTCTCATGATTGATTATTACAATGTGAATGTTTTATTAGTAACTTATTAATGAATGAGTGAGTCACATTACATAAATTTGGCCCCTATTACATCATGATAGCCGCTTCAGTCATGCAACCTGGGTAAATGTGCTCTGTGAGCAGAAAGTGCCAGCCATGTAGTGGGGGTACTCCTTGTGACTGAATTGTGTTCATTGTGTTCCTGTGCTTGTTCGTGTGATCTCCGTTGACCAGTCTCGGGATGATTCCTCACAACTCTACATGTTATGGTCAGTAGTCTGTTCCTTCCAGGTGGTTGTGTCAGTGCCTGACATGTTCACGTCGTACTTGTAGATGTCTGTGAATCAGCTGTGAACATCCCAACAGCCAGTTAATGCCAAGCTAATAGTGTGTCACTCTATTCATTTATTATTACTTGAATGTCATGTGAGATTCATCATCACAATGTGTCCTGCCAACTGGCATGTATCCACAGATGTCAGTCTGTGGTGTTCTAAATCATTTCACTACGGTGAGCTGTGTTGTGGTAAACGCTGCCAAGGCGGCCAGAGGAAACGCTTTAAACACACTGAAGATCTCACTAAAAGCTTTTGGAATGCATCATGACACTTGGGAGACTGCTGCCAAAGACTGAAATTCGTGGCGTACATCATTAAGCAAGGGTGCAGTCACTTGTGAAGCAACCAGGACTGCCAGAGATGTGAAGAAAAGGCTGGGCAGAAAAACCACTGCATGAGATCCCCCTCCTGGAACGTCAAACATTCTTTGCCCACATTGTCAAAGAGCATTTCAAGCCAAAATAGCCTTTACCAGCCATCTTAGAACTCACGGCTCCATACTTTCAAGCCCACTGGATGAAATGAATGCTCATCATCATTCTTGATGGACAAACAACAGATCATTTCCACTGGTGGTATTCCTCCATGCCACTGGTTGAGTCAGCCCAGCATCATTTCTCTTGGTCTGCCCCTCCTCTTCTATAGTCCATCTTTCCAGTCATCTTGATGTTTCAAATGCCTGTTAATCATGACATGACCAAAATTGCTGTTGATCGCCATCTTATATTAGGATATAATGTTGTACTTTGATTAGCCTTTTCCAGGCAATAGTTGATCATTACTCTGGCCACCCAAGGTATTTGTAACATTTGTCTTATAAACCACATCTCTGTTAACTCCAGGCTCTTCCTAATTGGTCATATTAGTAATTTGAAGTGTCAAAGATGTATATAAGGAATCTATGACACGTCTAGCAACCTGATAGGAAATTTACTCGTTCCTGAAAAATACTGCTCATGAAACATGGAGGAAATTGGAGGAAAGGTACTAGTCATAGATGCTGGAACTTCGGTTACCCCTCCCCCATGGCGCCTGACAGCATAAATGGAAGACAACAAAGAATGGACAGGCTATGGTATGGCCACTCTTACATGAAGATGGAAGATAGTGGAAAACCTCGACTATGAACACATCCATTGTTTCATCCCAACGGTCCAGAAATGGGGTAATGGGGTAGAAGAAGAGGGAAAAGAAGTATCACAGAGTATTGTGTCACTAGACACATGCGTCACATTGATAATTTATTACAGGATTATATTTTCAATTTATACATTATTTTACTGGGCAGTCATGTCCAGTTAGTAATTGTTTGCTGGTTTAGTGTGGTCCCATAAATGTATTGTTACTGAGTAAGTGGGTGGTGTTAGTAATTTATTACTGTGTGAATGTGGAATGTGTGGTTGTAATATATTAGTGTGTGAATGTGGAATGCTTGCTTCTTATCTATTACTATATGAATGTGGAATGCTTGATTCTTATCTATTACTATGTGAATGTGGGATGCTTGATTCTTATCTATTACTATGTGAATGTGGGATATTTGGTTCTGATCTATAATTTACCTAGCTGAATAGGGCAACGGAAGTCTTTTTATCAGTTATTGAGACAGGACAGAAAGAAAGATGGTTGTGAATGTGTGTTGATAATTTATGGTTGTTTTAAATTGCTACAAAAAAAGCACAATCATATGTATTTATTTTGTGTGTTGTAATGTTTACATGATTATGGCAGTGAAGTAAGTTACTTCATATTTGTCTTTTTACTCTAGTGTTTTCACACAAGTGTGGGTGGTGTGTGGGTGTGAGTGTGTTTGTGTGTGGGACTGCGCATTTGGGAGGTTTTTGTATATCTGGAGTATGCCTTTTTGTGCGTAAAGTAGTGTTGTGTGTAAATAGTACATTTTGTGTTCATATTGTGCGTCTTGTATGTATTTATATGTTAGGTTACCTTCTAAGTTTTGTATGTATGTATTTATATGTATCGATACATTTTATATGTATATAGACAGATTTTGTATAAGTGAATATTTTATTTGTCTGTGTATGCAGTATTTTTATGTGTATATGATACACTTGTATGTATATTTTTATATGAATAGTAAAGCTGGTGTGTGTGTGTGTGCATGTGTGCGGTATTTGGTGTTATTTGGCAGGTTGTGTGTATGTACATTTAAATATAATCTGTATGCCTCTTACACACACTCACACATCTTACATTGGTGTATGACTTAATTTCTATGTGTGTATGATACATATGATGTATATGGTAACATTTTTTTAGTGTAAAGATTTTTATTTGCATACACAAGTAGGTATGTTAAGTTTAGTTTAGTCAATGGATCAACGTCACGGCACATGGGTGCAGCCCATAAGTGCTCCGTTCTACTCCTAACTCAAGCCTGAGTCGAGAAAACCTCAGCTCAGTGCATGAACTCCATAGCATTGGCGAGGATCCTGAAATACTTTGGGTAGAATTTTAACTCGAAATTTTGCCCGGGCACAGCCGTTAGGCTACTCTTTTTCGATTTCCAGCTGCCAAGGGATTTTTTTACGTGCGCAACAATACACACGGGCGTCCGATCTCACTACCCAGAGACCAGGGGAAATTTTGTTACTAGAAGTCCACGTGAAAACATCCCGGCCCTCACCAGGGCTTGAACCCGGGACCTCCAGCACTCGAGGCGGACCACCATACCTCGAGACCACTCAGTTCCTTTAAGTTGGTATGTTTATATAGAAGTTTTGTATGTACATTGTTTCTGTGTACATAGATGTATAAATACATCACCCATGGAAAGCAGGATGGTCTGTACAAATATGGTTCTATCACCAGAGAGCTAATATGCCTCAAGGTGTGGGAAAAGTCTGTGACTTGTGTGTACATGGATATATGGTGTGTGTGTATATGGATATATGGTGTGTGTGTATATGGATCTATGGTGTGTATGTATTTTGTACATTCTGATGCAAGTGTAGTGTGTCTTGCCCATGGGTTGCTGGGGAATATAAGGGAAGCAAAGAATAGCACCACTGTAGCCTACCATGCTTGTTGTAGGAGGCAGCCAAGGAGGGGTGGAGAGGGACTGGCTACCTAACCCCATAGCAAACTGTAGCCACAACATCCAACTAGGCAAGGTCAAGTCTACAAGGCGCTGCTTTTGATTGGTTGAGGGCCTAAGATCCATTGGAAGATGAAGTGCAGAAGATGATGAAGTGCAGAAGATGATGAAGTGCAGAAGATGATGAAGTGCAGTAGAATGCCACAGCAGGCACCCAACAGGGAATACAGCAATAACAACATAACACATGTATTAGTTTCATAGTGGTTAAATATGTGCACCTTGTATGCAAACACATGTGTACACCTTGTATGAAAACTAATGTCGTCAACATTTCTTTAGTATGCTGTGACCAGATGTAAGAATTACATTCACACAGCACTCTGGTTGGTAGACATAAATAGTCAATCACACATAACATTGTTGGCAGACATAAAGAATAATGAATCACACATGATGTGTTGTTTTATAGGCATAAAGAATAATCAATCACGCATTGCATGTTGTTTTATAGACATACAGAATAATCAGTCACGTATGGCATGTTGTTTGGTAGACGTAAAGAATAGTCAGTCACACATGACACTGTTGGCAGATATAAAGAATAATCAATCACACATGACATGTTGTTTTATAGACATAAAGAATAATCAATCACGCATGGCATGTTGTTTGGTAGACGTAAAGAATAAACAATCACACATGATGTGTTGTTTTATAGACAAAGAATAATCAATCACGCATGGCATATTGTTTGGTAGACATAAAGAATAATCAATCACACATGACACTTTTGGCAGACATAAATAATAATCAATCATACATGACATGTTGTTTGGTAGCCGTAAAGAGCATCACACGTTGTATTCATTACGGATTCAAAGAGTATGCTTAGTAAGGTGGAGAAAGGAATGTTTCGTGTGAAATGGCTCTTGTCGCTTCAGAGGTCACAGATTGTGAGAATTATATGGATATTTTGCCCTGGCCATGCGGGAGTACGGGGGAATGAACAGGTTGATAGGCTAGCAGGGAATACACCTCTTGGTGGTAGTTTGCCTATGGACAAGTGGGAGGTGGTCGTGCGCTTGTGGGACCAGGTGGAGAAGGCGGAGGAACATTGAGAACCCATATGTGGAAAGAATGAAATTGCGGAGGATCGGCAAGGGGTTCTGGAAGAATCTCAAAACTGAGAGGAAAGACCGGGAGAACTTTTAATCCGATAGCGGTGGGAACGATTAGTAGTATGACTCTTCGTTGGCTGTTGAATGAGGGGACAGAGCACGTATGGGAATGTCCTGAGTGCAGTGATGTCGGTTCTTAACTCAGCTCAACTCAACTCAACTCGAACTCAGACGTAAAGAATAATAAATCATGCATGATGTGTTGTTTGGTAGACATAAAGAGTAATCAGTCAAACATACAATATTGACACAGGAATTGTACTTTAGTTAGCAGACTGTTCTTGTCTTGTGTTTCACTCTACAGACTGTTCTTGTCTTGTGTTTCATTCTACAGACTGTTCTAGTTTTGTGTTTAACTCAACAGACTGTTCTAGTTTTGTGTTTAACTCAACAGACTGCTCTATTCTTGTGTTTAACTCTACAGACTGTTCTAGTCTTGTGTTTAACTCTACAGACTGTTCTTGTCTTGTGTTTAACTCTACAGACTGTTCTAGTCTTGTGTTTAACTCAACAGACTGTTCTAGTCTTGTGTTTAACTCTACAGACTGTTCTAGTCTTGTGTTTAACTCAACAGACTATTCTAGTCTTGTTTTTAACTCTACAGACTGTTCTAGTCTTGTGTTTAACTCAACAGACTGTTCTATTCTTGTGTTTAACTCTACAGACTGTTCTAGTCTTGTGTTTAACTCTACAGATTGTTCTTGTCTTGTGTTTAACTCTACAGACTTTTCTAGTATTGTGTTTTACTCTACAGACTGTTCTAGTCTTGTGTTTTACTCTACAGACTGTTCTAGTCTTGTGTTTAACTCTACAGACTGTTCTAGTCTTGTGTTTAACTCTACAGACTGTTCTAGTCTTGTGTTTAACTCTACAGACTGTTCTAGTCTTGTGTTTAACTCTACAGACTGTTCTAGTCTTGTGTTTAACTCTAAGACTGTTCTAGTCTTTTGTTTAACTCTACAGACTGTTCTAGTCTTGTATTTCACTCTACAGACTGCTCTAGTCTTGTGTTTAACTCTACAGACTGTTCTAGTCTTGTGTTTAATCTCTACAGACTGTTCTAGTCTTGTGATTAACTCTACAGACTGCTGTAGTCTTGTGTTTAACTCTAAGACTGTTCTAGTCTTGTGTTTCACTCTACAGACTGTTCTTGTCTTGTGTTTCTACAGACTGCTCTAGTCTTGTGTTTAACTCTAAGACTGTTCTAGTCTTGTGTTTAACTCTACAGACTGTTCTAGTCTTGTGTTTAACTGTACAGACTGTTGTAGTCTAGTGTTTAACTCTACAGACTGTGTCAGGGTCTTAAACCTGGCCCAAAGCAGAGGTAGTCAGAGAACGTTTGAGTCGGTTTTGGACTCAACTTGCTGAATTGTTCTCTGTAACCTGCCTCATCTAGCATAAAATGTGCCATAATCTTTGATTTTAGATAATGGTAATCTTTTCTGAGGTCTTTGGGGATAGTCTCTATGACTTTCAGAGGTTCCCCTGACAAACTCCTCATATAAATAATATTCCATTCAGACACTGGGACCTGGTAATGGTCCATTAAGGTTTCAAAATTTTGGGTGAACGCTGCAATGCAGTCACCTGAGGTATAATTTCTCACAATACCTTGATACTTTTTGTACTGGTTTTCTTTCTCCAGTCTTTCAGCTTTCTTAGACTCTTTGTCTATGGCAGTATCAGTTTCAAGTTGTTTAATTTTTAGTTGTAACTCAAGCTCTTCTCTTTTACTTTGAGCTGAGATTTCTGCCATCCTCAATTCATTATCTAACTCTGCTTGCTTTGTTTTCGCAGATAATTCTAGCTCTGCCTGCTTTAATGCCGTTTCTGCCTCTGCCTGCTTGGCAGCTCTTTCAGCTGTTCTCTCTTCGCGTTCGTGGTATTCAGAGTATTTTCTTTCACTTCATTTTGTTAACTCGTCACCAGTTAACTTCAGCTTTAAACCCATCTCGATGAAGTCGTTTAATGAAGACATGATGGAAAATTTAAATGCAAATGAGTTGTCAGACACATAATTAATTACAAGTTGTTATTAATGTGAAAAATTTACAATTTTGTTCAACTTACAATTTGTGCCCAAATTTGCATCCGAAAGTATATAGAAAAGAAAAAAAATATATATACTCAAGTGTACTGGATGCGGTGGAGAACGGTTCACACTAGGGCTAGGAACTGTAGGGTCGCTACTTCACAACACAAATGACCTCTACGGGCAAGGGTTTCAGATGGCACAGAAAACCTGCTTTATTTTGGGAGGAAATAAATTAGCGTCTATCTGATGTGGTGTGTATGCTTGTCACTAAGTATTGATTAGGTTTGTATGGCGTTGAGTGTAATTGTAGGTCGTAATGTCGTCAGTCAACAATTTTTTTTCAAAACCACAAGTCACTTTCTTTCTGAAACTTTCTGCTTTCCACAATTAACTTCACAAAGACAATCTAAATATCTCTCAACACACACTCTACAACATTGATGACACATCACTTACATCAAGATGACATTCAGTAAGGACATAGACATCAAGTTTACAAGATGGCGACAAGGTCACAATGGCGACGATTTCACAATGTCGACAAGGTCAAAATGGCAACCAATTTACACAATCACTGATGTTTTACACGTTTACAGGATCAAACAAATATATGTACTTTACGTTCACATCTAGCCTTCATATTCTAATAATATATAAGGATGAGCTTTCACGATCACATTTAAATGTACATTAAAGCCGGACGAAAGTCCTCACGTTCACAAATCTAGGTTCAAATCTTAATTAATTTAAAGCCGGACGAGCCCCCACGTTCACACATGTCAGGGTCTTAAACCTGGCTCGTTATACCTAACACATGTGAGACAAGTACAAGTACAACATGATTGGACTTGACACACAACGACACTAAGTTCAATGGATTTATTTACAAGTCACATGCAATACGATATAGTTTGGCATGTGATGATCATTACAATACATATGCAATACATTAATACACTTACAGACAACCCACAGCTTTACAGTCTATCTCACAAGATGTACAAGAATTCGACTTTCGGGCACAGAACTACACAAAGCCTTTCTCTACCCACACGTCCTGTCTGGTCCGATTACCCAAGCTGTCTGTCTGTTTCTCGCAAAGCGCTTGCCCTCTGTGGATTGGCTTCACGAGGACTGCGTGCGTCTTGCTTTGTCCTTGCCTGACCGCTGGCTATCACGTCAGCCAGCAACCTGCGGGCAGGTAACTAATACTCGCCTGGCGGGCGTAACGATGTTACTGCATCCCGGTTGGGGACTATTCGCCTGGCGGGCGTAACGATGTTCCTGCATCTCGGTTGGAGACATTCGAGATTCTGACAGACTGTTTTTGTCTTGTGTTTAATTCTACAGACTGTTCTTGTCTAGTGTTTAACTCTACAGACTGCTCTAGTCTTGTGTTTCAGTAAAGTGTTCTAGTCTTGTGTTTCACTCAACAGACTGTTCTAGTATAGCATTAATATCGTATTCAACAGACTTCTTGTCTTGTGTTGCTACCTTACTCATCTAACCTTTTGTTTTATTTTAATTTCAAAGGTCTCGTGAGCGATTGATTCCCATGACAGATTGGTTATTTATGTCTTATACTCCAGTTGTACAAGTGGTTTGCTTGTGTGTGGAAATATGGTTTATTTCCTTATTGTGTCACTTATTGTCATTATTGTCTGTCTCATTTATGTTGGATATGTCGTGGTAATTATTTTGTAAATTATATTTCAGAAATCCATGTGACATGCTTGTACTTTCTGTTCCAGTGTTAATGTCTGTTATTGTTGTGTGAGAGATTGATGGAGCTCTTGAGTTTTGTTGTCAATACCAGGATGGAGAGAAAGAGACCCACAGAGAGAGTGTGGGTGTGTGTGTGTGGGGGGGGGGGGGAGAGATCTTGGCACTGTGTTTGTGATAGCTAGACACTCACCTGCCGGTCTGCTGGTATGGGGTTCCATCCCCAGTTGGGTGAATTCTTATTTTTTTTTTCTTTTCTTCAAATAGATCTGGGCTCCCAGGTGAACCCAGCCTTAAATGGGTACAGAACTTGTCTTGGGAAGTCAAGGCGGCCGGCGAGGTACTGGCCACGTGACCCAGCGAGGGCCGACTGGTCTATGTGAATGTGGGTGCAGCACTGTTTGCCAAAGGCGTCTGCAGGCACGTAGGAGGGCGCTTTACATGTCACTGTACAGGATACAGAATGGACCTGGCCGATGACATTGTGCTCCTGTCACACACACGTAATCAAATGCAGGACGAAGGGCATCGCCGAATGGATAAGAGCCCTCGTTCTTAAACATTCGGTGTGTTGATGCCGAGTTAGGGGGTTCAACCTCTATAGGGTCAGTAGGGCTAAAATTTTGACTTCTCGTCCTTGACATGGGGGAATAAATTACAAGTACCTATGAAGTCGGAGTGGGTTCGCCTAATGGCGAGTGACACTGGAAACGGGGAAAGCTAATCCATACGCAAAATGTAGTCCAGTGCTACTATAAATAGCGTGTATGGACTATGCTTGGGTTCAAAGCGAACGAGCCAACAACAAAAAAGTGCAGGATAAACTAATGACGCTTGAAGAGATGTCAGAACAATCAGGTCTGAACATTCATAGAAATAAGACACAGATCATGAGATGAAACCAAGCAAATAACATCCCGATCTCTATTGGTGAAACCCCACTTAAAGGGGCGGCATTATACGCCTATTTGGGAAGCCACGTGGACAGTACTGAGGGAACAGATAGAGATACTAAAATAATACAACAGCCAAGAGGAGCTTTCATAGCAGTAGGTAATTTGTGAAAACTAAAATTAGCACAAACTTAGAATTGTTAAGTCTAATGTTACATCGGCACTATTGTAGGGTCAGAAACATTGAGAACTGCTAAAAGGATTACAAATAAACTATAAACAATTACAAATCACAAAAATGTAGGGATATCGAGTAATAACCATGAAGAATACAATAGGCAAGCTGCTGGAGAAATTAATTGCCAGAAAAATATCAAGCCAGCTAGAGAAGCAAGGTGGTTTCCCACCCACCCTGGAAGGGTACCGTCCAAAAAGAGAAACCTGGACCAATGCAGCAGATTTTGCCCATGATGTCTATGAAGGTTTCCACTTAGGCATTGAAACCTTTGCTGCAGCGACTGATCTTGAGGACACGTACAACAGACTACCATTGGTTTTTTTTTTAATGCTTCAACTTCTTGAACTCAAGATAAGTCCTTTCCTCCTTAGTTGGATCGCTGCAGCCCTCTTCCAATGGAAAGTAGTTTTTAGATGTCGCAGTTGGACGTTGGAACCAACTACAATATACCCTGGCCTACCACAGGGATCACCATTATCTCCGGTGCTGTTCAACGCTTACACTATGAGAATCACCAGCGAGCAGATCACTGGACCGGGGAGGACATTGTCATATGCCGACGATGTTATAGTGTATCGTCTGGGTAAAGATAGAGATTAGGTTGCTGTGGAACTACAAACCGAACTCAATCGCATAAGTACTTGGTGTGTTGAAGCTGGGGCATCATATTGTCAACACTCTAACACCAACTGTAAATCTGTGTTCAGAGACTGGGAAGAACGCAGGCAATGGATTACCTAGGGATACGTTTTGATCGAAACCTTGCTTATAATAAGCACATAGTAGACCAGGTGATAACAAAGCCCAAGCGGGGTTGGCTGCGATGCGGGTGATGGCTGCAGCAAACTGAGCAGCGCCATCTATGTCTTCTATACGTGGGGGGGGGGGGGGGGGGGGGGGGCTGGTCATGTCTGTTTTGGAGTATGCGATGGCGATCCTGACTCTCAGCCGTAAGCAGATAGAAAGGATGAAAAGGATACAGAACGAAGCTATGCATTGTTCCTCGATGTACGAGGGTAAGTTAATAAGTAAGCCACACATGGCCACAAAACGATGGGATAAGTGCATCAATGTTGGTAGAAATTATGTTGAGAAATAAAGGTACAATGTATGTATAAAAATAAACTGGTTTCAAGTTGTTATCATATTTAGTTATTTTTCTACAGCCATTTGTGGCTTCCTTATTGACTTCCCCTCGCACAAGAGATACAGCATGCAGGGCGATGAGCTACCTTCTTGATTTTCCAACCATTGAAGACAGAATACAAATTTGCAGAGCACGTGCCTACCTCACGCAAACACACGCATAGTGAAATTATGAAGGTGAAAGGCAGCAGGTAAAAAAGAGGAAGGTCGTGGATGAGTCAAGCCGAAGACATTCTTCAACAAGTGTGTTCCCTTGAGGTCTTAGAACCTGGCGAGGAGTGGGTACAAGTGCCAACAGATTTATGTACGTCTTTTTCAGTTTGCATCCAACTAGACAGACAATGCAGACAAGACAATCCCGCTGCTGTGTAGGCGGAAGTTAGACGGTGATGCTGTCATTTACACAGATGGGTCAGTCGTCCGACATGTGAGAAGCTCATGGGCCTTTACGGCTCAGGCCTGAGGGAGAATTGTGAAGGAGTACTCTTTTGCTTTTGTTAAGATCACAAGTAGCCTGACTATCGAAGTCATGGCAGTAAGTAAAGCAATAACATGGCTCGAGACACAGACATTTACTAGGGCATGTTTCCTTAGCGACTCAATGAGCATGCTCAAGAGGACAGAGATGGGATGGATCCGAAGAGAGTGGAGTGGTCTCGGCTGGCAAAGATTAGTTTCATCTTCGTGCCAGGGCATGCGGGAGTACAAGGAAATGAGCGGGCCGACAAGCTCGCAGGTAAGGCTATTGTCGAGGGCGGGCGCGCCTTGGACCAGGCTGCCATTCTGAATGTTCTACGAAAAGTAAGACTTTTGCGAAAACCAAGTGATGACTATAAATCTACAACCATGGTCAGACTGCGAGAACAGCAAATTAAAAGAGGTTTGGCTAAACAAGAACACTACGTAGGAAGCCAAAGAAGACTGATAAACCAAAACAGAACTGGTGTCGTTAGCCGCTACACGCTGCGGGATTTGCTGAGGAAGGGATCCGAGCACTTATGGATTGAATGGTTCGATGTGCAATGAGAATGATCTGTCGACTAACTAACTAACTAACTAACTAACTAACTAACTAACTAACTAACTAACTAACTAACTAACTAACTAGCTAGCTAGCTAACTAATAACTATAAACAATTACGAACGAAGACGAGAGAGAGAGAGAGAGAGAGAGAGAGAGAGAGAGAGAGAGAGAGAGAGAGAGAGAGAGAGAGAGAGAGAGAGAAGGGTGTAACGTTGGAGACAAACGATCGCGTACAGTACAAACAGTACTACAGATGAGCTTGTGGGTCTTCAGAATGAACAGCTGAAGACAGTAAAGGAGGAGCAGTCGTCCGATGATGAGGAGTCAGTGACCGTTTCAACAGCCAGGATTAAAGAAATTTTCAGCAAGCGGGCAGACGTCGAAGACTTCATTGTGAACCATCATCCAAACAAACTTGTTGCTAACAGGGCAACAAATTTGATGAATGATAACGCGAGGGCCCGCTTCAGAATGATTCTCCAGCAAAGGAAGCGACAAATTTCCCTTGATAGTTTCTTGGTGCAAAAAGATTCCCAGTCGGCTGCCAAGAAACAGCGACACGATTCTCCTGAAACTAACGATTCAAAATAACAAAGAAATTGACAAATTCCCCATGATCGTTTTCTTGGAAATAAAGTTTTATTTTACATTTAATTCATTTGGTTGTTTTCTTTCTCTTTATTTAATACGTGAAGTATACGTATGCTTTGCGTTTTGTCATGTAAACGACCGAATGTTAATAAAAGAGAACTATTCTTTCATCTTGACACGGTTTGTCTTTATTTAATTGATTTTAATGTTTCGGGGTACGAACGTTTCGGGTTACGAACCGAGTTCTGGAACTAATTAAGTTCGTAACCCGAGGTACCACTGTACGTTGACTCCACAATTTGCAACGATAGGACAACGATAGAAATAGATAGTTTACCAACAGGAAACATTGCCGGCATTATGTCTGCATTGATTCTACGTGTGTCTACATTGATTATATGTATGTCTGCATTGATTCTACGTATGTCTACATTGATTCTACGTATGTATACATTGATTATATGTATGTCTTCATTGATTCTATGTATGTCTACATTGATTCTACGTATGTATACATTGATTATATGTATGTCTACATTGACTCTATGTATGTCTGCATTGACTCTATGTATGTCTGCATTGACTCTATGTATGTCTGCATTGACTCTATGTATGTCTGCACTGACTCTATGTATGTCTGCATTGATTCTACGTATGTCTACATTGATTCTACGTATGTATACATTGATTATATGTATATCTGCATTGATTCTACGTATGTCTACATTGATTCTACGTATGTATACATTGATTCTACGTATGTCTACATTGATTCTACGTATGTATACATTGATTATATGTATGTCTACATTGATTATATGTATATCTGCATTGATTCTACGTATGTCTACATTGATTCTACGTATGTATACATTGATTATATGTATGTCTGCATTGATTCTACGTATGTCTACATTGATTATATGTATATCTGCATTGATTCTACGTATGTCTACATTGATTCTACGTATGTATACATTGATTATATGTATGTCTGCATTGATTCTACGTATGTCTACATTGATTATATGTATATCTGCATTGATTCTACGTATGTCTACATTGATTCTACGTATGTATACATTGATTATATGTATGTCTGCATTGATTCTACGTATGTCTACATTGATTATATGTATATCTGCATTGATTCTACGTATGTCTACATTGATTCTACGTATGTATACATTGATTATATGTATGTCTGCATTGATTCTACGTATGTCTACATTGATTCTACGTATGTATACATTGATTCTACGTATGTCTACATTGATTCTACGTATGTATACATTGATTATATGTATGTCTACATTGACTCTATGTATGTCTGCATTGACTCTATGTATGTCTGCATTGACTCTATGTATGTCTGCATTGACTCTATGTATGTCTGCACTGACTCTATGTATGTCTGCACTGACTCTATGTATGTCTGCATTGATTCTACGTATGTCTACATTGATTATATGTATGTCTACATTGACTCTATGTATGTCTACATTGACTCTATGTATGTCTGCATTGACTCTATGTATGTCTGCATTGACTCTATGTATGTCTGCACTGACTCTATGTATGTCTGCATTGATTCTACGTATGTCTACATTGATTATATGTATGTCTGCATTGATTCCACACATGTCTGCATTGATTCCACGCATGTCTGCATTGATAGTTCTTTGAATACGTTTTTTTAATCAATGTTTTCTGTTGTTCGATCCCTTCCTCTTGTTCCCAGTCTGGCACACTGTGTTGAAATTCTCCATGTTTTACCTAAAGGAGGAGAAAGGCGAGCGTGTTGAAGAATATGCATAGATGAATATAGCCCTTTAGAAAATACTGATTAGTGAATTTCAGAATCGACATTATTGCTCTCGGGACATCCCCACATACTTCTTCTTCTTCTTCGTTCATCCGGAGTTTTTTTTTCGGATGTGACTGCGTTGTGCCTGTTTACAGCAGAGCTGCGTTCTTGCGCCGTTAGGCCGACACATCCGACTTCTGCGGGATCCCCACATACGATCAGTCTTTTCTTCAAATGTTACAGAAGAGCTGGCACGCTGATTATTCCAGTGCAATTAGGTTAAACATCAGACGGGTTTTTCCTCTGACTGGCACATGGCAGCCCTGACAGACGATAGTTTGTAAAATGGATTTATACTTCAACAAAACACAAAGCCTGGGCTGAATTTAGAGACCACGTGTTGTCCATGTAGTGCGATTCCTCTCTCGGCTTGCCTAGTTTATTCCAAAGGAAAGTTAGCAGCAATACGTCTGGAAAAAAACAAGCTGCAGAAGTTGCCGGATCAGCAAAGTCATGCTATAACCGTCCACCTGTCAGAGCTTCCATCCTAGCCTAGACCAGTCTAGGGTTTTCCATGACGCTTTAAGTATCGTCCACACCTTCTACTCACTTCCTTCGGAGTCAGTCTTCTCATATATGGACACTATATTTGTTCAACTGCACTTTCCACCCGATCCCCAAGAGCCTTCACCACTTACACTTTATTATCAATAGATCTCTGTCCAACGGTGGTAGCAGTGGCTAATCTGCCCTCCTGTTCATTGCTCCGCCCACCTCCAGGTCCCGGGTGGACAATCCATTGCAAACACAAGTCTGGCTGTGCTGCCCACCAACATTTAGAGACCAGCTCATGCTGTAGAAAGTGCGCCAAATGAATTTCAATGAAACGTCCTTCTTGGCCGCCTGCCTCAAAGGTCGTGGGTTTGTTTTCGGACTACTTCAGTACGTCTCCGTTTGCAGTTTGTGCTGGAGGTTAGGATAGCGAGAGAGAGAGAGAGAGAGAGAGAGAGAGAGAGAGAGAGAGAGAGAGAGAGAGAGAGAGAGAGAGAGAGAGAGAGAGAGAGAGAGAGAGAGAGAGAGAACGATCGAACGATCGAACGAACAGACTTTATTTTCAAAGGGTAACAAATTGGGCACGCAGGCCCGTCTTACATTCGGCCCCTCCAATCAGCCATCTTTCTTTCATCAACAGTGCATAGGAAAAAACATTGTCAAATGAATTTTGTAAACATAATGCATATTACTATGTTATGAGACACATCCACCACCCACCCACACATCCCCTATTCACTCCAACTCCTCCACCCAACCACACACATAACCCACACACACATACATTCAACCACCCATCCACCACATCCCTACACCTACACATCTCCCCACCCACACACCGCTCTCACCCACCACACATCCCATCCACCCACACCCCAATCACACATATATTCCCCAATCCACACATCCCCCACCCACACACATCCACCCACCTACACACATCTCCCCACCCACCCACATATACTCTACCTGTCCCATTACCCACCAACAATCACTCACCCACATATCCTCCGCCCACACACCTCCAACCACATAGCCAAACACAAATTCCTCAGTCACACATCCCCCACGCGCACACACATATCCCCGCCAACTCACATATCCCGCACCTACCCACACATAAATTACGCACACACCCACATAATCTCTCATCCCCTAGCCCACTCACAGATCCCGAGCCCACCCCTACAAACATCCCCCACTATCTCCTAACCTACACACACTCACCCACCCACTTAACCTCTACCCACCCATCCCCTAACCAAACATCCCTTAACGACACACCCTTACTCGTATACAATCACCCACCCACACATCCTCTACCCAACCACACATCCTCCACTCACCCATCCCCCAGCCACACATCCCTTAACCACACACCCCTACCCATATACACATACATCCCCACCCACACACAATCTCCCCACCCATACACACATCCCTCAGACATATCCCCACCCACCAACACATCCCCCATTCACAAACACACACCTCCCATCCACGCACACACAACCCACACACACATCCCCAACCCATACACTCATACCCTCACACATCCCTAGACACGTACTTATCCCTCAACCACTAACACCCACACATCCCTCACCCACTCATCGGCACATACATCTCCTATCTACCCACCCACACTCACACACCCCAACCACCCATCTAAACACACATCCCCCACCCTAACACATATCCTTCACGCACCCTCACACCCAACCACACCCCCACCCACACACACATCCTTTATCCACACCCAGCTCCCCTCCCACACAACACCACACCTACACACATCCCAAAGACACATCCCTCACCCACACACACATCTCCCCACACATCTCCTACCCATCCACACATCCCCCAAATACATCACATTCATTACCCACACATACATCCTCCATCCAGCCACACACTCCCCCACCCAGCCAGACATATCCCCCACCCACACACACATCCCCAAATCCATCACCTACACCCATCACGCACCTCTTCCCCAACCCACACACATCCCCACACCCCCACACACATTCACCCACACATCTCTCACCCACACACCCACACACACACACTCCCCACCCATCCACCCAGACATCCCACACCCATACACATCCCTCACCCACATACACATCCCCAAACCTACAACCATCCCCACCTGCACATAACTCCCACCCACCACATATCCCCACACCCACATCTCCCCACCCCCACATATATCCCCCACCCATCCCATAACCCACCAACAATCATCCACCCACATATCCTCCTCCAAACACTCACCCACAACCACCTAGCCAAACACATATCCCCACCCACACATACATCTCCACATCCACACATATATCCCCCACCCATCACATAACCCACCAACAATCATCCACCCACATATCCTCCTCCACCCACTCACCCACAACCACCTAGCCAAACACACATCCCCACCCACACACACATCTTCCCGCCAACCCATACATCCCGCACGTACCCACACACAAATTCCCCACCCACGCACACAATCCCACCCCGCCCACCCACGCATCCTGAGCCCACCCACACACATCACGAATCCACCCACACACACATCCCCCATCCCCCAATCTACTATTATGATCAAACTCCCACACTTTACATACACATACAGTGACGATTGTCGTGAGCATTGTCGCAAAATTGTAAAGAAAATGGAGAAAAATTGTACATATACATTTTGTAACTTAAAAATTAGTGATGCAATTCAACTCTCTCTCTCTCTCTCTCTCTCTCTCTCTCTCTCTCTCTCTCTCTCTCTCTCTCTCTCTCTCTGTCTCTCTCTGTCTCTCTCGCTCTCTATCTCTCTCTTCTTACACACACACACACACACACACACATATATATATATATATATATATATATATATATATATATATATATATATATATACACTAGTGTATATATATATATATATATATATATATATATATATATATATATATATATATATATATATATATATATACACACACTAGCTGACCCGGCCCGGCTTCGCCCAGTCCTTGGTGGGGAGCATCTCATTTAATTCATATAAGTAGTCATATAAGTTCCCGTTCCCGTTACCGACTGTTTGTCTGTCTGTCTATCTGTCTGTCTGTCTGTCTGTCTGACCCGGCCCGGCATCGCCCAGCTCCTGGTGTGGAGCATTATAACAAAGCGCACACAGAGAGGACTAACTGACTCTGTTGGTTGAATATAAATGGAGTTTTATTTCACATTGATGACCAATACAAGAATCTTATTACAATTCCAAACTCAGGGTGACTTCTCTCTTCTAGTCCTAGATGTTTACTGACTGCCCTAACAACAAACTACGTCACGACTTGAGCATCTCTCTCCTCATTCCATCCTGATGCTCAAGCGTGCTGTAGCTTTGCACACCTAACTAATACATTCTGCTACACCTTCCTATGTTTTGAAAAGACTTTTTCCCTTCAAAAAGTCTTTACTCCTAATCCCTCTATTCTATACCCTCTCTTTTCTTACTTCCCACAATTCCTCTAATCTGCCCCAAACCAACTCTATTTTATGCAAATATGTAACTCTTCCCCCTGTCATATAGTAAACCACTATGAACTTCTTCTTCGTTTCTGACTCTTCATAACATAACACATATTAATTACATATCCTCAATAACATTTAAATCTCAACTTTATACAATACATCATAACACATATGGTTACCTTTTTGAAATAAACACTCCTTCTTCTCTTCATAAAGGATCCGCTTAAAATTTCAAACGCTGTACTCTTCTGATACCAATTCCCTATTGTCATCACCAACATTACTTACTAATTCTCTACTTTCAATCAACCTGAGAACACTCGCACATGATAGAAAGACAAAGAATCGGTGCGCACCGTAGATTCAAAGAAGTAGAACTCTTTCTCTCTAAAAAAAACACACTTAGCTAAATCACACACACCTTTACCCCCCTATGTCATTTGAGACTTTATGTAATAAAGTCTAAAACAATTATCTCTTCTACAGTACCACTTATTATGGTAACAGTTTACGCTGCTATCTACAGCATCAAGTACCAACCATCAAAAATTCACTCCCAAATGTCTATATATTACAGACAGTACACAATTAACAAGGTTCATCATCCCTCTAGACTTCTTCCAAGTTTATACACATCACCTCATAACTAATCTTCTCGTATACCTCAGTCAGAATTCTCTCTTAATTTCGCCGAAAATTTCAGCGACCCCTTAATGTCCATTTATTATGGGCATCTCTACTAAAACCTCTACTTATGCCGTTATCAACAGCAACAATATACTACCCCTGAACTCATGTCCGTGACCTTCTAGCCCCTCACTGCTTGCAATTAACGTTATTCTTTCTCATTCCATATATTACGGACCCTCAAAAACCCCATGTCATTATGTCTCCACAACTTACTTACAACCCTTTACTATTGTACTGCTATCCACAGTATCTAATCATTCTTCGGAGTCAAACATGGATTCAATTCATGTTTTGCTAATTGCCTGGCGTACCACGTTACCCATTTCTTCTTCTATAAGCCAGCAATTTCGTGTCTCTCTTATGAAAGTACACCACGGCTCTTCTGACCCCATGGAAACTATGTTCTAAACTTTCCCCTCATTTACCCCACTGCTATATACGTTATTCACATTAATCTTTTCTTCCCCAATATGGCGTCCAATCCATATATCTTCAATTAATGCTCACTTAAATTCCCCATAACCATTTTACTTGTGTAGTAACCCCGTCACTTAAGTATGTTTCCACAACTTAACCTCCCAACGCTGATTATCACAGCAATCTTGCTAGTAGAATATACTCATAAACTTGTTATTCACATAGATAATGTGTCTCTCTACTAGTTCTCAGTAGTTTATTACTATTTTCTGAACGAAGGGTCCTAAATAAAGCCCCATGTATTTTCTTTATTCTAGACAAAACCATGTAAATTAAACTTAACTTAATTAATTTCCAACATATATATAAACATACAAGACAATTCACGTAACTTATGAGTGAAGCGAAATAAAATCACAACAGGATATCATACCCCCCCCCCCCCCCCCCAAGTTTTTATACATTATTTATGTTTCCCCTCATATCAATTAAAGGTATGAACTCATTCAAAGAAAAACATATATTAAAATAATACAACATACATCCTAATCTATTGTTACCTAATACTACTGGTCTCTTTTACGGACCAGTAGTTTGTACGCAAAAGTCTAAGAACACAATAACCCTATTCTAAAATCAAATAATAACAATCATTTTACAGGACCAAATCAAGCAAAAATAATATAACATACTATACATATTCAATCAACATTGGTCTCTTATACTAACCAATGACATACCTATCTATTCACCCAAGTCATGCCTATTCCGTTATTCTTATAACAGATAAAACAAAACAACTCAACGCTAAGCATTAACCTCAAAATCTCTCTCTCTCTCTCTCTCTCTCTCTCTCTCTCTCTCTCTATATATATATATATATATATATATATATATATATATATATATATATATATATATATATATATATATATATATATATATATATATATATATATATATATATATATATATATATATCTGTTACCTACAGACCAATTCTTAACTTAGAAAAATATCTGTTCTCTCAACAAAAGTCACTAATTAATAAATGACTGTCAATAATTGATTCTCTCCCCTCACAATATTCTATCTTTTACCAGACTTACTCCTAATACATCACAATATCTGGAATATCAGCCTAACCAACCGCTGTAAACTGCAGCTCAAATCACTTCACTTACTACTATTGTGGCGGCTATCTCAGCACACTACAACTCATCTCTCTACTAAAGGAAACCGTACCTCGACACACTAATTGTTTCCCTTGGATTTGTTCCAAGTATTACTACAACTACTTAATTATTACCGTTAACTACGGTATCTCCACCCTCCTACGTCCACCAAAACTTTGTCTATTTACTATAGACCTCTCACCAATACAACTAATTCTACTTTTAAGTTTCTCGTCTACCCGACGCAATTAATATTTCATTCTCCTGCATCAGTACTTTCTTACATCTCACCACAACTACTCTAAACTATCCTCAAGTCTCTCCTAGCGTTCTTGCACCACGCTGATAGTTAAACCAGTCACACTTATCGGAACACGTTCTCCAACATTCATTTAACTAATCTTGTTTACCTCCGTATCTTTCACTCCTCTTCCTATTTATCGGGATTCTTTCAGAAACAGCAAATCACACCACATATAACTGACAACGGACCTCACTTTCCTCATTTCTCAGTATTAGGCATTCATACTTCAACATGTCCCTGTCAACAATACTAAACATATTTTATGGAACGTCATTCAGAATGTTAACTCCCTTTCTGTCAAGCTGTCATACAACTTCCATAAATTCCGTCTAAGATCACACATTCCAACCAAAAGACATCACACCTTCTAATTACCTACTTTAACAATTTAGCACAAACAAAACAGAGGCAACGACTATAACCAAAGAAGAACAAACAATAACCATTCAGCTAAACGAACATTTCTCGCAACAAATAAAGAATCTCACGTTCCCAGGAAGTATAATATCATCAAATGGCAAACCAGAAGATGATATTGACAACAGTTGTAATAAGGCTATTCAACACTCTGAACAATAGGACAACCATGTATCAACAACTACCAAGCTTAAGTGTGTCGATCACTTTCACCCACATTGACACTTGACGACGTTTTTAAAACCTCACTCCTGCTTCACTTAGCGCGACGAACACCCGTTTATCTACACTTACACTCACGCACGGACTAAACGCCTCGTACATGCATGCGGTACTTATCACTTTTCATCATCCTATCCATACTCGACGCACATATGTTTGTCTACATTTCTACTTTTCTCAATCATTCTCTCGTTTTCAAAGGTCAGAATCTATATATTATCTCTCGCAAACTATATCTCTCTTACACACTAACCAGCACTATCAACGATCTCTCAGAACAAACTTCACTCCGACGAGCCACTAACCTCGTAACTATCATTCTATACTTTTCCACACAACAAGTTTCTCAGATTTAATCAGCTCTTCTTTCTCCTCAAGGCTGACGTAATTACTTCATGCCCTTCACCAAGAACTCGTATTCTTTAATCATCAACTTCTACAGTCTTTTACTCTTAATGTTCTCGCGTTCAACTGACTATTTTACACACGATACTCAATTTCTCCTCAATCTATATCTCCTCATCAGACACTCTCGGTTCAGCTGTCAACAATACTATACTTACTTCTCAAACTACCAAGCGAAACTATCTCAGACATCATGTCATAGCTCTGAGTCGAACCATCCACTCTAGTACGAGCATTCATACTTATTTTATCTCTCTCTCTACTAATTCTGTGCTGACTCTACTCTACTTTAATCACTCCAGTTATACATCACTCAACGTGATTAACTCTCTGTATCTATCCATTCCGGACAAAGGACTATTTTTACCTTGTTTACTCTCCCTACATCGCAACTAAACACAAGATATCCTGTATTACGTATCCACGTAGAATATCATTTGCCAAAACTCTCTATCCTTAACAACACTATTGCCTACCTTGTATCATGTGATGTTACACCAAAAAAAATTCATCTGCCTATTTTAGACAACTCATATGTATTTGCTCAAACCGCAATTCCTCTCATAAGCCAAAACAATGCCATATGTCCTTCGTCACCCTTAGAATTTTAACAGCCATAAAGCGCATCCAAGCCAAATATTTCGTTGTCTCTTAATACTTTAGTACGTCTTTCTTCAATTATGTCATCTTCACTATCTGTTGTTAACCTGTTGTTAAAGTACTCAGGTCTTAAGGTCATATATTCTTCTAATTTTCCTAAGTCACTTTCTGTCGTCAAGTAATTTTCTGCTATCTGTTTATTACTATTCTTCTTCTTAAATGCTTTCTTTCTATTTCCTTTATTTTCGTCGGTCTGCTAACTGTTTCCTGTCAACCTTATATAACGTTTATATTTCCCCATCTCATCTTCAGATGACACACTGATAATAGTTCCTTCATCAGTTTCATAGTAGTAGTTTACTGCAGACACGTCGATCCTATCCCCATAGTCGGCTTTAGAACGTCTGACTTTCCTCTTACTTTTATTCCTCATGCTCCGGTTCTGTACAACTCCCATATCTTTACCTGAAATATTCTCTCCACAGCCTGAACTCTCACACTTAATATTTCTACACCATTTAGGTATTAAGTTAATGTCTATACCTGAGGAACTTGACATCTCAGTTGTACCTTTATTAACTATCAGACTGTTACTATTTCTTTCCTCAACACTTTTCCTCTTTGGTCTCTTTTCATCTTTGGTTCTCGTCTGTCTATTCTTCTTAATTTCAATTGTGTCTCCCTTTTCTAATTTCAGCACTTGGTCATTCTTCTCTATATTATCTAGCTGAGTCTGTGTCTCCTTATCTATCATTTCATCTGTTTGCGTCTGTGTCTCTCGGTCTATTTTCTTTATCACTACCGTCGTTTTATTTTCTTGTCTACTAGTCACATTCGCAACCATTTTAGGATTAGTTTGTATTTTATTTACAGGTTCAACTTTGTCTCTTACACCTGAGTTTAGATATTGTCTTTGTCTTTTTTCAAACCATTCGTCACGTCTTTTCCTAGCAGTCTTGCTATGGGATGGCCACTTCCATAACTTATTGGAAAAGTCTCTCTCAGGCCCATTCTTGTATCTATAACAGCTATACCAGTCCGACCTTTCACCATTACGTCTGTTTTCACCGTCTTTTATTCTATATACATCAGGCCTTGGTTCGTCATAACCATATTGTCTTCTGTCTTTATTAAGCAATGGCTGTCTCCTGTTATTCTTTCCTACTCTATTACAGTCTACCTTAAATCTATAAGGGTCTTGTCTAGTCGTTCTGTTCTGCAACGTTTCTACAAAATTTTCTACCTCACTAACTGCCTCTTTTAATTCCCCCAACCATGTACTGATACGTTGTAATTCTACATGTAGGTAATTCATATTAACTTCTTTGTAATTTATCTCAAGCTTATACAACAATATGCCTACTTCTTCCTCTGTATATTCCTTGGTATCTGAAAAAAAAAACTCGTCCTGAGCTCAGCTGAAATAAGAAGAAAAGAAAACTGTTTCTCTACTGTGCTGTGACGGTCTGCCTGTTGCCATATCCTGTTGTTTCTTTTGCTGTGTTCAGTCTATCCATCACTGTTCCTACCCCCGTCAAAACTTGTGCCAATGAATCTTTTTCTGTCATGCTGAAATACTTCTGTATACACTAATAAAATCAAATTTACATTTGTAACCAGCTAATTTAAAGATATGATCGTATTTACTTTACACAATAAGAATTGTTCAAGCAGTCAATGGTATCTAAAATGATATTTAAGGTTTACTAATTACCACTAGCTCTGCTCCCGATCCAAGACAGACGAATTCCTCTATGTTCGCTGAAAGTTTTCTTGTCAGATAGAACTCAAACGATAGGAGTCTGTGTTAGTTGAAATGGCTCCTCCAACCGATTACGCACTTCAGGGAGTTTCTTCTTCGGACGCCTCAGTAACTTCAGCCCCTGGTCGGGCCCCTACCAGATTTCTGGCTTCTTTTCACCCCGAATAGGGCACATCAAAGCGACGACTTGAAAAACCAGAGTAGCTCAGTAAAGCGATTTAACTTTGGGTCCCCTCTTCAGCAGGTCGGCAGCCCAGTCCGCCCAACCACCTCCGAGGGTTCCCTAACGACATCGCCTGTGTTGAAAGCCTTCTCATTTCTTCTTATTTTTCAAATGAGCGATTGACTTGTTTGACTTATTCAAGGTCACGCTTCAACGGCTTTCAGTTCGCTCCAGGCAATCTTGATGCAGAGTAGATATTATTCTCTGGACTATATTTGCCTTCAAGTTTCTTCTTCTTGAGCCTCTTGTTTCGCAGGAGCCCGAGAAAACGTGCTGGTTGTTCCTATTCTTTTGCTCAGTAGGATGGTGACAATCGCACGCACCGCAACCCGTTATGGCAAGCCGGTTTTCATACCTCTCCTGACAACAACCGCCTGTACAGCTAGGATTCTTGATAGCAGGTCCGTACAGCGAGGTTCACTGAAGAATACTTACAGACAACCACCCCTAGCCGGGCTTTTGGCTGCTGTAACTCTCACAGACGACGTAGTGGCCATTTATTAAACTCGTTTTACGTTCAATATGAGTGTAGAACTGTGCCGTAGTCCTGTCTCCGGGCAATTGATACGAGCAGCACAAAGATCTTCAAAATTTTGGAGCTACTTCGACGTGTTACTTCGATGTGTCGATGTAGACA